>OX411308.1:174331292-174673792 GCA_948150685.1 Rhaphigaster nebulosa | reverse complement strand
TTAAAATGCTTAAATGGCATAAAATGCTGCTTAACATATTCAAATTATTCCAGGGTAGGGCCCCCTGACTCTACCTTCCACTTGCGAGGTATTTAATAGGCACGCTTACCGAACTCGTTTCCACCACCATTACCAGTACCAGCACCATTACCCTTCAAATACCCATAACCAAGGGGCGTGTCGCCCAAGACTTAACAATATCGTATTGCCCAGGGGCCCACAAGGTTTAGATCCGCCAGTGCTGGGAGATGCTTGATATTTTTCTCTTACAACTTACCTTTTGACCACAAATTTAACAGTTAGAATTAACAAAGGTATTATCCTTCCTTGGTTGTGAAATGTGCCTAACTTTGAAGGAGGAACAACGCAATAAGGTCTTCGAGAATAAGGTATTGCATAGAATATTTGGTCCGGGGAAGGATGAATCCACTGATGAATTTAGGAGGTTACACAACGCGGAGTAAGTTACGGAAGGCGGAAGAACCCTTTTAATATAATTGAAGTTATAGATAGCATCGTGACGGTTGAAATGGGCATTTAAAGTTGTTGGGCTTAGTAACCAACGAAACCCTAAAAAAGTAATAAGTGCTGAGCCGAATAGTGAACGTCCGAGGAGTAGACCAAAACGTAGGCGGGAGGATTACTTTAAGGCTGACTATGGGCATTTAGGCCTTCGGTTTCGCTATGCTTTTTATTATTATTATTAATTACGAGAAATATTAAAAACAAAATTTTTATTCTTCTTAAATGATTTCGTTGATGAATTTCGATTTCATTTTTCGGTCAATTTGTTTACTTCATACATAAGAGGAATTTATTTCATAATTTATCAACATTACATGCATCACAAATTATACAATTGTCAATGATCTAACAGTTTTATTTTTTTTAATTTTTATTTATTATTCATACCTAAAAATTTTCAAATCTCAGGCTATTTTAAGAGTTTTATTATACTTAAAAATTTTGAATCATTAAATGAAAATAAGAAAACAAAGAATAATATACATAAAATTATGAAAAACTAAAATAAAATGCAGGGAGAAAAATAAATAGAGAAAGCCAGTGGGAAAATGTGCACTTCAATGCTGTTACTGTTCTATATCGTTATTTAATATTATTATGTGTTTTTAATAAAAATACTTGATTGTATTTTTACCTGCGTCACTGAATAAATATAATGTTCCTTTATAAAAATTAAATTCGAAGTTGAAGCAAAACCAGTGATACCAATTTTTCTCCGAACCTCATAGTTACTCCTTTTTTTTCAGTACAAACAATTCTAATAATTTTAAAACGATTTTTATTTTGACAGCTAACTGAGTTGGACCTACTTTACCATTCCGAGCTTGACGCCTATGTTTTTTTTAGATTCATTACATTATATATGCCATAAATATATATATATATATATATATATATATATATATATATATATATATATATATATATATATGACAATAGAAATAAAAATTATTTATATCTATAAATACAACTAGATATATTTAGCGAAAGGTCGTAATGCAAACAATCATTCTGATAATGGAGAAAGGAATTTATAATCAATTTAAAAAAAAAAATCTCCAGTAGACTGATACTGACCCTTGGTTAACCCTTTTATCCAAAGAAGTAATCTTATTTAGGAATCAAATCTCTCCCAGGAACGATATGAGATTATTTTCCTTTTTTATAAAGTTGATAAGGACTCATATTTTTTTTTCATTCTCTTAAAAATACTTCACCATCGTAAAAATTGTATATTAAAATCGACTGATGAGTTAAAAAAATAATATGTTAGTAAAAATCATTATATAAATTTTCTTTCTTTCCTTTTCAAAATTTACCTACATCATCTTGATGGTCCCCAGTATGTTTAATAATCAAACCAATAATAAAATCTTGACTTTTCATTAAAATGGTATTAAAAATTGATTAATAAATTGCTAAGAGAAACGTTGTCCAGCTTGCATATGTGCCGTAGCCATGACAGCTTCAAACCCGTGGAAGCAAGTTGACTACTAAAATTTTTTGACTAAAAGTATGAAATCGAATGAAAAAATTGACATTGAATGAAAACATTATTTTGTTTTTAAAATTGGGGAGTAACAAAAAAAAAAAAAAAAACGCAGCAAATTATTACACACAATGGTTTATTATTTTCAAATAATAATATTTCAAAAATATCTGGATCGGTCTATTCACAGGAATTTCCGTATTGCTTTGGCTTACGGTTTAGATAATCTCTCAAATGAGCATTTGGAGTGTTTCGGAAAAGGGGCATGTACAGAATACTTTATAAAAGATATCTATCAAGTTCAGCAAAAAAATAAAGCAATAGGCACCTAAAGAGCAGAAATTTGAAGCTTGTCTCAAGAAGATCTCCTATATCTTTTTATAAATGGCCGAGTTGTGGGCTTATAAAATCTCTTATCGGCCGCTATTTTGAAATAAACAAACGGATGGCAATGTCGAGTTCCGAGGATCATTCTGGGGTGACGTGTGACTTTGCTGCCGAATCTCAAGAAAATCGGTCCAGTAATCACGGAAAAAAGGCGCAGACAGACGGATTTTTTTTTTATTCGATATTTGGAATATACATATCTTGTTTATTTATATGAATTCCAAATGGAATCAACAAAAACATTGTATGCTCAAGATCATTACAATTTATGTGAGCTATAACATAAAAATAATAATGTGTATGTAAATATCTAATTTTAACTAAATACAATAATTCGTATCAAATTTTCAATTGTGTTCATTTAATCTACATACGCATATACCCAAATCTAGTAATAGCGAATTACTACCGAGTCAGCTAGTATATGATAATAGTAATAAAAATTATTTATATATATATTAGCTATTTATAGCGGAAGGTCGTAATGCGTACAATTGTACTGATAATCAATTTTAATAAAAAAATCTAGCAGACTTATATTGACCCCTGGTTAACTCTTTTATCTAGAGAAACAGTCTTATTCAGGAATCCTATCTCTCCCAGGAATGATATAGGATTGATTTCCTTTTTTATAAAATCCTGATAAGGATTCGTTTTATTATTTTGTTTTTTTCAGTCCCATAAAAATATTTTTCTGGCACCTATATCTTACAAATATTATCTTCAAATCGATTGTTACGTAGATTGAGTCCAAAAATAAAATGTTTGTAAAAATAATTGTATACTTTCTACAACGTAATCTTTCTGAGTAGGTTGTAAATACCTATAAGTAGAAATACTAGATATAATAGTCCCTCAAGAACTGAATTATATTTTAAATTAAGAATTTACGTCATCCACAGTCTACTTATATTTTCATTCTTAGTTCATAATCTATCATCTTAATCGTCGATTTTTTAAAAAAATGGGCATCTTGGAAAAATTGTTTTTACATAATATTTCAACCTGTGATTTAACATAATAACAAGTAAATTTAACATATATAACTAAAATAAACTTGAATGAGGTAGCCAGGATCTAGCGATATTTTCTACCAGACCTGCTACTAGTGGGTAGATCTCTTATCCAACTCTTTTTCAGTTTTTGCCGACTGATGCCTGGTATTTTATCGGTTGCCATAATCTTCATATCGCTATTGTTTTAGAATTGAGTATAATCGATCAATTGAAACTGAACTGATCAATTTGGTTTTGGTTAATTATTTTCAATCTAAAACCTTTTTAATCGACCAACAAAAAATAAAAAAAATAACCTTAAAGAAATGAATTAAAAAAAAGTTCTTTCCCGACTTTTCTTCAAAACTACTGGGCCAATTTTTTTTTTTTTTTTATTTAGTTTCGCACTGAAGTCACAGGTCACCAGAGGATGATACTCGGAACTCGACATTACCGTCAATCGTTTTGTCCTCCAAAGGCGGGCGATTGTAAGTTTCAAACGTTCATATCTTAGCCTTTTATAAAGATAGAGTAAAACTATAAAATATTTTGCAATTATTATATCATAGGCCAGAAAAAAATAATAATATTTTTTTTGTAATGTATAACTATTTGAAAATAATAAACCATTTTTTTTATATAATTTCAATTTTAATAAAATTTGAAATCACATAATTGGTTATGCTATAGCCATGAAACCACAACCTATTTAAATATTATCATATTGTTAAAAGTATGACACAACATATTATTACAATTATGACGTGATATATTCAAAATTGTTACGTTTATAAATATAGAAGTTTTATTAATTAATTATTGATTTATTAATTAATGATTAATAATATTAACGTGCTAAATTGACTAATTAATATGTATTTTGGAGATTTTTTTAAGTAATGATACAATTAAAAATTTCTCGATGTGATTCTTCCGTCGTCAGGTTTCATTTTAATAAAAGATCGTTTCTTGAATACTCAAACGACACCGAAGTTTTTTACCCAAAACAGATGAAACTTTCTAAAGGCTAATGGGCCATGTAAACGATAGGTCACAAAAAAAAATGAACACAAAAAGTAAACTGTGCGTTCATGGTAAGTTTCCAGCCTGTTCATGGGAGCACACATCTTAATATGCAGCCAACTATTAGATATTACAATGATTTCATAAGTTTTTTTATCATTTAACCTACATTTATGAAATAAATTACTTAACCATAAATACTATTCTAATAACCTATTTTTTTTTCATAAAAGTAAAATTTTTGTAAATTTATATATGTATTCAATGTTTTAATTTCCTGTGAAGTCTGAGAATAATTCCATTGACTATGCCTATTTTATATCTGGGATATATATTTAAATGTTTTATTCATTGTTATGCATAGTGTGGATAGCGTTAGGCATTGTCGTACATTTTTTTACATGTTCTAACACCATTTGCACGTATACTGTTAATTTTAACATACCATTTTCATAACTTTACTTTTCATATTTTTTAAATATACCCAAAAAGCGAATAATTGTGGAAATGAATACATCTGTACCCTAGTGAAGTTCCAGAGTATTGGATGTCGCGAAACCACTTCACCGAAACACTTTCTCTCCTTATTCATCGAAGCCAATACAATCGTTCGCCCGCTCTCGGAGAATATTACCTGTGCCAATGGCTTCTATCGATTAAATTATATATCTGAGTAATTCCGAAATAAATTGGTGGGAAATCGCTGTTTCTGGCGTTCAAGGCAACTGAAAGTCTTTTACGGACCAATGGTTACTAAATCTTCCGGCAGGTGATGAATTACCATCAAGCCAAGAAAGTCACAGTTCTTAAAAAGACCTGAAACCATCGAGATACCTAAAACCTGGCGGATAAAAAAAACGAACAAAGAAACCTCAGAGTTGCGTGCGACAAATTGTAAAACAACAGCCCAAGACAGACTTATTAGAAGCAGGCTGTTTGTTTGTTTACAGATGTAACAAAAGATAGAATAGGTCTTCAAAAGAAAAAATATTATATTTAGTTTTGGGGAAAAAAAAACTACATTTGTTAAATCATACATTGCCTGATAAAAAATTGAATTACATTTAAAGAGGTCCGGATGAGGCATTTAATAAATTAACGAATTTAAATTTAAGGAATAAGCCATTAACAACATTTAACCATTTTAAAGTAATATGTTAATCAATGTTTTATAATATAAAGATGATTACAAAATAAATAAAATGTTGAGGGAACAAGGAGGTTCGATGGCGAATGCGCCAACACTCCGTCCCTCTGTTACAAAAATTACAAATGGAATAACATATTTAAAAAATGTTTATTGAAATAAAATAAAATCTGTTATAATTTTTTTTTGGAACTGGATGGAAAATAAGTGAATGAATAAGCGAGATTTGAAGATGTGGACAGTATTGGAGCGACGGATGAAAGGAGGAATGGAATTCCATAAAGATGAGGATCGGACAAGAAAAGATCTGTCGAAAGCTGCGGATCGGTGGGCCGCTGTATATAAATCTGAAGGCCAAGAACGGGTATGACGGGAATGAACAGGGGATTTGAATTGAAGCAGGTCGAAAATGTACGACGGACGGCGAGATTGGATAACTTGGTAGAGGAAGGATGTACTTACGACGGTAGGAAGGGTAAAGCCACTTCAACTCTTCTTAATATCTGGAGACAGAGGCGTCCCTCGGGATCCCGAAGATGAATCGTATAAAACAATTTATCAAACTTTTATTTTTGCCTCGAGGTCTCCAGAGACGCATATATATACATATACATACTGAAAGACATATGCTTATAACCCCATTAAAACCCGAAGCCACGAAGCCACTCCTGATGCAATCCTCCCACTTACGCCTCTGTCTACCTCGAACAGATATGCATTCTAATAAGCGAACATATTAACTCGTCGGTTCAGTGCTAATTGACTAGTCAGAGATCCATTCATTATTAAGTCCAATAACATGCCCTTTATAACCATTGCGAGTATTATTTCAATTGTATTTATAAGGAGGATGTCCCGAAATTCCACCCGCTTTGTGTAGCCTCCAAAAGTAGTCATTGGATTCAACTTTTTATCGGTACGGATATTCTACACAAAACTCTAATTTCAAAGACTATTCATCAGCCGTGGTGGTAAAGAGCTTAAGAAGTGAATTTTTTTTACTTATCTCCTGAAAAAAAAATCGTTTTCAACATTAAATTCCATTATAGGAGTATATATTACAACAGTATGATAGCAGGTAGAAAAGGCCAATATGTATATAAACACGAGTGGCTTTTTTGTGTGGGCTGTTGGTTCGGCGCCTGGAGATCTAAAAATACCTGGATAGGGGAATCCTAGGTGCAGGCTATAGGCCACTTCCCCGTGCTCTTCTCACGCGATCATCAACTGTTTATGGGCTTCAGAGATAGTCTGTCTGAATGGGTTTAGGCCGCCATCTAAGTGTATATATATATATATATATATATATATATATATATATATATATATATATATATATATATATATGAAAAGAATTGCAAGTTAAATACCCTCCCAAATTTAAAGATTTTCTTTTTGTTTAACTTTTAAAAGATGATGTGAGTAGCAGAAGACTGAACTGTTTTTCTCAACACTTTTACAAACAACTTAAAAAAAGAAAATAAGTTTAACTTTGATTTTTATTTTATTTTATTTTTAACTTATTAATTATATATTGCACATATCATCACAATTGTTGTTGTATGAAATGAATGGAGAAGTAAATAATAGATGCGAATATAGATTCATTGAGGAAACACATCATACAATTCAATACCACTGCTTTGCCGTGGTGGCTATGTGTATTGAAAGGAAACGAAGAAAAAAAGATGTTTTTTTACAAACAAATCATCTTTTTATTGTGAATCATCTATGAATGTGATTTTATTACTTATGTTATCATATGGAAGTTATAAGGAAAAAATATGTTTGTTTTTTTAATTAAGTCATATTTCTTTATTATTTTTCAAGTTGAAACTTGAATTCTGAAAACATGTTCTAAAAGCACTAGGACTCTTTTACATGTCTCTGCTTCAATTATGAGAACTCTAATGGGGGGCAATCAGAACTTTCAACAAAACAACCAGTTAAGAACAAATTTTTTTACTGTGAATATCCCAAGGCCAAAGAGGTGAATTTTTTTTTCTCTATTGTTTAGAATTTAGACGTTTTTTAGGAACAGGATCAAAATGATAAAAAAAATTTGTCAAAATGGCACGTTTTTACAAATTATATTATATTATATTATATTTACAAATTAAATAAATATATATATATATATATATATATATATATATATATATATATATATATATATATATACATATACAAAAAATGAGTCATGAAAATAAGATACAAGATGTAAATTGATAACAAAAAAAGTAGTTTCATAACCAGTTATTACTCGATTATTACTTTAATTAATTTATTTACTTGTGTTGTTACTATTATTATTTGAGGAATTTCTCTATTTCTCGACATTCACTGGAAATAGGATCTACTCGGACCTCAAGGGTGAGGTTAGAAAAATTTAATCTTTAATGCTTATAAATTTTCTAACAATGATCGCAGTCCCGAGCAACACTGCGTTCACCATCATCTTCGGGATCAAACCATTGCCATTATTATTTCAGAATTTCTCACTCCTCAGTCTTTGCTGGGGATATTCGCCTACCAGGACTCAGTAAGTCAAGAGTTAGGCTCTGGATATGTTGTTTTAAAAAAATTTCTAACAGTTCTAGCTGTTCCCAAAAGTACTGCTTCCTGAACCTCTGCTAGTATTTTCATGAGAAGCTCCAGTCTCTGGATAGAGTTTAGCGTGCTCTCCTGGATCAAGCCATTGCAGGAAACTTTAATGAAGAAAATCACACAGCTCTCCAATCCATAAAGTTGCTTCAATTCTTCAGCCAATTCTTGATATTTTCTTTTCTTTTCAGCGACTGTTTTCTGCAAATTGTCATATGATGGCACACGATTTTTCTGAGCGAATTTCCTATTTTTATCAATCATCAAGAGGTCTGGCCGAATATTTAAAACCGAATGGTCGCTTATGATAGGGTGATTATTATTATTATAGGTTATTATTATTGTTGTTGTTACCTCCTTTCAACTTCTCCCTTCAATCACCCACGCATAACACTTGACTTTTTAGTCTTTCATATCTCGAGTGGAGAGCCGTTGAAGGTTTTTTTTTTTTTTTTTTTTCCAACCATCCTTCACGAAGAACGTTAAAGGATCAACAAAAAAAAGATCAAAGAAAAAACTATCACACGACCTATAACTGAGTTTGGGTTATGCTAGGCGTCCGTACCCATCGGGTGGTCGACATCAAATTCTTATTTCTTTTTAATAAGTCTAATGACCAGACTGACCAAGAGCATTGTCTAGGTCGTCAGTAATAATAATGGTAGTGTTTAACGTAATTTCGTTGTTAAAAAAATATTTGGTACAACTTTTCAAGAGGGGCACGTTATCACTTGTTCCTCCCGATTCCTCGCCGAACTAGCACACTCTAGCGCCATTTGTGCTAACTGCTTTGCCTTCAATTCTAACATTCGTGTTCATTGGAATTACTAATACTTTAATTATATAATATTTAAAATTATTAATGCTGTCGACTTCCGCTCATTACGTTCTTCCAAGAAATAAACAAAACAGCAACGTATCCTTTTCAGTTGAGGTCGGGGTCTTACCGTAATTTAAATTAACACTCCTTTTTAATAATTACTACAGCTTCCTCAGATCACCGGAAGTCGACAGCACTAACAATTTTAAATAATATGTAATTAAGGCAGTAATAACTTTAATAATTGCAATGAATACGAATGTTACAATTGAATGCAAAGTAGTTAGCACCAATGGCGCTAGAGTGTGCTAGTCAGGCGACCTTCGGGTAAATTCGGGAGGAACAAGTGATAACGCGCTCCTTTTGTAAAGTTGTACCAAATATTTTAAAGTCGTTCTGGTTAAGTCGCTATTGATTATCGAGAGGTGTAGAAATTTTGCGAAAGGATAATTTAATCTTTGAAATAAAAACTGGGCTAAGATAATATAAATTCAAAACTATCCATCGGGTGTCTCTACAAAATTATGTTTGATTGCCATGGTAGTTGGTAAGAAAGCAAAACTAGATTAACAGAGATGAATTAGGCTGGTTAAGGCGCTTAAAAATGGTTTTAAAAACAGAAGATGATAAATGTAAAAAATAAAACAATAATATATATATATATATATATATATATATATATATATATATATATATATACACACACATGACGTTTATATAGACGTAGAATGTACTTTCCCCAGAAAGAATGGGGACTGATGTCTGCTGTGTCAGATCCTATTTAATAGCTGGCGATGAGTCAGAAGGCAGTTTTCTGACCGGACCCACTGAATAATCAACTCGGCCTTATCGTGCATCTCAGACGTCCACAACGCTTCCACAACTCAACGATTTCAAGACTAACAGCAAGAAATACCTGTTAATCTCTGCCTAAAAGAAATAAACAATTAATTTATCAATTGTTTCACCCCATGTGTAATTGGTAAAAATTAATTTATAATAAACAATACGTTTAAAATTATATACGGGACATCAAAATAAGAACAACAAACGTGAAATTTAAATTTAGTAACACTACTTGATAGACATACTTTCATATGCAAAAACTAAAAACGATTTGACGAAAAATTACAAGAACATACAAACTCTCTTAAAAAAGGGCTTGCCACAACTCTCATCCCCGACAATACCCTTTGGAGTTTGAAAAGAATATGGATGAAGGATCCCTTTGACTAACTAGAAACCGTAACATCAGGACAAAAAGAGGTGTCGCTGAATATTACTCTAGGGATGTTGGAAAAATATCCAAATATCGTTATTTTTGTCCAAAATAGCTTTTATTCTTTTATTATATGCCGTTAAATCGATACTAAAATTTGTGTATAGAAAACTGATATTTTTTACAACAAAAGACTGATTAAATAAACAAAAGAAAATGTATACAAAATCGGCGGTTAACATGTTTGTTGAGAGTGCAACAAAATGAGAGTATTTTAAAAGTATAAGCTCTGAATCGATGAGTAAACATCAAAAGGGTAGACCGAGACGTAAGTGGGAGTTTTGCTTTAAAGCTGATCATAAGAAATTAGATATTGAGGGTGATCGGTGCAAAGAGGCGTTTATTGATGATTGTCAGTGGAATCGGCATCGAACCTTCGGCAACGCTAAGCCTTTTATATTTTAAATTTAACTATTTATTAGTTATTTATGAATATTTATCACCAAATGCACCATTTAAGAAATACAAAATTATGCGAAAATCTATTTTAGTCAAGCTTGTAATAAAAAATTTTGGCATCCTTATAAAATCAGATTACCTAACCAAAATTATAACGAAATCCAAGATGTTTAATATATATAAAGACGAAGTTTAAGATGGCAGGAAACGTTTGTCATTTTCAGTTACTATATTAGTTGGTTCGCACCTTTTTTCCACAAACTTAAAAATTTAATAAGGGATTGATAAATTATTTGCCACTTCTATAATTTTGTTTTATTGAAAATTAGTTGCGAATGTCAGTATTCATCTTCAGTTCTAAAAACACGATTTCAAAGAATAGTTTTAAATAAAATAAAATTATAGAAATGGCAAATAATTTATCAATCCCTAATTAGATTGATCCTTCTATACCATCATGCGGATGTCAACTGATTAAAAGTTAAAGTTTACAAAACTTTTATCCTTCCTACTTTAGTGCTGCCAGGTCACCCCTGTATTTTCCCCCTTAAACTCTCCAAATTTTCCTCTAAATTCACCAACTTTAACCCTAAATGTATAACTATTATTTTTCTATTAGTATAACCAAAATTACCTCCCTAGGTATAAGATAAGAATAAATAATTAGAAAAGTAAAAAATACACCAGAGGGTGAATAAAACCCTCAATATAGAGAAAAAAACCTGAGTCTGGCAACACTGGATTACACAGCGCGGATTCGCGGAGGATGCGCTCGGTTAATATAATCGAAGTGATAGATCGCGATGGTTGAAATAGGCTGGTAAAGTTGTTGGGCTTAGGAACGAACGAATCCTTAAAAATATCATAAGTACTGAGTCGACTAGTAAACGTCCGAGGGGTAGACCGAAACGTAGGAGGCAGGATTGCGTTAAGGCTGATCTTACGGATTTGGGTATGGGCGGTTGTCGGTGAACGGAGCTATGTAAACAGCGATTGATGATTTCGGCATCGGACCTTCGGGTTTGCGAAGCCTTTTATTATTAATCAAAATTATATTATATATTAAACTTTAAAATTCTTCATGCAGAAAATATCTTTGATCCATATGACTGTAATGTTAAAAATCATTTTGCATATAGGTTGAATTAAACTTGGTTCGAAATAGGAATTAATAATTCAACACAGTCAACTCAAAACCTTTACAAGAGATCTATTCCTTCCTCAATAATCCAGATAATCATAAGAATAGATTGAAAGGAGAGATTAAAAAAAAAAAAATCGCGTCGTACTTGTTTAACTTTCGCAATTAGACTGATACCGATTGGCGAACGGTAATAAAGAAAAATATTATCTCTAGTTTTGCCTTATGTCTCTTTTATCTCCATTCGTCTTATCATCGGGCGTTGATGATTTCATAGATATAAGGATGAGAATAATGCGAGGCGTCCTCTTGAAATTGATAGCCCCTTGTTTACGACCAATCTGGACTGAGGCTTCAAGCACCTCTCCAGTGTTATCTCGAGTAGTTGTGACGAATCGCCGTTGAGAACGACGGAGCACTTCCAAAGAGGCACTTCCTGCAACGATATCTATTCAATACGGACTCGTTCTTATCGAACGGCTGAAAATTTACGCTATTCGCCCTCTGATAAAGAGTAATTATGCAGATGAAGTTTCATCCATTTAAGTAATATAATCTGAATATACAGGAAAGTTATACCACATTCTTAGGTATCGGTATTTTCGTTTATAACAATACTCAGGTAAAAATTCTTCTCATATCTCACTCTCTCGATAAACCTCATAGTTGCTATTAATACCTGTACTTATGGAAATTTCATTGAATTAATTTTACTTTTCTATGTGTACTGCCCACTTCAGGTCCGATTAGATATTTCCCTCAAATTCGCGCCTTTTGCCTACGTCCCGTTTTTAAAACCACAAAAAAACATTTGGACGTCCCGAAATTTCAACTGAAATTGTTCTGCCTAGAAAAAAACCAACACAACAACAACATAGCCAACTTGAGCTCATTTGATCTGAATGAAGTCGCTGGAAGTGACCAAATGTAGCTAATAAAAGATCATATCGGTGTCGTTTTTTGAAAAAGGCGTAAGCGCAATTAAGCAAACTTTACAGAAAACGATTTTCCACAAATAAAAATATATATTTTTTTAAATTTAATTCTTTAGTTTATAGAGTAGAAATTTATTAACCTGGCAAAATCTTTATAATTACAATATATTTTAAAGGATTATAATACGAGTTAACGCAAGAGTGACGACTGAGAGCCGTTATTATTTGGTACTTGCGTCATCAATATTCGATTTTTAGACCATTTTTAATTTTTTTTTTCTCGATAAATCGTGAGCGGGAACCCATAGGGGTAGTGTTTACGTCCCAAAGTCGATTGATATCTAAATTTCGAATTTTTGGTGCTTGAGCATTTTTTTCAAAAAACGACGTCTATATATGAATATGCAGGGTGTTCTCGATTAACGCCCGCCCCCTTTAAAATCCACATTTTTGGAATTTTGGGGTGAAATTTAGTGGGGTACAACAGTGTCGCCTCAAGTTTCCTTTGAGCTCATATTCAACTCCCTAACTTTGTCCAATACTTCTCCAGAGCACATAATTTCGGAATTTTCAATGGAATGGAGTATTTTATGATAGATTCTTATAGAAAATCGAATTTTAAAGATATGTTATATCCAGTGAAAGTATCGATCCAACCCTTCGAAAAGGCGGTAATCACAAAAAAACGCGAAAATCACATATATTTTCACTTACCTCCAAAAGAAAGTCTTGTATAAGAAATAACTCCAGAGTAAATGTTGTAACTGATCGAATTAGCTATAAAATTAACTCATATACAGAGCACTATGATAAGTATAAACTGAGATAATCTTGTTTGAACCTAAGCCAAATTGTCATTTTGCTGAAAAGATCGGGCTAGAATTCCCAAGTGTGATGTGTTATAAATGAAACTAAATAAAGGCCTTTTTACAGAGATGCCTGAGGATGGCTTGTAGGCCGAAAATTTGCATCTAAATGAATAAAATTGGTGAAATAGCAACAGCCTGCATTTATTTTTATATATAAAAGCATTCGCCTTAAATCAACAAACATAAATGATTAATACATTTTATTGATAATACCATGAACCAAAAACCACATAATACTTTGAAAAAGAAAATATTAATAATAAATATGACCCATTACATAACTATAATAATAATTAAGTAATAAATTAAGAAATAAATCTGAAGAAACAATAAAAAAAAATCCAATACCCGAACATTCTTGTTGTGGATTCTCAAAGGTCATTCTAGCAAATTTCCTTATAAGAACAACTAATACTTTCTAACCAAGATATGAATGGAATACTTGCAGATTCGAATCTCATTCAGCCAGAAGAGATTGGTATTTTAATTTGTTTATTTCTTTCATTTTTATTATCACATTTTTAGCATTTTATAATTCAAAATTTAGAAAAATCTACAGAAGACCAGACGATCTGAAAAAAATTAAATAAATTATATGATATTAATTGCTCTCCAAACTGTTAAAGGAGGTAACGAAAAAGACATTTAAATAGGAAGGAGAGGTGAAAGAACTTATGCGAATACTTAAATAGTGTTTAAACGCATAATAATTTATGGACATAGGTGATAGTTTTATGAATCTTGCATCTTATAAATTCAGTGTGGTTTATTTACGCAAGTCTTTGAATAGATATATTTATTTATAAACAGTCTTATCGAAGACAACTGGAACGGATATACTGTTAGCTGCGGACTACAGAAATGAGAATAAACAGAGCAAAAAGAAATATACGACCCAATGAAATCAGGGGTTTTACATATCCTCGGTTCATACTTTTATTTTGTAAATTTGGTAAAAAAAAGAAAACCGTACATCATTCATAACAGGAATAAATAATGTGTGGAAGTAACATTACTAGATCTGCCATTACTGGTCCTAAATAATATTTTGTAATTTAGGGAGGTGCAGAGAGAACTAGATAGTTAGTTGGCATCCGCATGATGGTACAGAAAGACCAATCTAATTAGGGATTGATAAATTATTTGCAACTTCTATAATTTTGTTTTTATTGAATACTAGTATGGAATCGTATACATTCATCATCAGTTTTAAAAATTAAAAAAAAAAAAAAATTCAATAATAAGCAATTCAAAATACAGTTTGATATAATTATACATATTAAATTAAATACTAATTTATATTACATTTAATTTGATATGTATAATAATACCAAACTGTATTTTAAATTGCTTATTTTTGAATTTTTGTGTGTTTTTTAGAACTGCCGATGAATGTATAACATTCGAAAGTAGTTTTCAATAAAAACAAAATTATAGAAGTGGCAAATAATTTATCAATCCCCAAGCAGAGATAACTCACATTTTGAAGGGCTTCAAAAACAAACCAATTTCTCTAGAAAAAAAAAGTTTTATTACACAGGGTTTTAAAAATTGCATCTACCACATGCCGACCGTTATTGACTACGCAATGCCAAACACGTTTGCAGTAATTTGTTATCACTTTGATTAATTTTTCGTGGTGTGGCGTTGATTTATTCTTGTTTAATCTTCTCCTCTAAATCATGCAGAAAATAACATCTCCCGAGAGACAAATCTGGAAGCTGTGCCACTCCAAATCAACCTTCAAAGAAATCAAGAAATGTGTGAGCCGTGGTTCCATTTCGTTGGGCCCAGATTTCTTCTGCTTTGATTTCCTCCAACTTAGGCCGTAAGATAGTCTCCAACATGTGCACGTAACGGTTATAGTTCACAGTTACAGTTATTCCATCAGAAATAGCGGCTTATTGAAAATTTCAGGGAACCTTTTCGGCAATGCCCAGTCAATAACAACCGAAATTAAGAAGGTGTAATTTTTATAACATTCTGAAATAAAACTATTTTCAATGTATTTTTTAAAAATAAAACCAGTTTTTTTCAAAATACTTCAAAATTTGTTTATTTGTTATTTTTGTACAACTCTTTAATACTGTATGCTTAGCTTTGTTTCGGTAACTTTGCAACAATCATCGATAAAAAAAAATGTCTGACGTTATTCAACAGAATATAATGGTTTTGAATAAAATCTCAAACTTCCTTTTTTCCGGAGGTAATTTATTTCATAACTAGAATGTAATAAAAATAAATATAGAGGCGATATACGCACATAAAGACTTCAATAGTTAAAAAAAATATCTTTTGAAATGAACCGTAACAGATAACAAATATTGATTTTAACTCAATGTCACTTAAAAATAAATCGAGCCGGATGTGATAACCTGATTCAGATCAGAAGTACATACTATTGTAGAATTACTCCTATAAATATTTTTAAAAATGTTCAATAAATTTCACTCAAAATTATTTTTGTAAATATTTTTTAAATTACAATTTTTTGGCATAAATACAATTAAAAAGAAAGAAACATCTTGCCTATTATTAATTAGAAATTTTGAAACATTAAGAGAAAGTAAAATGGACCTCCTAAAAATTTATTTCTGCAGAAAAAGGAGAATCTATCTATCAATCAAGTTACCAGAAGCGTTATAAGGAGTTATAAAAAAGAAAATTAATGAATGATATCCCAGTTTAGTGAGTTCAAGGATTTTCATCAAATTTAGTTCAGTGGTTTTGGAGAGAAAAACAAACGGTAAAAATTCCGCAGAGCTGCTGGTGGGGTGTGGCCTGATCGGCTAATGTTTTTGACACGGTCTGTACATCAAATGTCGAGTCTGTAGATATTTAATTTTTACCATTATTTTGAAAGATCATCGATTCCACCCTTTTTTTAATCTTTGGGCGGAGATATCAGCCTCAACGAATTTCAACTGGTTATTATTTACCTGTTTATATCTTATTTGCCTCCTGTATTTTTGATTTATATTTTTATAAGCTATTATATTGAAATGATTCGTTTATGATTCGTGTTGTTATAGAATTTATTTGTTTTCTATGACTCAGCATGGTTATATTTACAGTTATCTTTAATTTTATTCTGCATAATTTATTAGCATTCAACCTTAGTAATTTATTAAAATAGATATATATCTCTCCTTAAATTACATATATCTCTCTCAACTAGAATCCATAAATGAAGATCTCATTTTAGAATAAATAAATGCTTATCATAAATTATAAAAGTTCTAAAACCAGGTATAAATCATTTACAATCTACAAATTTCGTAAAATGATTATAAGACACACTATAGATAAACTATATTAAATAATAATATATGGTTGGAGTGATTGGATTTTGGATTTCGATATCGAAGGCTAAACTCATTTGGGGCAGAATCGGCATTCGATGTACAGACAGTCATAATAACAGTCATATTAATATAGTTTATATATATATATATATATAAACAATTTATGATAACATATTTGGTGTTTCTTATAATTATTTTACGAACTTTATAGGTTGTAAATGATTCATACCTGGTTTTAAAACTTTCAAATATATAAAGACGTCGTTTTTTGATAAATGCTTAAGTGCCAAAAATTCGAAATATAAGTTTCAATTTATTGTGGGACCTAAACGTTGCCTCTATCGATTCCCGCTTAGGATCTATCGAGAAAAAAAAAATTAGAGTAGTCACTCTGGCCTTAATCAGTGCTAAAGTCTTAAACATATATTGTAATTATAAAGGTTTCACCACCTTCATAAACTCCTACAGTATACAATAAAGAATAAAATTGAAAAAGAAATTCATTGTTATTTGGGGAAAAAATCGTTTCATGTGTTTCCTGTAAAGTTTGTTAAATAGCGCTTACGTCTTTTTCAAAAACCGACGTCGATATGATAAGGCATTTATTTATTCTAAAACGAGATCTTCATTTATGGATTCTAATTGAATGAGATATATATATATATATATATAATTTCAGGTCATTTAACTATTTTAATAAATTATTAAAATTTAATACTAATAAATTAAAAGGAATAAAATGAAATATAATTAAAATATATTTTAACGAATATTAAAATAAAAAAACACAATATAAATATAACCATGCTGAGTTATAGAAAACAAATAAATTCTATAACCACACGAATCATAAATCATAACCTCCTAATTTCAATAATACAGATTATAAAATTATAAATCAAAAATGTAAGAGGCAAATAAAGTATAAAGAAGTAAATAATAACCAGCTGGAATTCGTTCAGGCTGATATCCACACCCAAAGATTAAAAAAAGGGTGGAATCAATGATCTTTCAAAAGAAAGGTAAAAATAAAACATATAATAACAAAGAAAGTTATCGTCAATGGCCGCCACAACAGATTCGGCTCTTGATGTACAGACCGTGCCAAAAACATTAGGCGACCTGTCAAGAGGCCACACTGGAAGCTCAGCGGAACTTTTTTTTTCTAAGTTTATTCTGTGTCTGACAATGATTTAAGCAGTTGAGAGAAGCTCGGCACTTGTAGAACTTTAACTGTCGCAGCTGGGACAGAAGAATCTCTTGGGCAGTTAACAAAAAGATCTCGAAGACAAGTGTTTTAAACCATCTGTGCCGCTGAGATCTCGAAGCGTCGTACAAAGCGGAAGACCAGAAATAGTAACGACAGGCCTCAGCTAACAAACCCTATATCAAATATTTATATCTCTTTGGTGGACTCTAGCGTAGTGTCTATACAGCATCCGTTCCAACCTCCGGTAGTATTTTAAGATTTACTACATCCTAATTGCTGAGCTGTAGTAAAGAGAACAACGAGAACATATAACAACGAATTCTAGTCCGGTACAAAGTGGTACTCTTGTATAACGTGTCGTCAGCTTGTACGTCAACTAAAGAGACAAGTAAAAATAGATAGGGGAGACTGGGGTTAGTTGGAATAGATTTTAATTTTCGATTTTTAAATTATTTTGGGCACTACTTGGAGATATTCCGGTGAATGCAGCGGATCACTTAACTCTGGCTACAAAATCGTGTTGAACCCATTAATTAAATTCGTCTTTAGGTAATCCCTAAACTCTTCCTAAACGATTCCGACTATGCCGGAGTGCGGGGTTAGTTGGCATAACGTGATATGGATAGCGATACTAAGGCAGAACACTTTAATAGTCGTGAAAAAAACACTTTTAATTTTATTAGGGATTGATAAATTATTTGCCACTTCTATAATTTTGTTTTTATTGAAAAATAGTTTCGAATGTTATACATTCATCTCCAGTTCAAGGTTTAAGTAGATTATATCAAACAGAAAAGTTTGCATTGGTTTGTTCTCGCACTGATACAAAAAATATGTACAATAACGTTTATTGTATCAGTGCGAAAACAAACCAATACAATTTTTTCTGTTTGATATAATCTACTTAAACCTTAAACTGAAGATGAATGTAGAACATTCGAAACTATTTTTCAATAACAACAAAAATTATAGATGTGACAAATAATTTATCAATCCATAATTAGATTGATCCTTCTATACTATCATGCGTACGTCAACTGACTGTTAATTTTATCATAATATCTATAACGTATAATGGCCGTTCGGTCATCCTTTTACTTGGTCGATTTGCTCAGCCTGTTTTTTTTTCTTGTTCTTCCTCAGAAATTTGTTTATAATTCGTAATTTTTCATTTTTATGCTAATTGTTTCTTTTTTAATGAACAGTAATGGAGGGGTTAGTTGGCATAGGTGTAGGGTGAGTTGCTATACCTATGCCAACTAACACTATACTTAACTATGCCAACTAGCCCCACAGGGATTTCCAAAACAATAAGGATAACACACAATCCGAAACATTAGAAGCAAAACAAATTATACATGCATCTGAAGCACTTAATTCGACTTAGAGGTTCATCAGAACAAAAATATTTACGATGGAAAAATTTACTAACCAGTCAAAGAAACGATGAAACAGGGATTTTTTCTTCGCAACGCTTCCAAGCAGACTGGAGTTATGGTGGATGCTAACCAACTAGCCCCTTATGCCAAATAACCCCATTCTCTCCTAATGCTCTTCTTTCATATAGGGTCCTACGAAACGCTTACATTCTTCTTTAATATGATCTTAAAATTCATTTTTGAAATCCTCATTCAATATCCCTGCATTATTTCTGGAGGCCTGTCGTTCTCAATTAACTTAATTAAACCATTCCCGAAGAAACTGTTTAAGTACGTATTTTTAAGTCTTGATCATGCATGGCGGAGGTATAAGGAAAGAATAAATCAGTGTTCAAGGATATCAGTACATTACAACCGATCTAAAGCGACATTTGCTGCCGATAAGCTGTATAAGATATTTTTGAAAAACATCAGGATAAAAAAAGAAAACACCTCATAGGCTCAGATTAAACGTAGACAAAAAAAAAAGTACGGCGGGATATCCAAATTTGAAAAATTCTAGAATTTTCGTGTTTTGTCAGAAAAATCGTTTAACAATACTATTTTTTTTAATTGAAACTACTCAACTAAATTCGATTAAAATAAATTAAGCCTCTAAACAGGTTTATAAAAACAATTGAAAATTATTTTTTTTAAATATTTAAATGTTTTATGAAAAACTATAGAATATTAAAATAATGAGCATTTTAACAGAATTCGTAGATGTTTTGAAAAAATGTAATCTATTGGTTTAAATGGGGAAAATTTTTTTATAAAAAATAAAATAAATTTTCAGTAGTTTTTAAATTTTATTTTTATATGTATTATTATTATTGCTAATTATGTAAAAATCATATATATATATATATATATATATATATATATATATATATATATATATATATGTAGATATAAGTTATACAGTAAATACCCGACTCAGGTCTTCAACTCAACAT
This sequence comes from Rhaphigaster nebulosa, assembly GCA_948150685.1. Taxonomy (NCBI): domain Eukaryota; kingdom Metazoa; phylum Arthropoda; class Insecta; order Hemiptera; family Pentatomidae; genus Rhaphigaster; species Rhaphigaster nebulosa. The sequence goes on along the minus strand of OX411308.1, from coordinate 174,653,290 downwards.
TTGCTGACTTAGTTACTGTTATCGTTGCAGACTTGCAAGTTAAAATTTTTATCTGTGGGAACTTGAGACCGATATCGTTAGAGAGCATAAGAGCTGAAGAGTAATTTCCTATCCTCAACAGTTATAAAATATTTAATAAACGCGTAAAATAAGATCAATATTTCAAATTTTTAAAAAATATATATTTTATACTTAGAAAAATTATGTGTGTGTGTGTGTGTGTGTGTGTGTGTGTGTGTGTGTGTGTGTGTGTGTATGTATGTATATATATTAAAACTTCGTTGTGACGCTCCCTCTATAATACTCTTTTTCCTCGGCCCCGGTCTGGAGGTTTTCATATGAAAATTAATTCGTTATAACGATCCGATTTTCCGGGGTTAACGCTCTGAATAAATTGTTTTACAATTCTAATATTTTTTTTATATAAGACGGGTTGAATTGAAGTTTTGAATAGAATACCGAAAGGAAGATCATAATGCGGTAGGCAACATTGGACATTGAAAGGTTGTTAGTTTTACTGCTAAGGATCCGATTTTTGCCTCGGCTTCTTTTAAAATGTAAAAAAAAAAATTCTATTCTACAGAAAAAATTTATTTAATTAAGGAGTTCGACAAATCCAATTTAAATAAAAACATATTTTGCCGCGTCTAAAAACATGAGAATGAAAAGGGAATCTGTACTTGTTACGGACGATTCGCACATATTAATCGTGCTCTTTTCAAGAGCAAGGCAAAACTTTTGAACAAATAAATCAATCAAAAAATGTCATTTGCAAAATACATACTGTGGCCTTAAGCAAATAAAACGATGATTACTTTATACCAGGAACATCAAAAATACAGATTTTAATGCTTATTTTTATTTTGAGTTCTAATAAATTAAAACAAAATGTTTTTAGCTCTACTAAAATATATTAGTTGTATCATGATTTCCTGGGTCCTAGGACAACGTTATAACGAAGTATAATAGAGTTTACAGATATACCAATATTTTTTTCAGTTTTAAATATAAATATATATTTTATACGAAATATATTAAATTGATCCTTTCACCATCAATAACTTCTCGGCCACTAAAATACGTGCAAGGTTAGCCATCGAAAACAACGGCTTTAATTGATCTTTCAAATATTCTGTTTATTTGGCGATATACTTCACAAATTTTGCAGTTTTTCGATTATGTATGTATCCGGAGGTCTGTCGAGATCGAAAACTTTGATTTATCATTAGCTACTTATCAAATAAAACATAAATAAATCAGAACTACTTCATTTGATGCAAGGTAAAATGTACCATTATCAAATAGACCAATTACCATAATTATTTAAACATTATTTGGAGGTTAAAGACCTAAGACTCTTGAGTTGAAAATTATTAAAAAATAGTCTAGTTGGGCTGAATTCAAGCCCAAAAATTAATATAAAATAAAATATTATTAGTATAAAGGTATTTAATATTTTTTAAATACTAAAATAAAACAATATATAATTTTAAACATAAGTTGTTTCGTTGAGGATTTTATAGTATATTATAGCCAGTTTCAACATGAAACGCGTATCGATTACAAGCACAGGTGTAGATAGGTATCTACAGGGGTACACTGCACCCAAGGCACCTGTCAGGCCCTTGCACTTAGCGGCCTACCAGGCCATTCCTTGAAAATTTGGTTAGCTAAGCGAATGATCACAAGAATCGATAATAAATTTAAAAAACTGATAAAAATAAAAATAATCCAAATGGAAAATATTTCGGATCATAAAATGAGATTATCTCCAGAGATTCCTATTATACAAGATTCTTCGTCAAGTATCTAAGATTTGTTATTAGCTATTATTTTTAAATACATAAATCACAAAGATCCGAATATCACCGAAAGAAATCAGACAATGAAGAAATATGATTGTCCTCTATCAAGGAAAGATGATAGCTAGCGGACAGAGGTCGTGAGCAATTTCAGAATAATTATATACTATCGATAAACATTAATGGCAGCTATCGATATAGAAATAGCTGGAGTGAAAGTAATATCTCTTTAAGAAGACAGTCAAGACTAATATTAAGAGGAAATATGAGAATGGTTTATAACATCTTAGGTTTTCAAGGTAGCCCAAGTTTCGAGCCCGATCTCAAAAAGAATGCTTTTTATTTTGTTTTCTTTTTTAGGCAAAGCTTTAGTTTAGTAGCTCTAACATGGCGTCAGAACCATTTAAATGTTTAGGTTATATTGTGTGGTTTTAAAGGAGGAGAAATGTTCGTCAGCTATAGTCCCCATCACATTCATTTCTTCCTAGCAAATAAATATCAAAATAAATTCAATTATTATATTTCCGACCGACGATCCATCATCCGAATCATGATCCATTTTACTTTTTCGGGTTATTATGCACAATAAATACGAATAAGGAATATAAATACGATTTAATTACAATAATAATAACAATAATAATAATCGAAGGATATGTACAGACTAATACTAATAAGATAATAAAATCAAAATCAGAAAAATTGGAAATACAAAATTCCAATAAAACTTGGGATCATGGTTGTATGAAGATTTCTTTAGAATTCTTGGATTTTACCAGAGCTCCAAAATAACTGCACTCTTATTTTGAAAAAGTTCTGGTTCTAAATTAAACTTTTTCTTTACATCTTTTTAAAAACAGTTCATGCAAGAATTTTTATGTTAAAACTTTTATTAAAAGTTCTTACAAGAACGTTTTAGTCAGAACCTATACAGAGTCCTATACTGTACAGTTCTTTGAGAACTTTATCGTAGTAAGAACATTTACATACAAGTTCTATATTAATATATATAAATATATATATATATATATTCGATATTTGAATTCTACATATCTAGAGGATTCGTTTTCTTTTTCTTGGTCGATTATAAAGGTTCTACATTGCAAAATAACAAACCAACAGCTTTATAAGAATATATGTTTTTAAATACCTTGGTAGCCTAATACCAAAACCATTTCCATTTCTCCTCTATATTCTTTATAAATGGCCAAGTTATGGACTTGTAATATCTCTAATAGGCTGACACATTGAAACGAAAATACTTCCGTAGAGTTCGGAGGATCATTCAGGGATGACCTGTGGCGTTGTTGCCAAATCGCAAGAAAATAAGTCCAGTAATCTCGTAGAAAAGCCACGGACGGACGGATTTTTTTTTATTCGATATTTGGATTCGACCTATCTTGAAATTTACTTTTCAAATTAAGAGTTTTTTATTTATTTTTTCCTTCTTCGTCGATTACAAAGGTATATTATTTAATATAATAAACAAAAACAAAAAATTGATTAGCTACGAATGTACCTTCTCGTAAAAAATAATTATATATGTAGCTTTACGCTGTCGATCAAAATCGCCGCTATTTCTGGCCATGCGTCTTTCTGTTTTACGATAAGAACTTATTTTTGTCCGTAATCACGATTTCGTGGTAGAGATTAAATTTTATAATCAATAATTGCTTATCACAAATTCTTACTTTCAAGATTTTGAACAATATACGCGAATTTTTGCGACAGAGAAATAACAAGCATCACCCGCTTTTATATGTGTATATACACACATATACATATATATATATATATATATATATATATATATATATATATATATATATATAAATTCTTACCGCGTCCTGATATGCTACAAGTGGACATAATTTCAATCAAGATATGTAAGATGTGTTAAATTATCTCCAAAATCAGATTTCATTTCCTGCCATTACAAAATAAATATCTTCATTTGTTATTGCATTGCTAATTGAACATTATTTTTTAGGGCTGTTAATGTCTATAGTTCTACTTATATTTAGATGAATGGAGTCACAGAAAAAAATAACTAAAAAAAAATTTTGTTGAGAACATAACAAATCCAACCGACAACGACTACTGCAAACAGTTTTCTGGTGATAAATTAAGAGGTGAAATAGCAATTAGGCAATTATGACCGGAGCTTTGTGGTATACCTGCGAGTAGGGCACTAAAAAATAAGAAGATCGTGTGCTTCGAGGAACCTCGAGGATAGAACAAAAAAAGGGTTCGAAATATGTTACCTTTAGTCCTAAACGAGAAGGGCAAAAAACAGACGGTTTCAAATCTGGTTAAAGTAACTTCCTAGAATTCATCTACTGACCCAATCCCGTGAGGGGTTGAGCTTCTCAGATTAATTTCGCCATGCACCATATGGAAGTTATTAAGCCAAAACAAATCGGGGTCGGAGTCCACTTAGGCACACTTCCTCTAATGTACAATGAAATATTAACGCCATATATTTTTTATTGTTTACTTCATAGGAATTCTATTTAAAGACTAATTAAGTATTTATTGTAGGCAATTACATTTAATAAAAAAATTAACAAAGTGCTGTTAATCTTTAGCAAAAAAACTATATAAAATACAAAAACTAAATCTATACCACGACTACACATAAAGGACCTAGAGGGCAGGTATACTGATTCCCGATCTAAGGTTATTCTTTGAAGAGTGTACGGCCATTACTTTGCTCCAACCGCATAATTTATCATTAATGTAGAGCTATTAATTTTTTTAGAGTTGAGTAGGTCCGAGAACTGTCTAACAGTTATACCATTTAAATACCATTAATTTTCTGTTGAAGAAATGTATTGATAGCCTCACCCCCCCACCAAGAGTGTTGGTGCATTAGCATAACAAGCTGCCTTTATTTTATATATATATATATATAACAAAATTTAAAAAGTTCATTAAAAATATATATACTGCCTGTCCTTCCTCCCCACTTTAAATTCTAGAATATTTATAATATCGGCATGAAATTTGGGGGATTCCAATAGGAGTTAATTTGAGGTATGCTGCCAATTCCATATCCTGCCAGAGAATTCCTCCAGCGACACTGGAATTTCCAATAGGATATACCAAATTTTTTTTTACGGATCTAATAGGAAATGAAATTTTAAGACCAATTCATATAGGCACTTTTTTTATATATAATGTTCTCCGAGGGCGCTAATAGAAAAAAAACGGTTTCTACTAAAAGTTTCAGATTTCACTGAAGGGGAGTATTTTCTGAAGAAATAAAACATACAAATAAACGTTTTAGAGAACTGAAGGCACTTTTAAACATGCCTACTTCCACTCCAGAATGGTAAGCATTAGAGTCCCAATAATAAATAAGAAAACATAAAAATATATTATTTAAAAAATATTTATTGGAAGATTTTTTATTATTATTTGTTTGTTATAATTATTGGATGTAAAAATGCATTAATAAAAAAGTAACCGAAAGCTTATACAAAACACTCTTTTTTTTTTTACTTGTGACACTTTTTGCATTTCTCTTCTTTATTATTTCCTAACGGTGTGGCATGAATTCATCTTAAAATTTCATTTCCTATCAATGTGACATAAATTCATCATAAAATTTCATTTCCTATCAGAATCCGTAAAAAAAAATATACTATCTTATTGGAAAATCCGGAGATAGAGTAGCTGAGGAATACTCCAGTAGATTACTAAGTCGGCATATATGCCTTAAACTAACTTCAGGTAGCCCAGTTGGAATCCCCCAAATTTCATTCTGACAGAGGCGGATCTGACATTACGGGACCCTGGGCTAAAAAGTATTTCAGGGCCCCTCTTAGTTAGGGAGAACGAGTCGAGAAACTGGGCCCATAGAATACCTCTCAAGCCGAAGGGGAATTATGGTGGCCCTCCTCCGGAATAATTTGAAAATTTTGAGGTAAAATACATTTATGATTTCTAAGCGTTTTAAATATAATCTCAAAACTCGTGTATTCAGCATATTATTTTACATTTTACATTTTTTTTGTTCAATTCAAATTTGTATACTTCAAATTTAAGTTTTGTATAGCACGATCAGAAAGGCAGGGGCCCTCTATCAGGTTGTCAGGTGCTGTAGATCAGGAACTGAGGCCAAAAAACGTGCCCGGTTTTTCTTTCTCTAAGATTGCCATTCCAATATCATTTGGCGTCTGTTGAGAGTAATTACAAGCATTTTGCATAAATCTTGTAGGAAATTATATCCTCTTATAGATTGGTTATTATGCATTTTACAAATAAAAATACTGATTAACAGGAAACCACTCAATATCTAACTCAGTTGACAAATGAAAAAAAAAACATAAATTCATCAAAGACTCAGGAGTTAAATTAATACATCGCTTTGAAAACAGCCTCAAATTAAATATATATGAAGCACTTGAAATAATAAAATCCTTCAAATACAATCCAGATTTTTGCTTAAATAACCAAATAAATATTACTAGTTGTCTGATCTTAAATTTATTCCCATCTATAACAGAAAAAAACAATTGCTCACCGTCATTACTGGAAAAGCCTCGACCCTTAAACCGTTTACCTATAAACATCCTACCTATCTTTCGTTAATTGTTAGTTCAATGCGAGAAAAACCAGTACAAACTGTTCTGTTTGATATAATCTACTTAAACCTTGGTGAGTACCAAAATGTATTAGATTTCTTGTCTTAATTAAATTCCTAATTCATAAATGTTTTATAATAATAATTTATATTACATTTAATTTAATGTATATAATAACACCAAATTGTATTTTGAATTTCTTATTTTTGAATTTTTGTGTTTTTAGAGCTGATGAATGTATACCATTCGAAACTAGTTTTCAATAAAAAAAACAAAATTATAGAAGTGGCAAATAATTCATCAATCCTTAATTAGAATAGTCAACTGTTCTGTAAATAAACAGTCGAAATTAGAGGGACCTGGTGTATTCCATACTGAAATGGACGAAATTCTAAGACCATTTAAAAGCTACATGAAGGAGAGAGATAAACAAAAACTGGTCTCCCCTCCCCTAAATACAATCCATTATTTCCTCTCATGTATTCAGAAAGTGATAAGCCTCAGCCATATCTCGCACTAAATTTCCTATTCCCTATGACTAAAACGTTAGTGCAAATCAGATTAACCGGTAACTATTATATCAAACTAACATTTAATAATATTTATTATTATTTCAAGCCGAAAGAAAACTGCTCTATCTAGAATTTAAATGAGCTTGAGGATCATTTCCATATTTTCGTCCGGTGCCCAATTTATACAACTTTCCGTCAACACTATCCGCCTTGTTCCGTAAATATGAACAGATCAAATCATGTAGAGTTGTTTAGAATTGGCAATAGCGATATTCTTAAGAACCTGGTTTACTACGCTAGGCAATGTTGTAGATTGAAATCGTTCATTGTCAATGAATGATTTTGTTGATTTGTTGATCATAGCAGCGGGTCTATTCATGTATCATATATTATTTATTTGTGTATTTAAGCTATTTAAAAGTATTTATTTATGCATTGTTTATGTTATATTTATATTTTATTTTTATATGTAATATTGTATTATTGTATTTCTATATACTTATGACTGCCTGTATTTAGAGATGTCGTTGACATAGCAAAGTAGTGAGATAATATTTTTGAATTAAGCACTTAAATATTTTTACAAAATTATAGTTATTGTAGCCATCATCTCTATTTGTATGGGCCATACTCCGAAAGCAAATAAATAAATATTCATTCATTCATTCAACTTCTAAAACATTTTACATATAAAACTTGCAAGAAATTTAATGTCTAAATTTCTAAAATTAGTAATGTTGATGTTTTACCTAAAATGTATGTGTGTTATCTCACAAAAAATTCCATGTGGGTCGTGGTGAGTAAGAGTTTCCCACCCCTGTATAATAATAATACCTAAAAGTACTGAAAGCGAGAAACTGAAGAAACTCTAAAAAAGTGAAGAAAATGACGAATTCTTTGGCCTATAAATTTGGATAGCAAAGGATCTAAGGTGGCAGGCGTTCATACTTCCAGCCTATGGTCAGAGTAGTTTTGGACAAAACGATCAAAAATTTTCTTGAAATCAGATACGTTTTTTTTACTTCAGCTCCCGCTCTGCCTTGTATAATGTATCCGTCTGCACTTTATAATTGTATTATTTAATTTTTGTACATGGCACGGGGCCACACTGGCAATCTTCACAATGAACTATAAATTGTTTTATTATATATAAGTCATTTATTAACATTTTCTGTAGCGTTGGCTCTTCCCCCCTCTCACCCCCGGAGAGCGGGCTGTTGCCCTCCTAACTGGATCCGCTAATACATTCTGATATTCTAAATATCCTAGCATTTAAAGCGGGGGAGCAGGTTACCTGTGATATCGTGTATATATAAATAGGAATACTATGGGCCCATTATTAAAATTAAAAACTTTTACTGGAAAGAGTTCCAACAGTGGTACATTTCTCTCGTGTGCCACCGAGAACATCTCCCAGATATTACTATTGAGTGACCCTACAATACAGACACAGGAGGGGAATCTCCCCTAGCCATCAGGTAACCTTCATGTTTCAGGTAAAATAACCGCTTTCTCGCTTCAACTCAGACAGGACAGGAATGGAATCTAGTCATTTATTGTTGGCTTTAGTTCTTTTATTTTATATTAAAGATCATTTTATAAGATTATTTTATGGTAAAGATCATAATCATTCAGTTATTATATGTAACGACTTAAATGGAAAAATCCAAAAAAGAAGCCGTTTCAAAATTAACAGAGAAAAAAAATCATCTGTCGATATTTCGCCCAATTCAGGCATCATCAGGGCAGTAGGAGAAAAAGAAATAAAATATAAAGAAAAAACTAATAAAGAACAAAATGCAACACATCTCATATCAAGAGTTAAAAGAGTCACCCAAGACAGCACAAAGAGAGACAGCACCCCACACCAAGACACCCAGGCACATACTGTAGGAAAAGGAAGATTACATGGCAACAGCTGGGAACAGTTAAATTACAAACAGCTGATCATAAACCCAAAAATATGTAAAAGATCATAAAAATAGCCGTGATTCCACTGTCATCGTTATAAGGACATATCCTCTTCTGTGCATATAAACTTTCCCTTTCCTCGTGTATTTGGTTTATCTTTTCTTATTTGATTTTTTTTTAATGATATTTTATATATTTTGGGGTTTTAGTATTTTTTTATATATTTTTTTTAATTATCACCTGATTGTAGTTTAAATTTTCCCAGCTGCTGTCATGTAACCTCCCTTGTCCCTCAGGATGTGCCTGGGTGTCTTGGTGTGGGGTATTGTCTCTGGTAAGTGACTTTTTGACCCTGGATATGAGATGTGTTGCATTTTGTTCTTTAATAGTTTTTTCTTTATATTTTATTTCTTTTTCTCCTACTGCCCTGATGATGCATGAATTGGCAAAATATTGACATATGATTTTTTTTATATTTTTCAGTTAATTTTGAGACTCTTGGCTTCTTTTTTGGATTTTTCCATTTATGTCTCATTTTTAGCTTTTGCTCTTGTATATTATTATATATGACCAATTTTAAGGATTTATCAATTACCTATGATCATTAAAGAACAATGAGTAAAAAAACGTCAAAATTCGCGACGAAATTCTATAAATAAAATGCATAATAATAAACAAAGGAAAACGCGTCGTTTCCAGACTAAAAATGATCTAAAATACTAGTAAAGGAAAGTGAGACGAAAGTTTCGCACGTACAGGGAAGAAAGGAGAAACGTGATATGAAGCTGAGTCAAGTGTTGAAAAGGATCTGTCATAATAAAGTCATCAAAGCGGGGAGAATTTCCACTATTAAGCTCTGAAAGGTTTTTTAGTATTTAGCATTAATAAATATTGCATAACCATAAAGATATCATCTACTGGTCCAAAATTATTATTTGGCAGCATTAATAATATGGACAAATGAAACGATTATATAGAATAGAATAGAAGAATAATTTAATCTGGGACTAGGTCTCTTAAGAATAATACAATCGAACAAATAAAAAAAAAACATTATCGGGCCATAAGATATAAAATAAAGATCAATTAACATTTACAATATTTTCAATAAAATAATAAGCAAACAATACAACTCAAATCTAAGCAAATAATAAATAAACATAACAAATATAAGTATAGATGCTCTATAAAAAAACTATAGGATGATGTGTTGCAAGTGCGGACTAAATTTTGCTTTAAATTTTTAATTTAGTCGGACTAAGTTCGACTTTACAGGACTAAATTCATTTTATTTTTGAAGCTAGATTTTTCCTATTTTTCTAAAAATGTTCCTTAAACGATTATGCTTGAGTATTAAAATCAAGCCTACGTTTATACTTTGTCCATTTAGATAATATTGATAATTTAATTGAAAAGTACATAGTACGCACTTGCTCCTGCCTTAAGGGATAAGTGCGTACAAGGTATCTGTAAAGACTCATTATTCAAGCAAGAGCGGTTTTGGGACAAGTGCAAAATAGTTCGGTTTCCGGAAGATTATTATACTGGTGTAATCATCGAAAAAAGTTTAAGCTTGTCTGAGATTCACATGTTACAATCTTTATTGCATGTGGGATAAAATTGAATAAACGTATTGAAATAAACCCCTTTTGTTTCAATTCGCTAGTCCCTAGTTGCCTCGATAAAACATGATAGTAAATGAAGCGTACATCCACGCACTCTTGTCACACAACAGAGGTCCTGCACTTGCTGAGAGTACTGCACCATCATGTTTTGCTGGGTGACTGCGGACAACCGCTTAAAAATAGAAAACCGTTAAGGAGAAATGTGAATCACAAATTATTTTGAAGAACAGCTCCTGTAGGTTCTACTCATGACAAAAAAAGTACTAAAAGTTAAAAGAAACAACTTTGTCAACTGGAGTTGGAACTAATATTTTTACAATTCATTTTACTTCACCTTAGCGAACTTTCGTGGTTGATTTTTGATATATCAGTTTTTAGGCTTTATGTTAAAATGTGCTCTTACTAGTCGAAAGTTTGGATTTAACAAGGCAATTATGCACAAACATGAAATATCGTAATCCAAATTTTATAATTAAATTTTACCATTAATCAGTGAGAGCAAAAACTCAAAAAAAAAATTATAAATTAAAACCAATGCCTCAGGTCCCTCAAGCACTTAAAAATAACTAACTAGTCTACTTTTTGACAATTCAGGCATCATGAGGACAGAAAAAGATCAGATCACATAAATGAAGAACAATGACAGTACATCTCATATCAACATATAAAAAAAGACTCATTGGCCAAGAGTTATGTACTATCTCTATTTGGTTAGTTGATCTTCTAATATCTTTTTGTATTTTCTTTCATCATTCTAGAAATAATAAAAAACTTAGCGAACCCGAAGGCTCGATGCTGATACCACCAATCACTGTTTACAAAACTCAGTCCACCGACCCATAAGAACAATCTTAACGAAGTCCTCCCACTCACGTTTCGGTCTACCTCTCGGACGTTAACCACTCGGCTCAGCGCTTATTCAATTTTTAGGGATTCATTCTTTAAAAAGCCCAACAACTTTTCAAGCCATTTCAACTGTCAATTCAATTATATTAACAGAGTGCATGCTCCGAAATTCCGCCAAGTATTCTCCAGTGGACTCATCCTTACTCAAAAATATATATATATTATCCCGTATCGTATAGAAAGGATAATAGTCTTGTAAATTTTAACTTTAAAGTTTCCGAACAAAAGGTGCGAACCAAGTAAATTTGCAACGGAAAAATAACAAGTATTTCTGTAATCTCGCCTTAATTTCTTCTTGAATTTAGTTTTTTCAAATATTTAAATTTCTCTACGTTTTCAAACTTATTCTCTCTCAGATATATATCACCGGGAATACGTCTCATCATACTAATAGGGTTTAATTTTGATGAAAATGAAAATTTAAGTATCCATGATACTTATACCATGATAAACAAATCATAGTTTAATCACAAATAAATTCAGGAAAATTTTAAATGACTCATGATGGCAAAGCCCTGTCCGGTAAACAATTATATGGGATTGTCGCGGTCATGGACCGTGCGACGGAAATGATTTTGGTCACGGTACTAAATCAATTCATGAGCGGCTATTTCTCACGATACGCACTGGCTCAAGACACAAGTAACTCGCCGTGAAAACTCTGAGACTCTTAAAGGATTTTATTAATTATATAGAAGAGATGGGACATCTCATTTCAACAGGATGAAAAAGATAAATAACTATAGACAGTGATGAAGTATAATCTCTATTTAATGTAAGGTAGGTGAGCCAAATATCTCCTACGTACCTGATATCATTTAACACGGTTGTTCCCTGATTAACGCTGCCAACCAGTGATTAATATCGGAACTAACGGAACAGATTAAGAACGGAACGATGTAGCATTTTCCTTCAGTTATGTGTTAAAGTCAGATGGTGCCATGTTTTGTGAATTTATGCTGATTTTCGAGAGCGGTGAATTAGTAAACATGTTTAAATAATTTTAGTATAATGCAGAAAGTGGAAGTGATAAGTTTTTTTTTTTTTACAATTTAGATATTTATAGCAGCTATAGTGCGGAACATAAGCCATACCTAGTTGTTGAGTTTGCAATCTGATCAGGAGTGTCGGCATTTGTGGGAGAAAAAACGGTTATCGGTTACTCCGGTCATTTTGCCTTCAATTAAAACTGATTGATTTTAACCGGTTTATAAAAACCGGTCATTTTACATGAAATAACTTCTCATCAAAACATTTTTTTTTGATGACGTCAGAAATAACAGTTACTGGAATTGTAACAAATAACTGGTCATTGGCAAGACCTTCAAACAAGTGATTAAATAGTTGAAACCTTGAAAATAACTGATTAAAAGTGTACCTTACCAAAATCATTTATATGAGCCGTGGGAATGATAGTTTCCTTAGTTTCCGTAAATTTGCTTAGTAAATATTACGTAAGCAAGATAAAATAGAATATGTTTCAATTCTAGTCAACAGCTTTAGAGTTCGATATTTCTTTCTTTTTTTTACTATCTCTCATAGATTTTTAAAATTTATTTCACATTACAATATATACAACAATAAAACATACATTTATATACAGGTTACATTCAAATTTCTTCTACTACCCGAAGGTATTTTAAGGTTACAAATTTTATTTCAAAGTCCGCAGGAGATATCTAGTTGGGCTTTGGCCGTTCTTTATTTATGTACAAAGGATGGCGAGGGTATTTATTGATAAGTTATCATAGATATGATAAGTTGGGCAAGTTTTTAATGTTTATTTAATAACTTTTTTTAAACGGGCTATAATCCATTACGCCTCTTTCATTTTTAACCACGATACAAAGCCGGTGAGAATCTTAGTAGTATAACTCAAGTTTTGTAAATTTAAGAAAATTAGTGGTTTGTAAATTTTCTTTTTAAACATTACCCAAGTGAGAGATAAAATGGAATAATGGCTGTATTCCAGCCCCTAAAGCCTTAAAACTTTAGAACAATTAGTTGTCAAAGTTCATTTGTTAGCAATTTTATCACGTTTCGAGTTCGACGATATAAAGATTTTGTTTTTTTAAGGCTGCAGAGTAATAATTAAATTTTCAGCAATTTTTTCATGAGTCAAAATGTTTTTTTTATTAGAAAAAAAAATTAAAGTTTATAAAACCAACAATTCTTTCACGATCTAAGTTCAGTAATGCCAATGTATTGTGAAGAATAGTACAGAGCTAATATTCAATTTCAGCACTTTTTCTTGTTCCAATTTCAGTAATTTTAAGGATTTTTTTTTCAAATATGAATTTCGCGTCATGTATTTTTTTTAATTTTTAAGAAGCTAACAATTTGATAGATGAGAAATAATGGAGAATGTGAAATAAATATGGATTTGAAATTTAGTTGTAGTCCGTGTAACGGTTTGACTTTACCAAGGAGGTATAAGCACTAGGAGGTAGGCAGGTGGGTAAAAGGTAGGATGTTTATTTTGTATTTTCTGCTCAGTAGTTTTGTTTTGTTTTTTACGAAATTTATTTTTAATCGTTTTTTTTCTCCGGTATTTTGGACTAAAAAACTATTATAACCGAACGTAAAAAAATAAAACGTTTATTCGTTATAAAAAAAAACCAGTTAATGCCGTCTCTAGATTAGACATCCCTAGATTTGATTCCGAAGTTGGGGATCGCCATCTTTGAAACTTAGGTTGTATCGCCCACTTGAGTGTTTTAATGACGCCTGGACGATATTAGGAACAAATCCAAGTGTTTTTTTTTCTTTTCTGTTTTAGTTGTCACATAGGTCGGCTGAGGATAAGACTATAATAAAAGAGGCGGAAATAGCAGCAACAAATAAAGAAATGGGGCTCTTAAACCGTCTTAAGATAATAAAATCTACAATAAAAGTCAAGGTAAAAAGAAAGGAAGCCGGACTTCAAGATAGCTTGACGTGCCACAAGGATGAAGGTCTGTTTTATTACTTATAATTAGTTGAATTAGTAGCAAAAATCGTGGAAAGAATGGCATTTCCACTAGCTACTATTACTATTAGAAATCATATAATATTTTTCATTTAATCTCAAATCAGAGGTAGGCGATATTAGGAACATATATTGGGAACAGTTTTGTTTATATAGCAACCATTAGGCAGTAGAAAAACAATTTATTTTTTTATGTTATCATAATTTGTTGGTGATGTGATTAAATAAATTTTTATAGAACTTTCTAGTCAAATATTTTTAGACAAAAAACAAATTTGTTAGTTCTCTAATAAAAAAAAATGCTTTAAGTGGGCGATATTTGAGCCCTTTACCTTATATGATATAATAAGTGTATGTTAACTATTTTGGAGTGATACAGTCTCTGTTTCGATAGTATCTTTTAGATTTTAGAACTGTCGAAACGTTGATTGGAAAGGTATTTACTGGGTTTTTTGGGAGTTAAGGCTTTTTTTTAATTGTCCATATATAAATAATAGTTTTGTTCCTTTTTTTTTTTTTTTTGTAGTTTTTGCTTTTCTTAATTAATATATTAAAATCATTTAGATACTTATGAATAGTTGATAAAATTGTAGCGTAAATCGTAACTTAACAACAAATGTTTTTATTTGGAGACCACCAGTTACTTTTTTTGTCAAATGTAGTCGGGAGGTTAGTAAAGCATGGTATCCAACAATTTTTGTGAATTGAAGTTATTAGCAACACCGAATTACTTATGGCCGATTTGATAGGTCGTTGAAGAATTAGTAGGAAATCTGTCTTGTTTTTTTAAAGAATGTTATGTTGGAATGTTATACAATAATGTTGGTATTAAATTTTGGTAAGTGACTACTTGTTAAAGTTAGAACATTGTAACTAACTAACATTTCAACTATGTTTTACGACAGAATAGGGAGCGGGATTGCTCAGTGGGTAGAGCATTGTGTTACTAATCCTAGAGTACCGGGTTCGAAAGCGGATGAGGCAGATAATTATGGACCGTGGATTGGTCCTGTGGGATCGAGAAACCCTCCTGGGGCTCACCCAGTCTCTATAAAGTGGGTACCCTTGGAGGAAAAATCTGGCGATTGAGCGTGAACTCGGCCAAATCACCTCCTTGCATAACCGTTGGCTTAGAAAAAGTACGTTTTTTTTGTTTTGTTTTTTAAGACAGAATGCTTCAATATTAAAAACCATAGAACTGTCCGTTTTGAAGTCATATTGAAATAATTTAATACGTATGAAATCGTTTAATCTGGGTGATCCCCGTTTACCGTTTGAGAATTGCTATAATTATAAGTAGTAAATATACTTTTGCATTATATAATTATTATATGATTAGAATTAGAATTTAAATAAATATTTTAAGAAAAAGTATCCATATAAAGATTGTATTTATTCTACTATAAGGTTATGGCTGTGATAGAGGTAGTCTAAGCAGATGCTTTGGTATTTGCAGTCACCTAGGTGGAGTCCTTACCCTCATTTTAGCTCATTTATAAAACCATGAGCAATAAATAAAAATAAAATACCACACACCAGAGCCTATTCATGTATCGATTTTTATATATGTTTTTATTTTTTATTATCGAATGAATAAAGGAAACATCGAAGGACTAAGGAAACATCATCGATTTATCTCCCCTTACAAAATGTCTCGTTTTATATATATATATATATATATATATATAGTACCTCGATATATCTATTATATATAGGCGATATACCTCATGATATATGGTATATCGCATATAATTAATAATATAATAATAATAAATCGCATAATGTACTATATAGGTATATCGCACATCCAGAATGAAAGAGGTTCAACTTGAAATTTCTAATGTCAGAAATTATAATGGTTAAATCTCCATCATCCTAAAGAACAGCCAGCCCTCAAATACCAAGCCAAACCAATAGAAACAGTCAGTAGACCGAGGTTTGTAGACAGCGATTGGTGGTATCGGTATTAAACCGAAATTAACAGCCGGCAAAAGTAGGAATTGCCAGAATAGTAACATAGTGGATAGGTTAGTTTACTAAACTTTCCGTTTGGCATGGCGCTTGACTTGCTTAGGCTTGGAAAATGTGTAAAGTCATCTCTAATCTGTTAATGGGACATGCACATTCGATAATTCTGTGCCCTATATAATTAAGATATTATTTTTATAATATCGATATATATATATATATATATATATATATATATATATATATATATATATATATATATATATATATATATATATACATTCCGTAACAATTTTTTAAGATAAATTACAGGAGGATTTAAGTGATATAACATCCTTCCGATTCGTTTAGGATTTTTCTTTTTTAATTTGATAAAAGAATTAACGGTATTTTGAAATATCAATATTTCTGTGCCGATATAACTAGGATATTGTTTTTATAATATCGATATTACTCTACCGATATAATTAAGATATCTATATTATTTTTTTTTTATGTATATTTTTATTTATTGTTTATTATTTTTTTTATTTTCTATATATATATTTTTTTATTTTTTTTTTTTATTTTATATGAAGGAATCAAAGGAAAAGTGTCATTCACAAATTAATTTATTATAATTAAGATATCGTTTTCGTTCTATTGATATTTCTGAGACGATATAATTAAGTTATTGTTTTTATAATATCCATATTTCTGTGCCGATACAATTAACATACTGTTTTTATTAAGGTAATTTACTCCAGGAATTAAGTAATAAGATGCAGATTATCTCTTAATTCCCTTCTGATTCGTTTAGGTTTTTTTTTTATTTAATAAAAGAATTAGTAGCATTTTGAAATAACGATATTTCTGTCCCGATTTAACTAAGATATTGTTATTATGATATAGATATTTCTGTGCCGAAAAAAATCTACAATTTTTATACCATCGATATTTCTGCGACGATATAATTAAGATATCGTTTTCATCATATTGATATTTCTGAAAAGATATAATTAAGTTTTTGTTTTTAATTATATTGATATTTCTGTGCCGATACAATTATAATATTGTTTTTATTACGTTTATTTCCAGCAGGATTTAAATGTCAAGAAACAGGTTATCTCCTAATCTTCCTCCAATCCGTTTAGACTTTTTCATTTAATTTTATAAAAATAAAACCGATATTTTTAAATATCCATATTTTTATGCCGATAATATCGATTTTTATGATATCGATATTGCTAGCCGATCTCGATATCAATATCGATATTTAGCTTTCGACATACCATTCCTAGAATACAACCACTATAGACAGTAAAACGAACACACCACACTGCAAGATTTCATGGTTCTTGTTTGCCGAACCCGTCATCTATGTAGATTATTTTTTTTAGATTTTTCTTCTTTCTTTCTTTTTTTTCAAGAAATGTCGGATTTCCATACTAAAATTTTAATATCGATTTTAGGATAGATGGGGAAAAAATCGGGCAAAAATATCGATCAATTTTTTGAACATCCCTACCAACAACATGTGTTAGAGAATACACCCTAGGATCTTCCATGTACAACTTAATGTGTGACTAATGTATTTTTTACAAAAACATATTTTCTTAGATGTGGCCTTTTTATTCTGGATGTGCGAATTCTATACTTAATTTCTAATTTCTAACTTATATATATATATATATATATATATATATATATATATATATATATATATATATTTTAAGGAGGCTGAATGAACTATTTTTCGTTGCAAACTCCTTGCATAAGCGATATCCTTTGCATTTTTGCCAGACTGATAGATGTTCGTGACTCTTGCAATATTCTGCATTAATAACAAAGTGTTATTATGCACTTATTCTGTCATGATAACGATCATTATATGACCTTGTTCTGGATGAAACGCAATAAATTGAGGTCATTATACACTAGCTTATGCAAGTGAATACATGACAAATAGCCATTATAAATATTTTTTCATTCTTATTAACTTTTTAAAAAAGCCCATAGACTTTTTCCTATCGAAAAATGCGCTCAAGCCTTTTAGCGATACATCTCATTGATTCATAAAATGCAATACATTATATAATATTTACTATTATATACCGATAATGTCGATTCGTGTTATCAAAGACTGAATATTTTCGAAAATCTTTCTATATAGTTCCCAATGAGAATGCAACCTCATCCTGAAGAACAAAGAATTTACCTAATCATTATTTTATTTATTTACAAAATTCATTCATCAAAATATCTGTTTGTTAAAATAAATAATGGAGAAAGTCAGTAATTCATTTAAAGCTTTAAAAAACAAAAGAAAACGCTATTATCTTATTCAAATGAAATTTTGTGGATGGCTACCTAATACCCTGCATTCAGATTATTAAAAAACAAGTGAGACCTATGAACAAGAAAAATATGTCACAAGCAAAAAAAAAATCATATATATATATATATATATATATATATATATATATATATATATTGGGACACCATTGATACGTGAGTGGACAATTTTTTTATGAATCTACTTCAATAAATTTACATGTAAAAATTATTCAGGCTTTAGTTGTGATATTAAGTAATTAGTTATCTGCTCGAGGTTTTCATCTAGGTAGTTATATTTTATTCAAATATAAACCCAAAATGGAAAAAATAATCAGAATTGAAAGACAATCCACCAAAATGGATCGTAAATCCAAAGAGTGAATTTTTATCGTCAAAGATTAATGCCGCAACTTTTTCGACAAGCATTGAGTTGCTGATATATCGGCAGAAATTGGAATTTCTCACTTGTCCATGCGATAAAAAATTTATCAATTGGCAATTATAAACACTTAGGCCGAAAATGCGTTGCAATAGTGCGTGAATCACGTATGGTCGTGCGAAAAGTAGAAAAAAATACCTTAATAAGAGCTTGTGAGGTTTCCTCATTTTACATAACAATGCTACAACCTACCTAATTTATTAAGAAAAAGAGTAATTTATACAAGAAAACCAAGTATGCAGATTTCTTTTTTCAAGCACCAACGACATAAATGGCAGAATTTTATTTTTCGTTGTACATTTTTGTACGTTTTGGCATTGTTATTGCGCATTTTACAATTTTTTCGCTGCACAAAATCTGGGCTCTACTGATATGTTCAATCCTAGTTTAAACCGCGACAGTTTTCTGTCGAGACAATACTGTCACGACAGTGAGGAAATGCGGCAGTGACCTTGTTTATACGCTGATAGTTCACGTGGAGACAGCTGGAAAAATGGATGATGTTGATTAGATATCTTAGAACATCTGATGTCATGATTATTTTATAACAATACAACTTATTTAGGTATTTTAAAAAAATGAATCTAGAAACTTGATTTCAATAACTAATTTAAAGAAAAACCAAATTAATAAAAATACAAATGCATAAATCTAAATACAAATTAAATAAATTTGAAATAAATATTTTAAAAACTAATTTACAGTTGAACCTCTGTATATCGAAAATCCATAATCCGAAAATCTCTATATGTTGAACTATTTTTATGAACCTTGAATTTAGTAGAAAAAAATATTCTGTACATCGAATAAAATTTCTAAGTATCGACCAAAAAATTCACATTTAAAAAAATATAAAATGTGATAGTCATCAAGCAGAGCTCTTAGTTTACGTACATTAAAATGGGTGATAATTAAATCACTGGTTTGCAAAGCAATGGAAATTCAGGGAAGATCTTGTTTCAGAAGAAGTACAGGAGTACCTAAATTCTCTGAATCTCTTTCCTAATATGGAATGATATTTTCATTTTAAATTCAGTTTAACTTTGCTATTTCATATCATGAATATTGCTCCTAAAGATGACTTCGGTGATGAATTATCACAAAAAGCAATTTCCGCGAAAACAAAAAAAAATTAATTTTTATGTGTATTAGCATATTTATAATACATGTTCTTACTAAATTATAAATGCACAATTGTAAAAAATCTGCAATCTACAATGTAATTTGTACAATGTTTCAAGTAAGTGTTATTGATCGTTCAGTATGGTTTTTCTTTAACCTTAAAGAATGGCTGTAATTGTTTTTAGCCTAAAAAGGGTAACAAATTGCATTCTTTCTATATATCGAAATTTCCATATATCGAATTGTTTTCAAAGAATCTTCATGTTCGATATAAAGAGGTTCCACTGTATATAGTTCTATTCCTATTCCAATGATTGAATAATATCAAAAGATTGAATAGAATCAATTTCATTGATAAATTATTTGCCACTTCTGGCAAATAATTTTGTGTTATTGAAAACAAGTTTCGAATCTAATACATTCAACTTCAGTTGGGTGGTGTAACATGCGTTATAGCTTGGTTCGCTTCATAATCAGTTGACAGCCGCATGGTGGTATAGAAGGATTGATCCTTCTATACCACCATGCGGATGTCAACTGAATCAATTTCAAGTTCAGGATAAACCGAAACATACAGTCGATAAGGTAGATAAGTACGAAGATTCACTGCCATGACAGCTACTGTGAACCATCACGTAAAAAATTATAGTGCGACAGTATTGCTACGACAGCGACTGTAATAGAACTAACACCATGAGAGGGGCAACGGTATGTTAAAATTTTAAAGTTAAAAATATTTTACCGGATTTTAGTTACATAAATTTTTTGTAAATGTGGTCGTCATATCTACTATAGGTTTCGGTTATAACCTACACCACAGCCTTTGTTATCAGTTCCATGTTTTGTCTATTAATATAATTTGTATATAAATAAGTTCTGTGTTTTCTGATATTTTTCTTCATGTTTTTTGACGAAATTTGATGAAACAATCGGTAACTACCTCCTTCGGAAGAAAATGCAGTAAATTATTTTCAATTATTATGGGATTATTCCATCGAATAAATTCTGAATAGGTATGCTATTTATATTAGTGAAAGGGGCCACAACCGAAAAGGATTCGTTGGGGATTTGGTTATTCCTTGAGCGAGAGAATATCGACTCATGTGATCTAATTAATGCATTAATAATCCCCATGAATGCGAATTTTTAACGCTGGTACATAAATTCAAAGTTTTTGGATTATTTTATTTTTTAATAAAGTAATATTAGAAATGAATCTTGATTTAAATTTTAATTTTTTAACGCTGCCACATAAATTCTCATGAATACGAAGAAGCCAAGTTAGCACGTGAGGTTATTAATGAGTTTAAAATCGGCAACAGAAGATATGGTCGACTGCCTAATACGTAAGTAGGTAACTAAATTTTGAGAACTACAACAAATTTAGTGATTTTGTTTGCTGTGGTTCTCCTTCGTTAAGAAAGAGATCGGATAAAGATTATTTTGAAGATAACCATGCTTATATAAAATATTATTGTGGTGTTGTATCAACAAAATTAAAGAAAAAAAATGTTTACTCCCTTATATAATAAACACAAATAACATATACTAAGAGAATATATATACGTAATATATGTCGTTTTTTGACAAAAGGTTAAGCCAAAAATTCGAAATTTAGGTTTCAACTTATTACGGGGCCTAAACACCGCCTCTAACGATTCCTGCTTACGATGTATCGAAACAAAAAAATTGGAAATGGTCTAAAAATAGACTATTGATGACGTAAGCACCAAATAGTAACGGCTCTCAGTCGTCACTCTGGCCTTGACCAATGCTATAAGTCTTAAAAATAGATTGTAATTATAAAGATTTTCCCACCTTAATAAACTCCAACAGTATACAATAAAGAATAAAATTGAAAAAAAAAATTGTTATTTGGAGAAAAATCGTTTCATGTGTTTCCTGTAAACTTTGCTAAATAGTGCTTAAGCCTTTTTCAAAAAACGACATCGATACGCGTATATCAGATTTCTACTAATTCGTGTGGGTCGAATATTTATGAATTTGATGTTTTAACCAGGAGAAGGAGAGAAATTCTGGAAATTAATATAAACCAATTCAGAAGTAATCTAATTAATAAATTAAAACAAGTTTAAAAATTACAAACATTTAATCAGGGCATAGTTTAGCTTCCTGTATGTTTCACCATTCTCATGACTTCCTTGTGAAAATAACTTATTACTCACATCCAGGAACTAATTTGCGTAATTATACCGGCTCAATGGGAAATATGAAGTATGCATCTCTTTTTTTTATGTTATTAACTAAAAAAAACAAATTCTTGAATTGTTTTGAACTACTGTAAAAGTAATAATACTTATATTGAAGATAATATGCTTGGTATTGCATATTATATTTCGGCGTCTACATTACCCCTCTTGGCTACGACCTCAAAATCTTCCAGTTCCGCTCACTAAGGAGACAAAAGACTCCCCACCTTGACAAGACATAATACCCCTATGATAGATTACTTCGGTAACCTCGACATTCGCAACCCCTTCGTCGACGCAGAACCGTATTTGGAGAATCCCTGGAAGACCATGCTATTCGGGGAGCACGGGAGACAAGGTGCTATATTTGTCTGACTGAGTCAGGATGGCGGTGTCAGTGGACGAAATCGTGGATATGTAATAGAAGATCTAGGGAAAACATCCTAGAAGCCACCAATCTACTGTTATTTTTCAACTATCGAACCAACTGATATCGATCATTATAGTCTATAACCCACTAATCCGAAATATGAATTAACAGGGTGCGGATTACCGATATTATAAATTATAAAGGTTAATCAAAAAGATAAAAAAAAAAAAATTCAAACGCTAAAAAAGAAAATCTTGAGCAATCACCAAGGTCGTACTTTCACTAAAATACAAAATTGAAAATATCCAATCGGCGGGACTAAGAGAAAAATAAAATAAAATATATATATTATATCGAGGTATTCATGATGGTATAGAAGGATCAATCGAATTAGAGATTGATAAATTATTCTATAATTTTGTTTTATTGAAAACTAGTTTCGAATGTTGCACATTCATCTTCAGTTCTAAAAATACATAAAAAATTCAAAAATAAGCAATTCAAAATATAGTTTGGTATTACTATACATATTAAATTAGATGTAATATAAATCAGTATTATAAAATATTTATAAATTTAATTAAGACAAAAAATCAAATGCATGTCTTAATTAAATTCATAAACGTTTTATAATACTGAATTATATTAATACCAAACTATATTTTTAATTGCTTATTTTTGAATTTTTTGTGTGTTTTTAGAACTGAGGATGAATGTATAACATTCGAAACTAGTTTTCAATAAAACAAAATTATAGAAGTGGCAAATAATTTATCAATCCCTAATTAGATTGATCGTTCTATACCCATCATGCGAGTGTCAACTGATTTAAAATAGAGTTTGGTATTATTATGCATATTGAATTAAATGCCATAAAATACATATACTTATATATATATATATATATATATATATATATATATATATATATATATATAAATAAAATAAATATATATATATAAAATTAAATGTAATATTAATTAGTATTATAAAACATATATGAATTATAAGTAGATTATATCAAACAGAATAGGTTACATTGGTTTGTTCTCGCACTAAAATGGTATAACAAATTGTATTTTAAATTGCTGATTTTTGAATTTTTGTGTTTTTAGAACTGAAGATGAATGTATAACATTTGCAACTAATTTTCAATAAAAACAAATTTATAGAAGTGGCATTTTTGAAGCTTTGAAGAATTATAGAAGTGGGAATTTCAAGTAAAAATAACGAAATTTATCTGAAATTTAAACTCAATTTTATAGTATTGTTGTGCCTAGAAAACAATCCTACATAACGAATTTGAGCTCATTCGATCCAAAGGTAGCTGCTTTGGTAGCGGGAAAAATATGTGTGTGTATATATATATATATCTCCAAAACCCCAATAATCGAGTTCTAGAGGTTATGAAACAGATATAAAATGCACTCTCGCCTCTCACCGATGACCATGAATAATTTGAAAATACGACTAAAAACAAACTGAAATTAGTTAATTATATAAGGCTGAAATTTATTCACCATAAAAAAAAAACTAAATTGACTGGATATATTGAAAATAAACAAGTAGTATTTTGATTACAATTAATAAAAAATTTATTTTATTTTAAATTGATATAATAACAAATTACAATAATAGATATTTACAAATATAAGCATCATCTTCGTATTTGAAGTTTTACATTAACTGGAAAATTATTCAGATGTGGCTCTCCAATATAAGTTGTCATTTTCTTTGTATTAACCAAATAATAATCTTTTTTAAACGTATTAAGCAACTTAGAAGGATGATTGGTCCTATCTTTACTTTTATTTGTATTTTATAGTGATCAAAATGGATGTAATTCACGTCGTCCAGATTCGACAATAATGTATTATTATTATACTATTTTAACATATAAATGAGATAGCAGGTACAATAATGTAATATAATCGTGTCCTTGAAAAACTATAACAACGGACCTTTTCAGATATGTCTGATCAGTGACGGCTGATAAATAAAATTAGTGGAGTTGCTGCTCGAGAAAATGTTTAGCCTTTGTTTTAAAATTGTGTAAAAGTGAACAAACCTGTATAAAAAATAAAATTTAATCAGAAACTAGCTAAAATCCCAAAAGAACAAAATCAAACAGTTTTTACTTATTATAGCATAAATTATCACAGTTCAAGTTTTCTGTTAAATAAAAACTGTAGCTAGAAGTACAATAACAATCTAATTATACACTTTATAGCATACAAGAATATGGTGCACGGTGTTTAAGCACAACACTCGCGGAATAAAAAAAAAAAATCACCTTCCTTATATAACCTGTCACCAGTGAAAATTTTGGACATTAGGCGCTTAGTACAACTGCAGTGTGATGTCACAAAAACGAGAACATGCCATATTAAAGTTATAACTGTGATTTTATTATCCTTTTCATTAAAAAATATCATAATTGAATTGGTTATTACAGAAAAAACATTTAATTTTAAGGTTTTAGATACAAGTTATTTGTTTTGTTATATATATATATATATATATATATATATATATATATATATATATATATATATATATATATATATATAACAAAACAAATAACTTGTATCTAAAACCTCATACAATTATCTATGAAAGCTATTTACAATACTATGGTAAAATTAAATGAATCGGTTATTTGACCGATTGGTATTGGTACAAGTGACATTTTCGCAATTTGTAAAAAACGCAAAAATTATTTTCATCTAAAATTCTTGACGATAAAAATCTACAAAAAATATATGGTGTAAAGAATCAATCTGTATCTTATTTAGGAAGGTTTCAGCTCACTTAGCAATTTTCATATCACTCAACTCAAAACCTATAAAAATGAAGCATATGTTTTTTCTGTAATAACCAATTCAATTATGATATTTTTTAATGTGTGTGTAAATAAACACTTATCCGGCATTTTCGGTAATCCAGCACTACCAAGTCGGATTAGAGAGATCCTACTGTATATTCAACTGTCTTGCCGTGATGAACTCTCTCTATTTTGTTAGTCGTTTTTTTTTTACTGTTGATATGAGATGTACTGCTTGGCATGCATTTATGCTATCTTACCGATGATGCCTGAATAGATGAATCGTTGACTGTTTACTTCTATATACTTGTATTTGAGAGATTTAAAATCTTTGTTTTGGAATACTCTAATAATATTAAAATTGTGTGTGTGTGTGTGTGTGTGTGTGTGTGTGTGTGTGTGTGTCTGTGTGTGTGTGTGTGTGTGTCTGTGTGTGTGTGTGTGTGTGTGTGTGTGTGTGTGTGAGTGTGAGTGTGTGTGTGTGTGTGAGTGTGTGTGTGTGTGTGTTTGTTTGTGTGTGTTTGTTTGTGTGTGTGTGTGTGTGTATATGTGTGTGTGTGTGTGTGTGTGTGTGTGTGTGTATATAAAATACATTCACATGCATTTAAATTATACTGTTGTACAGTACACCATTCAACTATCTCCCAGATAAGAAACGAACTTAAAACATCTGTTGTTGTAGGCCTGCATTCCAGATGTCTAAGTTGACATTGAAATGTAAAAATAACGATGGTTTTTTCTGTTCAGTACATTTAGAGCTAAAATACGGATTACAACTAGAAATCGTATATAATAATATATAATAACATGACAATAGTCCATATTTGTTAAAGTATTCAACCAGTTAGCGGATAATGGTATTAGATTCTCACTAACATGATTTGACTTTTTTTTTTTTATCAGAAAAGATAACCAGAACAAGATTTTAAAAATATTTTCCAAAAATAAACATAACTGTAGATTTATAGAAATCTTTAGTCTCTGATAATTTCGTATCGGTGAGGAAGGAAAGGTGGAAAACAGATCAGTATGATTTTAAAAAATCAAATAATTTAATTAATGACTGCTTATAAAAATTATTCCATTACATTATTATAACCTAATATAAATATTATAATACTAAAAATTAAGCACGTAAAAATATTTTTAAAAACTATATATATAACATATAATATAATATATATTACATATAAAATATATAATTTAAAAAAAAAATTATTAATAATAATCCATTTTAAAAATGGATTATTATTAAAGGGTGGTTAGAGAAAGTTGTGTGGTGCGCACACTGTACCAGATTTTCAAAAATATTTATTACGAATTCCTTTTATTCAGTTTAAATAATTTTATTTTCGATAACCAAAAGTAAAAGCCACATTCTGAGATTGATGCAACTGGAATGGATGCAGAAATTTCTATATATATATATATATATATATATATATATATATATATATATATATATATATATATATATATCGATATTTTGAACCTACAACCGATGTTTATACCTGGAAGTTGCAGTTCCCATAATGCCGTGATAAATATATTATTATACAACACTATCGAAAATAATAATATTAAAAGTGAACCTATATCCAAATCGATATTTACCTTTCGATAATCAGTTTTCAATGATAGCAGCCAGAGGGATGCCAAACGTAAAATATAAATTTGCATTAAATTATTTTAATTAATATATATTATTAACCTATTATTATTATTATTATTATTATTATTTTATATTATTATTATTATTATTATTAACATTAATTTGTACTAAAATCGATGTTTCAGTAATTTATCTTATGTCTGACGAAATAAAACTATTGATATTTTCTTACCAATGTCATATTGATATCAATATGAGTAAACGATATCATTAATATACTAGACTAGTATAATGCTTCTAGTAAATCTCTACCTCTTGAAAATCACTCAAATATATTTTCTACGCGTTATAATATGGTACAGCGTATTATTCCCGGAGTAAAGAACTATAACAGATAGATCGTTACCTCGTGAAAAGTTATGCAATCAGCTGTTTATGAACTAGCAGCTCGCAATGTATAATGAGCACCTGTAGAACGTATCCTGTTTAAGGCCAATTCATCAACATACCTGAAACATCAGAATAAGAAATATTATGACACTGTAATATTAAAATAAAACAATTATTAAATTATTTTTATAATAATAGAAATTTTAAAGAAGTATTTTTTTAAGGCAAGTAATGAAATATCTATTTACTATGTGTTCTGGCCCGTTTAATGGATATTGAAGGCACGATAGTTATGTTATGAAATTATCCTCTTACTATAAATTAGTATTATAAAACATTTAATATAATTACATACTTATAATTTAATATGTATAATAAATACCAAACTATATTTTGAATTGCTTATTTTTGAATTTTTTGTGAGTTTTTAGAACTGAAGATGAATGTATAACATTTGAAACTAGTTTTCAATAAAACAAATTTATAGAAGTGGCAAATAATTTATCAATCCCTAATTAAAATAAGTGAGTACAACTTTTGTTGACTAGATAAGGAACAACGGACTTGAAACAGAATCTGCCCCTGTGGTGGTCATAGCTTTAGATGTACTGTTTCAATACGCCATTGGATACTAACTTCGCACATATTACCAACATTATTACAACAAACTAGATAAGCATTTCAACAAATTCAAAATAACGGTGACTAGAATACTCGGGGCAACACCCTCCGATGGCTGAAAAGGAGAAGAATAAGGAATCACTTTTCTTTGAAATAGTTGGTATTTCAAGTCTTCTGGGAATCATCTCTCTCATGCATGAACTTTTTATGTATCTTACACCACATTCTCCGAAAGTGCTATTTTTCACAGATATAAGTAAAAATAGTAACAAAAAATTGCTCAGAGCAAATAAAAACTTAATTATTTCATATATTTTTATATCTATTTTATATTTCATATATAATATTTCATATCTTTCTGAAAGAAATATTATAACATCTTACTTTATTATGTATGGTATTTGACCGAAGAAGTTTTACGAGTTCCTTCGAAACTTTATAGGTGTCTAATACAAAATTTATCAACAGCGAATAGCATTTTACGGATACCGAATAATCGCATTCGCTTGTAAAATAATAAACATTTTATCTCTCAAGATTTAATAATGAATAGGACAGGTAATATACAGGTATACGCCTCCGCTGGAAGTGTTAAATCCTTGCTTTCTCCAGGCGTAGGAGCAGTCCAACGCATATCACCATCTTTGTTTTTGAGGTCAGCGAGCGTTGGTTTAGTTCCATTTGTCTCGATAAAATGTACCTGCATTTTCTACTGCCGTTAATGAAAGCCAACCCACGGGATCTTATAAAAATAACTGTGAAACTCCTCGCTTTCCCGGAGTATCTTTCTGTATATAAGTCCGAATAACTAGGACACGGATTATATTTGCGATGTGATGCATAATTTAGAAGACTACTAACAATAAAATATTAATTTAAAAAAAACAAAACAGATCAAGGTCCTAAAATAATAAAGACATAATAAGGTAGAGAAACAAAAGTTGAAGTTAATGGGTTCAAGCACCACCAAATATTTGTAGGTAGGATGCTTTATTACATTTATCATATTTCGGAAGTTGCTTTTGTCCTCCTAGAACGGTTATCGGCCCATACTATGCGCCGTCCGCTCCTTATATATATATATATATATATATATATATATATATATATATATATATATATATATTTTATATGTAAGAATGATATATTATTTGTATACATAATTATTTGGAACTAAAAAACCATAATTTATAACTAAAAATTTAATAAAATTCAGTAGGTTAGGAAAACGGTCTTTGAAATATAGACAATATTTTTGTGGAAGTTTGGTGTAAACAATTTCTTTTTCGATGGTGGTGTAGAGGTGTTACAAGAGAAATTTGAAGTACAAGAGGTAAATTTAAATTTTATGAAGTTAATAAATCAGCAACATATAGATATAGATATAAGGATAGCTGTAATCATCCAAAAATAATCTCAATATTCAATCTGTTCTAATTTACTAAGCCATGATAAAAATATACCTATATACTTCAATAAAGGAGGCCTGTAACTATTAGCTCTAATAATTAATAAGGACCCGTCCATAAATGGATGTCCTGAATACATCATTAAGGAACAGGATCGCTATATCCATCAAAATAAGACAAGGTCCTAAGTATATTTTATTTATTGGTCCTTTTGAAAAGGATACCGAAGAAGGATACAGTGGAGAAGGATGCCGAACAATATTGTTGAGGAACACGAGGTCTTCCTCCCTCTCATCTCCCCCCCCTCCCCCAATATGGTAACTACCTCGCCTAGGGTCGTTGCCAGGTTCAAGGCCGGCAAGCGAATACGAAAAACCATTAGATAATGCTATAGATGATGTACTAGCAGACAGTATAACATTTGGATATCTATTTATAGCCAGCATATCGACACATAATAATACTGAGGTGATCTTCAATTTTATTACTTTTTTTAAATTTTAATTTATCAAATTGTAAATATATCATCATTGACTTAAGTCAAGACAGTCATTGGGGTAAATGATATACTATTATGCGTTGGATATAAAGCCCTAAACAGAGGAATAATCAGCTAAAAATTATTTAAATCCAATTTTTGAGAAATTAAAATATCTACGACAGGGTTATTATAAAGTTCCCAGACTTTATAACAATGCGTACCAGTTTTCAGAAAGCTTGACGTATAACTCACAACCTGATCTTATGATATTATTATTAAAGCTTCGTCTTTATAAAATAATACAAACTGATATACAAATAAAACAATATATACTCGAACCTCTATATATCGAACATGAAGGAAGGTTCCTTGAAAAAAAAATTGATACATGAAAAATTTCAATACATAGAAAGACTGCCATTTTTCACGCTTTTCAGAATAAAACAATTATAGATATTCTTTAGGGTTTAAATAGTACCAAAGGCAATTTCTTGTAGTAAATGATATACGATTTTTTATAAATTGCTTAGGGTTTAAGAAAAACAAAACTGAACGATCACTGGCACTAATTTGAAAAAAATCTACTAATTACATTTGTGATTACAGATTTTTACAAATGTACATTTATAATTCAATAAATACATGAATTAAAAAAATGCAAATTAATTTATTTTTGTTTTCACGCTCCATTCTGATGTCTCTTTTGAGTTTAATTCATCGCCGAAGTCATGTTTAGGAAAAATGTTCAGAAGAAAAAAGCCAAACTTAAACTGAATTTAAAATTAAAATTTAACTTTCTGTGTTAGGAAAGTGATTAAGAGAATTTAGGTGCTCCTGTGCTTCTGAAACAAGATTTTCCTTGAATTTCCGTTGCTTTACAAAACAGTGGAACATTTTCGTTTCTTTTTTTATTATCACCCATTCTTATGTACGTAAACTAAGAGCTCTTTTTGATGGCAATCACATTCTGTATTTCAAATGGGAATTTTTTGTTCGATATATAAAAATTGTATTCGATATATAGAATATTTTTTTCTAATAAAAATTCAAGGTTCCTAAAAAAAGTTCGATGCATAGAGATTTTCGATTTATAGAAGTTCGATATACAGGAGTTCGAATGTATATTAGAGTAAAATAAAATAAAATGAAAATGCAGCTCAAAAATCCAAAATCAAAAGATTATCAATTTCACATAAAGACACCGACAGTAAGATTCATTACCAAAAATTCTGCTTATAAAATTGTATCCATTAAAAGTAAGAAATTTGGACATTGTGAAGAAAATCATCAATATTCTTCAATCAGAAGCATGCTGTTTATTCCCAATCAGAGCATCGAAGTTAGGTTAAGTCCTCTTAAACACAGAGTGCGTTCACATTTACTTATTTGTCAAAACGGCAATAAAGCTTCACGATGTTTTTTTTTTTCCGTAACCTCCGATTTTTTTCAACGAAATGAGCATTTCACACAATAAGTTCACTCTTGTTCAAATGTTTTTGTAGTGAATTTGCTTCCACATTTATGAAGTTGCCATGACAACGATTATAAAATTACCTGTTTTTTTTTTTTTGTTTTTCCCCTCCATTTCTTCCCTTAAGGAGAACATTTCGAAAAGTTTAATGCATATAAACCTTCCTGAAGAAATTCTCTACATGATAGTGAAAACCGCATCAAAATCGACCGACTACTTTTCCAGTTTTGCGAACATACGCATGCTGAATATATATATATATATATATATATATATATATATATATATATATATATATATATATATATAGAGAGAGAGAGAGAGAGAGAGAGAGAGAGATTACGAATTTAAACAACTATACTTTTAAAATATTTATACAAGCTGCGAACCCCGCCCTCTCTACACGTAGAGACCCCCCTGGAGATCCAAACACTTCTACCCCAGCAGCATCGGTAGGGGGAGAGAGAAGGGTATATTACAGTCAGAGGAGGGTAAATAAAATATTTGGTATATATACGACTTTCCTTAACACTTTGGGTGATAGCCCAAATTAAAAACTATTTGCTGTATCTTCGCTAAATTTTAATTACATTAATATTCTTATTTTTTACGTTACGTTTTATGGACATTTGAATTATCTTTCAAATGAGCATCTATATTGTTCGAGGTGTATAGTTATCAATTTAAAAAAAAAAATTAAACAAAGGTGAACCGGTTTCCAAAGAAACATAAACAGAATATTTTATTAAACATGTGTATAAATTTCAATACGCTATGTCTTTGCTAATATCCGTCCGATTTAGATGGTTCTTCTTTTGTTTTGTATGGAATTTAATTACCTTGCGAATAGACCGACGCATCGAAATTTTGACCCAATTACAATACTTTCCTTACATAGTAGCGGTAAGTAATAATATTAACGGAAAATTCTGCCTTTAGATTTTCAGATGGCTTTGTGACGCAGTGTTGACAAAATGACAATACAGCTTATGTTTTTATAAAACCTAATCGCAAAGTTTAAGACAACAGATAACTTTTAAAGAAATGATTAACTAAAGTGATATCAACAGTTCAAAGAAATGTCTATCTCAGTGCCATCGATGATGGTCTTAAAAATACATTATATAATTTAGTAATATAATATTTTTTGTTTTTGTCGTTTATAGTTATTACGTTGTTTTTTTAAATATTAAATCGGATCTAAAGTCATTCATTTACTTTTTCTTTCAAATTCGTCAATTCTGAGTATATTGTAGATCACTATTTTGGAATATTTATTTCAAATTTTGGAATTCGAGAAAATATTTTAGATTGAACACAATTTTGGACCAAGAGTGTTAATACTGATAACTGGGAGATCTGAACAATTAGTAAAAGTGAAGAAATCTAAATAAATTTAGGCAGTTTATTTTTTTTAAATCTAAAAATTTTTCATATAACTATAAATGAAAATTCGACCTAGTAAATATATTTGTTTGAATGTTGAAAACACCTTATTCCTACCAATTATTTACAAATCCTAACTAAGGCAGTCTGGACTTCCAATTCCATGTGTATTTTTTAATAGATTGGTTTTGAAATGTTTTGATTTATTTGTTGCCACTGACTGATTGAGGAGTTTACATTCCGAAGCAAGTTGTTTTAGTAATCAAATGTTTTTCATTATTTGGTTTTATAATTAATATGTTTGGTTATTGAATTTGGTTTTATGATAGAAAAACATCGATTAGTGTGTGTGAGTACAACAACCATCGATATTTTTTTGCCATCCCTAGGGGCAGGTAGGGGATGCAGAGGCTGTAGACGCCAGTAAGTCTGTTCAAGATCGATTCTGTTTCCAGGATAACGGTCAACAACCAGAAAAGAATTCTGGCAAGCGAATGGTAAACAATATTAAACTGCAGTCTAATAACTAGGCAAGAAAAATAGATAAATCTGATCTTTTCTTATTTTATCACTTGAGTTGCTGAGGAAAACTATAAAAATAAATAAAATACATATTAAAAAAGATCTGATGTGGACAAAAAATGAATTCCTTGAACGCCAAACTATAAATAGGTGGCTCAAAAAGCGATACTGAATCACTATTTGACTGCTAAATTCCGAAGATCTCAAAGATCTCAAAAACATTCGGCGTCGCGTCGCCTATTGGAGTTGGTTACTAGAAACGGGTTACTAGGAAACCATTTAAAAAATCTATTATGAAAATTACAAAAAGTCTATTATGAACATTTTATGAAGTATATTATACAAAATTTCTACTTTCTACGACCAACCGTTTTTGAATTATGCAAGCTACGAACGTACGTACAGACGTCACGACGAAACTAGTCAAAATGGATTCAGGGATAGCCAAAATGAATAATTCCGTTGCAATCTGAAAACCGAAAATTTTCGCGATCACTTATATAAATATATTACTTATTAATTATTACCTATATTACTTTTTTTAATATGATGTTTTATTTAATAATTTCATTATAATGAACACAAGTTTTATGCCGTACCGCAATAGAAAAATATCTAGATTAAAAATAGATTATTGTACAACTTTATACAAACGACTAATAAGTATTCTTAATAAAAAAAACATAAAAAATACTTTCTCATTTACTTATATAACTATACTAACTTTTACTGCGTACAAGGAAGTAAAAAAATACAAGTCCTGCCGTAAAATGAAATGAAATTATAAAAACAAGATCTACGTTTCTGACGTTGGCCAGTAGAGAAGTGAATATAGAAAAAATATATCAATATACATAGTATCGATAGTTTTTGAATACATCGAGAAAAAAATATATCAATATTTTGATATTCCGGAGATCTATATTTTTAAGGTGCCTTTACACACTTGTCATTCCTAGGCAAATCAAATGGTAGTTTTGCTTGGCTTCTCTCCGAGTAATTCCGATCCGGTTCTTGTGGGAAACGCCACTGTGTTGTTCCATACACATGTATTTATTTATACAAATTATATATTAACATGTTTATATTCTTAATTTTTCCTTTTACTATTTTTAACCGAAATTAACAACCGACAAAAGTTGTAGTAGCCGGAAGAGCAGCGTGTGGACAGGTTGGCTTGCTAAGCTTCTGTAAACCCCCTTAACATGTTTGCCGTTTGACTTGCCTAAGCTTGGCAAATGTGTAAAGGCACCTTTAATCTTTTTAAGGGACACATATACAGATATATCTGTATTGAGATATTGTAATTATAATAATTAAGATATTGTTTTTATAATATCGACATTTCTGTGCCGATATAATTAATATATTGTTTTTATTAAGTTCATTTTCAGCAGGATTTAAATATCAAGAAACAGATTATCTCCTAATCTTCCTCCAATTCGTTTAGACTTATTTTTTTTTAGAAAAATATTAACGATATTTTTAAATATCTATATTTTTATGCAGATACTATCAAGACATAGATATTGTTAACCGATATCGATATCAAGAGAGATAGAGAGAGAAACACTTTAGTATCAAAGCGGTGCTGTCCAACTGTATTGGGATGCTATACACTTGTGAAATTCATAAGAAATATATAGCTTAGTTACAATATCCAAAATCGATATTTTGCTTTCAATGTTCCATCCTTAGAAAACAGCGACAATAGATAGTAACACGAACACACCGCGCCAAAAGTTTTTATGGTCCTTTGTTTGTCAAACACGCCGTCCTTGTAGAATGTTTTTATTTTATATTTTTTTCTCTTTTTTTTTTTTAAATATCGGTTTTCGATACTAAAATTTTAATATAAATATTAGGATATATTGAGAGAGAGTATCGATATTTTTTCAACATCCCTACTGCCAGTAGGTTTAGTACTAATTAGCATTTAAGAGATTCGTTCGTTATTTATCTCCACTACTTTACAAGCCCATTTCAACCGCCGTGATATTATTACTTCGATTATATTAACAGAATCCCATGTTCCGCAATTGCGTGTTGTGTAACCTTCTAAATATTCCAGTGGACTCATTCCTTCTTCGCAAGGATACTTAATTTTCGAAGACTTATAGACTTTGTTCTTCCTTCAAAGTGACTAGCCACATTTAGCGCCCATACAGAACATTTGTAATACTTTCGTAAATTCCAACATCCAGGTTTCTGGACAGAAAGCGCCCCTGAACTTAGAAAAAAATATTTCATTATCAACACAAAATTTCGATCGATATTAAACCGCAGAGAAATATATAGCCATTTACAGGCGAAATTTAACTAATTCGCATTGTTTTATCGCTTTCTATTTATACCGATATCCTAATTAATAAAAATGCAATTAATCAAAGCGTAATAAAGCAAGAAATTTTAAATTATTTAGACCGTCCAAAAGCTGAGGTCGCCAAACCGGTTAATTATGAGCCCGAATAATTTAAGTAAAATACGCTGTTTAAAGATTAGCGCCACATAAATAATCACTAAATGTGACGGGTCAATTTTAAGAGGATTCATTTGATCCGGATTAGCATCTGCAGAAAGAAACGAAACATATATATTTGAGGTTTAAAACTATTTAAATGAAATAGAACGATTTGTAACTCTGTAAACTAAAACTCAACGAGGGACATAAAATAATTGTAAACATATAAATGAGAGATTCCACACAGAAAGCTCTGACTTTATAAAATATCAGTCATCAGGATAGAAAACAAAAAAGGATCACATATATGTAGACAAAATGAAGCACATCTCACATCAACAGTCTGAAAAGACACAACTAGAGAGAGTAGCGTAGGCTATCGGACTAATGAAGGTAGATGAAGGTGGCGATAGAGATATATCATATCAACAGAGTATTTGAACCAGTGACATTGTGATTGAATTATATCATTATAGTTATACAGTATAATTAATCCATTATATTATAAATGGATCGGCATTTTTAATACTCGAGTTTCTTTTAGCTGGTTCCAATTACCCACAAAGTTATCAAGTTGTTGAAAATTTAGTTTATTACATTTTATAATGTTTCTGTTTTTGATGAGAGTCAACAATGAATAAGAAAAACATAGCGATTTCGACTCAACTGACAAATTTTTTACTTGTATCATATGTTGCAGAGATACTACCATTCCCTTTCAACAATATTTATTCCTTAATGCCCTTTACCGTGCGGTGAGTGAGAAAAGTGAATACGTATATTTGATGCAAAGTTATGGCCAAATAGTTAAGTTGCAGAAATAAAATTTAATTATAAAAATTAATATGAACAAAGTATACCTATATATTCCAAAATAAAAGGATAACAAGTGATATAAATAACAGGTCTAAAAACTATATGTACCTGATAGCCTAAGTCTTAATTATAATTTATAAGTAGTGTTTTTCTTGCTTATTGATATATAAACCTTGCCTAACTCAATTTTTTCACTTTTAAATATAAATAGTATGCCTACACTATTTATATTTGATATACTATATGTGCAATTTATAGAATATAAATAATAGAACACTTTTCTAGTTAGAAATATGTATATCAAATACATCATAAAGCCAAAATGAGAATATAATTAATTACAAAGCAGAACATTACAAATAACTTCAAATCTTAATTATGAGTTATGATTTAAAAAGAGAACTATTGCTATTGTTTAATTATTTGACTCAGATCATTCATAGAAACAAAAACGGACTTATGTAAATACAAAAAAAAATAATATTTTGTTTTGAAGAGGGCTTTAGCCCGAATGCCTCCTCCCCCTTCCTTGAATCCGCTTCTGACTAGAGACAGCAGTGCCTCACTCCAAGACATTTATACACATACTGAAAGATTTTTATTTTTTTAAATCGGGTGTAGAACCCAAGCAGTTTTGTGAGCAATGAGTAGATGTTGGCATGCCTTTATGTGTAACTGTTACCCATGTCCCAAATGACAACGCGTCTCTTCTGCTTACCTGTCGCGCATAATGTCAGAGCACGAAGACATCCTACACCCAACGAATGCGAAATCGCTACCCACCACCTGACCCAGATGGAATCATCGGTGAGTGACCGAATAATAATTTAGTTTGACAGAAAGGATAGCCCAAATGGAAATGGCATAAGTTTAAATAAAGATATTTATTACGAGATAAATCAAGGATAAAATTGAATGATATTGAACCAAATAGGTGCTGGTAATTATAAAATCAGAAAAAAATACTAAAATGATTTTTATAGTTTTAATTACATATCTATAATGCAAAATAAATGTTTAAAATACTAAAAGCTGCTTTTATCTTTGCAACAAATGAATGAACCCAAAGAAATTCTATACTCGTCGTTCGAGATAGAGTTAAGGCAAATCCATAAAAAAGGATCTGGAAAGACGAGGAGTGCCCTTTGCTATGGTTTGCACACTCCCTGCAGTGTAACCGTCCTTCGGCAACTCAAATGGGTTTCCTTTGCTAATGGCGTAGTTTTGCATGGCGTGAATGAACTCTTTTATCACTATTACCATTGTCCTTTGTAGAGACAGAATGAAATATTATTCAATAAAAATAGGTTTTAAAAAAATTACGTCATTTGAAGTCTCTCTGTGTATGTGGCTTCGTCTGAAGGTGATGATGCGTCCCGACTTTCCAGTGACAGTCCGGAATAAGCAATAATTTTTGTAGCGCATTTTCACCAAATCGAGTAATTTTCGAAATAGTCATAGTATAGTTTTCTTAAACCACCCGTTAATTTTTATCTCAACTTGCTAATAGTTTCGAATATGATTAATAATCCCAACTCCTTTTAATTAAATGAAAATATAAATATTTGGTTTAAACATAACAATGATTTTACTAGTTTTCACATTGAGTTTTCCCTTTAAAATAGGATCGTAACTTTAGTATTTTGTAAAATAACGAATAGTTCTACGTAAGATTTCTCAACAATACGATAATTTCTCTAAAGTGCATATGTAAAATCGGCTTTATTTGTTGATATTAATAAATTTTGTTCTAAAATACAACATAAAATGCTGCAACCATGACCTATCAGAAATCTTATGCCTAGCGGCATAAAAGTACTTTTCTTTAAAAAAAAAATATTAAAATAATAATCCCTGGAATTTACTCAGTCTAAACCCTCTCTCATCGATGGATAACCTATCCCCTCTTCTACGAGTAGATAACCTATTCCAAATTATGGAAATATGGATCCAAACTTTAATCACATCAATAATTATTGGCTATATAATAAGATCATTTTTCTTTTCATATATTATTATTATTGTATTAAGAGGGGTATTAGTATTATTTATTTATACGGCAAGAGTAGCTTCAAACGAAAAGTATTAATCCCCGGTTAAATTAATTATTATATCATTCGTAATTATACTTATTAGTCTTTTATTTCTATCTATATATAATAATAATTATTGAATATATATATATATATATATATATATATATATATATATATATATATATATATATAGGTGAATCAGTTAGATTAATTTAAAAAATTAATATAATAACAGCACAATCAACTTTACTAATAACTATTTATCTAATATTTCAAAAGTAAATGAAGGGACTTTACGTATAAAAACGTAAATTATATGAATAAACCAATACGAAAAACATATCCATTATTTAAAATTATTAATGGGTCTTTAATTGATTTACCATCCCGTTCATCTATGTTATTATGATGAAATTTTGGATCATCATAAGGGATATTTTTAATAATTCAAATTATAAGGGGCCTATTTTTAGCACCATGTCTCTGGCACATATCAATTCGTTTCTATTCTGATTTATTTAAGTAAATCAAACCATATAAAGTTGTCAATATATGAAGTCAGGTGATACCTTCAACTTCATATATATATATGAAGGTGATACCTTCAGGCAGAAAAAAAGCAAATTCCGTTATTTTCTTCTAACATCAATGAAGGACATCTTGCTCCCCGCACAGCTTAAAAATAAAACTACTAATGCAAAAATATTTTACATTAGACTGAACGAGACTCGTACCTGTGACATAATAAGCGCCAACGCTTATTATAGCTTACAATTTTCAAAATAGCTTCATATTAATAGAAACAGCTACTTTAAACATATCGCAGCGTGATCTTACTACAGCAACAGTGTAATTCCCGATATTTACAGAATAAAATATGTTACAACAATATTAATATGAATAACTTAATTTTGTCTGTTTTGTTACTATTAATTATGTTAAAAAATTTAAATATTAATTTAAAAAATTTTGTTTGTTGGATTTATAATTTCTAAAACGCTTAAAATTAAAACCATTTTTAGGTACATACAAATATATTTATTTCGGAGGAAGGGGAGGAGGGGGGGAAAGGGAGAGAAGGTAAAGATTAAATTATTTAATGTTCTTAAAATTGTAGACGCACTATACATATCCCATTAATTCTCAAGAGTTATACTGCATCTGTCCATTGAAATATTTTTCGGCTGTAATCATTATAAATTATATCCTTACGTGTAAATGTGAAGATAAATAAAAAAAATTGATAGGAACACCACATGACTTCCTTGTACGCCTATATATCGGTGGCTCAAAAAAAAGGCGAGAGATAAAAAAAGTTTCAGGTAAAGTACCAATTCCGGCTGGCCAATTTTACCCAAACATTTATATTATATATTATATTATTTTTTTTATTACATATATATTGATTTATATTGTTTTGTTACTGCATATTATGTTGTTATTGATCTAAAAGTCTTATATACCACATTTGAGATGTTTTGCATTATATTTTAATATAATTTTTGATGAAAATTTATTATGACCTACAAGTAAATTATCATTTCCGATTTATTATATTAACCAAAATCGAGTATGAGTAGTTAATCTATATTGACATAAAAGTTTTATATAGCAAATTTGAGAAGTTTTCCATTATAGTTTAATATAATTTTTGATGAAAGACTACTAAATTTGAGAAGGTTAAGTCTATTATGAACTTCAAGTAAAATACCACTTCGGGCTA
Source organism: Rhaphigaster nebulosa (assembly GCA_948150685.1). Lineage (NCBI taxonomy): Eukaryota > Metazoa > Arthropoda > Insecta > Hemiptera > Pentatomidae > Rhaphigaster > Rhaphigaster nebulosa. The sequence continues at coordinate 174,612,800 of OX411308.1, read as the reverse complement.
TCCAAAAAAAAGTTATTTATACTGGCATAAAAGTCTTATATACGAAATTTGAGAACTTTTACATTTAATATAATTTTTGATGAAAGTCTATTATGAAATTCAAGTAAAGTACCACACACAGTGGTCATGTAGTGACAAAAAAGGAAGGTGCACAAATAGATGTTACAACAAACCCAAATACAAAATTTTGACTTTCTAGGGCTATTTTTTTTTTTTTAGGTATGAACGAACGTACGTACTAAAGTCACTACAAAACTAGTTTAAATGGATTCAGGAATGGTCAAAATGGATAATTCCGTTAAAATGCGAAAACCGAAAATTTTCGTGATTACGATACTTCCTTTACAGCGTTTAAGGAAGTAAAACGCAGACTTTGTTTACAAATAGGTACCTGCAAATAATAAATTTAACTCAAATCATCTCTATTTGTAGATGGTAAATTTATACCGTTGATAAGTGTAGGTACATGATTTATTATTGCGCATGACAAGGTTAATTTCGCAAGATTAAAACGATTATTATTTCGAGATACTGATCCTCAAGAGGACAGTTACGAAAACTAACGTCCGTCAATGAACATTATAAAAAATTCATAAATCATTTCTCTTATATTTGTCTTCGGCGACAAAAAAATGTTGACTTTGCGACATAAATAACGTTTAAAAAACGTCTTTTTCGAAATTCGTCGTAGTTTACCGCGAGATGGTAGCCAAAAAAAAATGTAAACATTTCTAAAATATTCTTGGCATCGACCGAGGAAGTTATCTTGGCAGATAAGATACCTTGGGGAGCTTCCGAAAGGCAACCGTGAAAGAGAAATTCAATACGAGCGTGTTCTCGGGTGACCGTACATGGAAACCGCTAGCAAGACCGCAGGTAAACCTAAACCTCCGTTCTGATTTCGTAACAGAATATCAATTGAATTTAATAACAGTTATACGGGCCGTTATAAATAGAATATCTATGGAAGGAGAATATGCAGGATTTACGAGGCTCGATTGACACCCTCTCCCTAAGATTCCGCAATTTTTTGAATTTAGGGATGAAACTTTGTGGAGCAAAACTGTTTCATTTGAGCTCATATATTTAACTCCCTAACTTTCTTAAGTACCTCTCCAGCGCACATAAGTCTGGAATTTTCATTATAATAGGGTATATTTTATGGCAGATTCTTATAGAAAATCAAATTCTTAAGCGATAACATATCGGTGAAAATATCAATACGACACTTCGGTAAGGCGCTAATCACAATAAACATATAAATCACACTTTTTCAGACAAATTTTTATTTTTCTTCAAAAGAAAATCTTTCATCAAAAATACCTCGATAATCATTGTTGTAGGAAATTAGCTATAAAATTAACTCATATACTATTTTTTTAGAAAAAATAACACACCTATACGCTTGACAATATTTTTAATAGAAAGACGATAAACAAATACATAAAAATGGCGTATCGTGTCTCCAGGATTCCAGTTTGCGAGGTCCTGAAAAATAAGAATGACGTTCAGAATATAAGATTCTTTAATTTTGAGGATATCGAAATGTAATTTCCTGGGTCATTCGTGACATTTTAATGACTGCAAATGAGGATATTAAAAATTAGGTGTTATCTGCAAACACCAATTTTTCGCCTCGCGTCAATCGAACATATCTCGTCAAAGTTGGTGAAACTGTAAAAGTAGGCCCACGACTTTTTCCTCTGGCAAATTGTTATTAGATCACCCGTTTGGAAGTTAGAAGCATTTGGGACGATTTATATTGCACATTGTATATGTATGGCATACAGGGTGTTCAAGACTCGATTGATACCTCCCTCAAAATCTTTGGAATTTGGACGTAGAAGAATCATTGGACAAAAAACTGCAATATATCACATTTTCATTGTCCTCTAAAGGAGAACCTTTCATCAAAAATGCCTCCATAATGAACGTTGTACGTTAAGTATTAATAGAGCCCTACGTAAGTATTAACTGAGATAATCCTGGTTTGATGAAAGGATCGGGGTAAAATTCTTAAGTATGGTGTGTGTTTGATTACTGTTCCTTCCTTTTAAGATGGTCTGTCGTTGCACCAATCTAAGAAAAGCACGAGGATTATATCGAGAATTAACAAAAGACAATCAATGGTTTTTGTGGGTTCGTTTGCTTTTCGATACGAATGATACGGACGAAATTCAAGGAACAAAAATTGTATTATTTGTAATGTACTATAAGAAACGGCCATCATATGTGTGCACCACACCTGAGAATTCCACACCGACTTTTTCAGCAAAATTACAATTAGGTTTTATGTGCAAACAGGATTATCTCAGTTAATACTTCACGTAGGACTCTGTACATGAGTTAATTTTATAGCTAATTGAATTAGCTACAACACTAATTATCGAGGTATTTTTGATAAAAGACTTTCTTTTGGAGAAAATGAAAATTGTGAAAAAATGTGATTGTTGTGATTAGGACCTTATCGAAGTGTCGGATCTATATTTTCTCAAACATAACATCGTTTCAGAGTTTGATTTCCTATAAGAATCCGTCATAAAATAAACCTCGAGGTACTGGAGAAAGTTTGGGGGTTGAAAATTAGCTCAAAAGAAACTTCAGGCGATAGAGTTGTGCTCAACCAAGTTTCACCACTAAATCCAAAAACTGAACATTTAAAAGTAGGTATCAATCGAGTATTTTAACCTGTAAATAGTTGACGTACGCATGATGATATAGAAGGATCAATCTAATTAGGGATTGATAAATTATTTGCCACTTCTATAATTTAGTTTTTACTGAAAACTATTTTCAAATGTTATACATTCATCTTCAGTTCTAAAAACACACAAAAATTCAAAATAAGCTATTCAAAATACAGTTTGTTATTATTATACATATTAAATTAAATGTAATATAAATTAGTATTATAAAACATTAATGAATTATGAATTTAATTAAAACAAGAGATCAAATACATTTTTTTCGCTCGTACATTATACTGCCCTCGTTCCACCATGAAATGAATTATGAATTTAATTTTGTTTATTAAGCCTTAATATTCTGGTGTAACCATTTCGCAATTTTCAACAAGGTACTGATACTACATGCAAGCGTTTTTCCATTGTGCTACGGGCCTTTCCTCTCCTTAGAAGAAATAAGCAACTATAAATATATACACATATATATATATATATATATATATATATATATATATATATATATGTATATATATATATATATACACACACACACACACATATATATATATATATATATATATATATATATATATATATATATATATATATATATACACTTTATTTTATTATCTTAAAGTTTCGGTTGTAGCTATATGCCATCCTCTGGTACATTATATGATATGTTGGAGCTAAATGTGTTCTATTGTATTGATTTATTCATATAATTTATGTAAGAAACTGGAATTTTATCGATATAATATTGTCTTTCAATAAAATAAAAAAATATTTTTGTCAAGTGGCAATATTCGCAATAGCTATGTGAACAGAATAAATTTAAAAGAGTCGGGGAAAATTAAACTATTTCACAATACGGTTGGAGTAATTGAAATCTTTATTACAGTTGGAAAATCTTGTCAAAAATTTCAGATTCTATTTTTAGGTTAAAGATTTCCTAAAATAATTAAAAAAAAAAACAACTAATTATTGTGCTTAAATTTGTGTATTTGTCTTCGAGTTAGCAGATCGCCTATGTAATTGGGCCTGAAGATCGGAATATCGAGAATATAACGGAGATTGGTAACATAAGGAATGTCTTTGATGGACACCGAATGCAAGTTTATTACATAAAAACAAAATAAGCAAACGAACGTTTAATAAGAAATAATTATTATTTTCACGCCATAGTGCACAAACCCTTCTACAAGAGGACAAAGATGTGGACTGGAACCCCCATTCCCGGTGTGAACACGTTGTACATTAATAGGCCCCGGGTTTGTTTAATAACCGTGGCGGCCACTTCCGCTACTTGCCGTACCGTATCCTGCCAAGCTTTGTTTTAGTTCCTTTTCGGGCCGCAGCGAGCCCCCAGAAGTGCAGGGTGTGGACTGAAACGGTAAATTGAATATTGTCCCCTAATTGATTGTTGGCAGTGAAAGACTTAAATTGAATAGGAAAAAAAAATGTATTGTAGTTCAGACATTTATAAATACGGGACAAAAGACGTATTGTAGTCACAAAGAAATCATTTTCAAGTACTAACCAAAATATTGGATCACAATGTTGAAAGGGACATATGGATATAGATAGGACATAAGGGCGTACATAGATGCAACCCATACTTTTAACTTTCTTTAGACATTGATCATAAACAAGAAAAAAATTAATTAACCAGGCCCTCACCCCGCCAACAAGGTGCGTTAAGTACCAAGTGAAGGTCACCTGCATGCTGCTTAATACAGAACGTATACAGGCGGACTTACATGTCATAAAAGGTACCAGGACTTTATGGATCTCTGCGGCGATACCTAAAAAAGACATTGAGGGATCAGCGACCGTTTTTGAGTATCGAACAGGAGTCGCTACCTTTAAGTTCTTATATCATCAAAAGTATTAATTCTATCGCAATTTTTTTTAAACTTTTTTCGTAGGCATCATCTTATTATCATATTTTTTTTCCTGCAAAAACAAGTAAATATGTTTTTAGCGGGGCCGAGCTATTCGTCTTCGTTTTATGATGTTTTAAAATTTCGTAATTACTGCATACAAGGAAGTAAAAAAACGAGTACGTAAATCGAGTTTGTTATTCAAAAGAAAAAGGTACCTGAAGAGATACTTCAGGTACCTTTTTCATGAAGTATGTCTTCAGGTAGCTTTTTCTTTTGAATAACAAACTCGATTTACGTACTCGTTGTTTTTTTACTTTCTTGTACGCAGTAATCACGATTTTTTTTGGTTTTCTAATTTCAACGGAAATATTCATTTTGACCATCCCTGAATACATTTTGATTAGTTTCATCGTGACGTCTGTACGTACGTGCGTATCTCGCATAACTCAAAAACGGTTAGCCGTAGAAAGTAAAAATTTTGTAAACAGGATTGTTGTAAAATCTAATTGTGAACCTCCCTTTTAGGTCAATGCATGATCACCGAAAGTGGTACTTTACTTGAACTTCATAATTGATTTTCATCAAAAATTATATCGGAATCTCAAATTTGATAAATAGGACTTTTAAATCAATATAAATTGTTTACTATATTTTGGTTAAAATTGGTGAACCGAAAGAGGTACTTTACTTGAAGGTCATAAAAAACATCAAAAATTATTTTAAAATTAAATACAGAGATCATATGGTTCGGTAATGAAGGTTACAAACGCAATTTTTTTCCAATCTAATTAAACATTTTTATTACTTTTTTTAAGTGTTAAAATTTAGTATAAAATAATTTTTTTTCCTTCTCATTTGTGAGCTGAACAAGTCTGAAGCAGGAGAAAAGATATAAGTTTAGAGGATCTTCCGCTTAACATGTCGAAACCGTCATTTCCAATGCTTTATCTAGTGAAATTGGCAGTTCTAATGTTGTCAGGAAACACGAAGAAATTTTGACCTAATGAAAGAAAATGACTTATAATAACGGAAAGAGACCTCCAGAAACAAGAGCTTGTGGGTGTGTGGATGTCGCGACGCCGAGTGTGGTTTTTGAGATTCGGAAATTATTAACCAAATTCAGCATCACTTTTTGAGCCACCAATTTATAGTTTAATAAGCGTAGAAGGAAGTAATGGGGTGTCCACATCAGATATTTTCTATTCCTATTACATTCCTCTGAAAAGTTTGAAATTCACTGTAAATATTTTTATATTATCTGCCGATCATTTTGCAAATTTTTGTTTGTTTAAGCATATCGACATGTCAAGCCATATTATTCTTGTTATTATAAAGACAATACAATTATTACTGATAACAAAGTCATAATAAAAATCATTTATCGAAATCTACTATCAATTCCTTATTTGATGATGACCTCCATGTGACCATTACTACGAGAAATAATCATTGTCATTTAACGATACGGGGGTCATAAAAAAGACATAAGCTGCAAACTATAAAGAATAGCAATTGAAATAAGTCATTTGCCTAATTGAACTTAATTGATTGCGCCGGGGCCTTGGCAGTTAGCTGTTAGCAGCCCGGGCAACTCCGCCAAGGATTAGAGGCCCATTGTCTCGCCCAGGATGACGAAGGAGTTTCGCAAGTAACGACTCATTACGAGACAGCGATATATGGTTGTTTTCTAACCAAAAAAAAAAATCCTTAGAAACAGGAGTAAATTTCAGACAAATGTCGGTATGTCCAAATGTTTTTTCGCGTTTTTTCACGCTTTGCGCATATCTACAGCACCACCAAATTGAGTTAGAGGGTTGAGAATTGAGTTGGTTAGAGAACTACCTTTGAAATATACAAACTGATTGAAGTTTGCTCAATATCAGAACATCCTTACATCTAAGTATCAAAATAAAATGAACTTATAGTATAAATGTTAAAAATATAAACACTTATACTTTTTTATCTACTTTTTAGCGTACCAACGTCAAGAAACACAAATAAGAAAAATATATTAATTTATAACGTAAATGATGAGAATTACAATATTTTGAAGGTATAGAAACAAAGATTACGAATTAAATAATCATATGCATGAAAACTACTATTTATAAGTATTGCTTGAATGAATAATATAAGTAATTAGGGATCGATAAATTATTTGTCACTTATATCATTTTTTTATTGAAAACTAGTTTCGAATATTATACATTCATCCTTAGTTCTAAAAACACACAAAAAATTCAAAATATAGTTTGGTATTATTATAAATATTAAATTATATTAATATAAATCAGTATTATAAAACGTTTATGAATTATGAATTTAATTAAGACAAGAAATCAAATATAATGTCTTAATTAAATTCCTAATTCATATTTTTTTTTAGAATACTGATTTATATTAATGCATTTTAATATGTATAATAATACAAAATTATATTTTGAATTGCTCATTTTTGAATTTTTTGTGTGTTTTTAGAATTGAGGATAAATGTATAACATTCGAAACTAGTTTTCAGTAAAACAAATTTATGGAAGTGGCAAATAATTTATCAATCCCTAATTAGACTGATCCTTCTATACCATCATGCGGATGTCAACTGAATAATATAAGTAATGAATTTTGTTTTTCATATTACTGTTTGTTATGTTTTATTACTGTTATTGATACTGTCACTGTTGTTTTCTTAGCCCTGATGTTTTTACACTAAAACTTAGGCTGTAACGTCGACACGAAATATAAAAAGTTTTTTCTTATTTTTCAGACTTCTTCATTGGCTGAATCCCCAACCAAGCTTCTCGTATAAACAATAATAAATGTTAAAATAAGGAGCTCTTGTGGTTGATTTAGGTATAATGAAAAAATAATTCATTCATCTCAAAGAAGAGTGTTCAAATAAGGCTTCTCTGTCGAAACGTTTTGCTATTTGCCTTGCCTAGCGCCCTTAGATTCCTTTGGGTACCTGCTCGAGAATAGAGAGACCCTATGGCCAATGGTCAATGGAGATGCCCACATTATACCCATACTGAAACAATAGAACTTCGATAGTAAAGAAACTTAGTAAAGTTTAAATTTTAGAAACATCGAGGGTCGAAACTAGGAATTTGGCCAAGTTTTATTCTACCGCTCCTTATTCCATTTTCTCTTCCCTCCAACAAAAGTCGACAATTTTATTCCCTCCAACAAAAGTCAACAATTTTATTCCCTCCAACAAAAGTCAACAATTTTATAACAGTATTTATTTTAGGAAATATATATATATATATATATATATATATATATATATATATATATATATATATCATCATTTCATAAAATTAATAAAAATTTCGCGCGATATTTCCGACCCTATAAATTTTGCCGCCTAAGGCAAGTGCCCCCTTTACTCTCTTCCCCTTAATTCAGGTCCTAGGAAAACCAAGTCAAATTTATAAGATAATTAGATTTCACCAGAAGAAAAATGTATTACACAAAAATCTGTAACAAGAGTACTCTATTCCACTTGTAGTCTATAATGCTCCCTCTATACATCTAAATCCAATAGCTCCTATCCCTCCTAGAGCCATAATTTCCTCTTACCCTAAATCGACATAAATAACAATTAACTGCCATTTTGATTTCATTTATTATTTTTTATTAAATTATATTAAAAAAATAATTTAAAAAAAAAAATTATGTTAAATAATCATGGCAGAATTGTTTTAGCTACTTTATCGTTTCTATAATTTATTTTAAGTACCTCAGTTTTTGGATAAATAAATTTATTTTCATTTCAATCACATCATATATAATTTACCATATTAAAGATAAGAAATATTCCTAAATCTTTAGAATCGATTCACGTCAACATTTAAGCTTTGACAATCCTAAAATATTAATCCGTGGAATCGCAAAGAACGAAATACAATAAAAAAAAAACCTTCCGAATGAGTAGAAAAACAGTCCCCATTCCCGTTATCTTTACAACCTGTGATAAGAGTTTATTGTAAGCCAGCCTTACCAAACCCTCACTGATAAGAAGGAAAGGACTAATGACGTACCGTACATTAAAACTTTTCTGTTCCTTTTTTTTGTCTTTATAATTCAGTAAGTTTTAAATGGAGGTATTGACCAGCCTTGAATGGAATATTTCAATATACTAAGTATACATTATTAAAATTGTATAATAGGTATAGTATTCCTCAATCAAAGCCGGTAATATTGCCGACACTCTAACCTGATGATACAAGGACAGTTGGAATGACATTCAAGCCGTAGATTGACAGTATGATTGATCGTGTAAGGTTAATACGGATGGATTCATGATTTGACTCACGGATTTCCAGACATTTTGAAATCCAAGCGTCGATCAGGGAAAACTGACAGACTGAATGAAGGTGTAGTGGCAACCGCCAGTCTTGTATTGAGTTTTTTACAGGTATCGGGACAGAAAACTTCATATCATCAGTTCGGAGATAAAAGTGATCAACTGCAATTTTTGAGGAGATGTGTACATTGTGAAATTATAAAGAATTAACTAATCATTATTGATAATTTCACAATTTGGTCATTACTGAAACGTAAATTTGGCTCAGGATAGGATAGAAAGCAACAAACCTCACTTTGCAAAAATTGCAATGATATTTAACTAGTTAGTTAGTTATCTGCTCATGGTTCTCATCTAATTAATTATATCTTATTCAAATATAAACCCGAAATGGGAAAAATTATCAGAATTGAAAGACAATCCACCAAAATGGATTGTAAATCCAAAGAGTTAAGTTTTACCGCCAAGCATCCTTGCCATCATGGTTCAACTTTTTCGACAAGGATTGTGTTATCGATATATCGGCAGCAATTTGGGATTGTCTCACTTGACCGTGCGAAACGTTATTAAAAAAATTATCAGTTGGCAATAAAAAAAAATTAGGCAGAAAATGCGTTGCCATAGTGCGTGAATCACGTATGATCGTGCGAAAAGTAGAAAAAATTACCGTAATAAGAGACCGTGAGGTTTTCACATTTTATATAACAATGCTCCAATCTACCTAATTTATTAAGAAAAAAATAGTAATTTATGATTGAAAAAAATATGTAGATATTTGTTTTTAGTTTTTTTAAACATTAATGATGTAAATGGCAGAATTTTATTTTTCGTTGCACATTTTTGCACGTTTTGGCATTTTTATTGCACGATTTACAATTTTTTTACTGCACGAAATCCGGCCTCTACTCATGACTATATTTATTCTGGATTGATATTTTGCAATCTTGGTGATCAATGAGTAAAAAAAGATTTTTGCAACGCCGGGATAATGGCCAAATATTTTTTCCAATAGCCAAAGATAAATTATTTGCCACTTCTCAAGCCAAATAAACACGAAAAACTGGAATATTAAAGGAACATATACGTGCATATAACAATAAGACAGATAATTCCAACTTTGCAATTCATTTAAATGAAAAAAATCATAAATTCATCAAAGACTCAGGAGTTAAATTAATACATGACGTTGAAAACACCCTCAAATATAATATATATGAAACACTTGAAATAATAAAATCTTTCAAATCCAATCCATATTTTTGCTTAAATGACCAAATAAATATCTCCAATAGTCCAATCTTAAATTTATTCCCATCTATAACAGAAAAAACAATTACTCACCGGCATTATAGGAAAAACCCTGACCCTTAAACCGTTTACTTATAAACATGCTACCTACCTTTTCGTTCAACAAACCAGTACAAACTTTTCAAAAATTCATAATTCATAAATGTTTTATAATACTGATTTATATTAATCTAATTTAATATTTAACTATATTTTGAATTGCTTTTTTTTGAATATTCCATTTTCCAATTGAAGAATGGTTCCAGCATTTGGCCAAGTGCATCCATCCTTAATTAAGTTAATAATTTGTTACCTCATTTTCAGGGCCTTGGAAAGGCATTTAGCTACTCTGAAATTGTGGGACGAATGGTTTACATTATAGAGTGATAATTTTCTTCGTGGGCGTAAAAAAACAAAACAGCAAAGCACAAATTATGATATTATTAATGCCATAGAATGCAATTTTGCGAATTAGGCTTATCATAATTACATGTTTTTATTTATTTAAAATGTTTGGGCTTTTCAACCACTCGTATCATTTTCGCTCTTTATTACAATTTTAAAGTTGGAAATTCGCAGGAATAGTTGGGTTTTTTTTAGGAACAGCATTAAGTTGTTTGTACACTTTTCCTTTTGAAGTAGTTCCTCCAAACTGCTTTTCCTCAAATGTTGCTCTCTATGAAATTCGAAGGCGTAACACTCTGTGAGGACATGAACGACTGCCAGTGGTACTCCACATCAGGTTGTAGTCAGTCCTTTATTCATCAATTACTCATGGATGAACCTAATATGTCCAATCCTCAGCCTAGTCAGCAACACTTCTTTTCTGGACAACATATTTGGACTGTTTCGGCGAACGTACGGCTCCACAATCCTTAACTTATTATCTCTTGAAGCAGGTCCAAATCGTTTACCAGGCTTGCCATGTCTTTTCTTTTTGCAACTATGTCTTGCCATACTTTTAATTGTATAATAATTTGTAATATATTAAAAAAAAACAGGTTGATATTAATTAATTGTATTATGCTTTTGTAATTGAATTTTTTTTTTTTTTTTTTTAAATTGTGCCCTATATTTTTCTTTCTAGCGTAACCACTTAAGGACGTAAATAACTTAATCAACTTAAGGAAGGACCTTTAAATGCGCATGCGCCTAAATTGAAAAATTCGTTATTTTCGTTATTCGTTATCTAAATTTAAATTCGTTATTGAAAATCAAAGTAAACTTACGAATTAGCGTCCCTGATTGAAAGAATTTAAAACAAATCAAATTTAAAAAAATAAGATAAAATTTACGATATTTGACAACCTAGTTATGTAGAGGGAGAAGGTTTTTCCCTACCTGAGCGTAATCTCTCGGCCAAACCACCGCCCACACGTTTTCCTCTTCAGTTTCTTGCCTATAAATATAATCTATTCTTGTAGGAATTGTTATTAAGAAGCTATTCAAAATTTTTTAGTTTGATGTATTGATATATAAGCCAACATTTCGTATGGCAACTACGGGACTATAAGGTAAATAGTTCAATGTCTGCCTCAACTAAATATGCTTCTTTATAACACAAATACTGATAACTAGTTTTAAATAAAATCATAGAGAAAAGTCTTATCATAAATAGCTGTGCTATGTATATAAATACTTTTTGTTTATATAACTCAAGAATAAAAACCTACAAATCCTACTTCAGCCTTGGCATTAGCCCAAAGTACTGGGCGAACCCGATAGAACCCACACCCACGAGTTGAGTGGGATGACACCGAATGCAGGTGCTCATGACGAGACAATCTTGGAAGGATATGTAGGCAGAGGCTCTTATACAATACAAACCAAGGACAATCAATAGAAATTCCTCTAGCGCCTACCTACTTCCTCATCTTCCATCTGTTTTCTTGTCAAATATATATCTATATATAACAGTGCTCTTCTACCTCGACGTCGAGGAAGTAGTGGGGATGACGACAGCAGTTTAAGAGTCACCTCGTAAATATTAATATTTGCTTTTGCATTCCTAAATGTTAACGTAACTCTTATTTTTCCTTACATTTAGCATATCTTCTTATCTTTACAAGCTAGAAAATACAAAATGTTTTAAAAGATTCACATATTTTGCAAAACCTGAGAATGGAATACGATTTATTGTAATACCTCGAGAAATTGAAATAGAGAACGAGTAATTCTCGAAGTGTTTTGGCAAAGCCCAAAATCTTAAAAAATAAAAAAATAAGTCCCTCATTCGTGTTCTATGGTGTTGTAAGATGTTACAGCAGTACGTGAAAATATGTGACTGGGTCGATCCACAAAATTAAAGCTTCCCTTATTTTTAACTCAAGTTTAAGTAAAAAATATTCTACAACGAAAGTATTTTTTTTTCGGTAAAGTACCTTTATCTCGATGTTAAATTTTGACGAATATAGAAATAACATTTCTAATTTTTTTAATTGTTAAATTAGGGTCTTCTTATCCCTTGGTCCCTTCAGGGCCTCGACTTGCCCTAAGACAATCGCCTTAACGTGGCGGGCTAATTGCTCGTACTAATATTGTCTTAACTTTTTTTTAAAAATAATTTTTTTTTAATTAATATTATTCTTATACGTAAAAATTTAACTTCGAGATACAGGGACTTAATCTATTAAAAATACTTTTTTTTTAGAAAATTTATATCAATACACAAACAGGATTAAAATAGTTATTGTTTATTCCAAAATACGGGTCCTAATCCATTATCAATGTCCAAATCGTGTGCTAATTTCTCCTTTAAAATATTATTAATATGTAAAAGATATTATTAAAAATCTTACGTGCATTACGGGACGAGTATTTCGTTACAGCGTATTTATTAAATCGGTTTTGTATAAGTAACTCTTCAGTGGGCTTTGGTTAATTGGTTGTTAAGCGACGTACAATTTTAATCAACTTTATACTGCAATAAAAATATATTTTAAAAGAAAATTCAACGTTAACTACCCTGAAAAAAATGTTCACTTTATTATTGGTTTAATTAAAAATAGTTTGTCTCTCGAAAATATTAAAAAATTGCAGTTATTGTAAAGAATCTTTCACTAATTTACCTCCAAGAAAACAAAAAGTGCGTGTGCGTATTTATTTATTTTTTACCATCAAGCTAAAGTTAGTCAAGAGTAAAGTTCGTCAAGATTCAGAAGTTTTCGATATGATCTGATATATTGATACCCACAAACTCTGAATAAATGGAGAGCAAATCATACATATGTCCAGCATGAGATAACAGAAACATAAATCAAACAGAATTAAGATCCGTACCATTATTTGGGAGCCTGCTAAATCTAGAAACTAGCGGTGGAAGAAAGTTCTCAACTTGAGCTCTGGATTGTAACGTAATTCAAAATTTTTAACAATTATTTGTACTACAAAATTTATCAAACAACAGAAATTGAGATTCTAGTCCCAGCATCAACTAAGGTGGATGAGCCTTACATGTAACCACAAGAAATAATAAAGATAAAGTAGTTTTTTTTTCTTTTTTACTACGTTTCAAAATGCTCCGTCATTAATTTGCCATTTTATTTGAGAATGGCCCTAATGCACAATTGATTGAATAAATCGTTGGCAGGGTAATATGGGGCAAGTGCGCACTAAATTTTACCAATTTCGACCTACAGGACTGTAAACTTTTTATTATAGAAGCTAGATTTTCCCTCTTTTTTTTTTTTTTAATATTCCCTATACGATTATGTCTAAATATTGCATTTAAGCCTACATTTCAACCACGTCCATTTTGATGAAATTGATAATTTAATTGAATAGTGCTTAGTACGCACTTGCCCCCTTAAGGGATAAGTGCATACAAGTTATCTGGAAGACTCATTATTCAAACAAAACCGGTTTTGGGGCAAGTGCAAATCAGTTCGGTTTCCGAAGGATGTACTGATGTAATCATCGAAAGAAGATAAAGATTGCCTGAGATTCAAATTTTACAATCTTCATTGAGTTGTGAAAGTGGGATGTGGAATATAATTGAATTTATTTATTTTATTGAAAAAATAATTTTTTTTCTTTTAAATCGCTAGAGTAGTTGCCTCGACATAACATGACAATAAGGGTAAGTGTACACCACGCACACTTGTCACACAACAGATGTCTGCACTTGCCCCTGCTATCATGCTTTACTGGGTATATGCGGACAAGCACTTAAAAAATAGTAAACTGTCAAGGAGAAATGTAAAACACAAAGGATTTTGAAGAACAGCTTCTGTAGCTTCCGCGTACGGCAGAAATAAATAAACGAATGCTTATTGGCAGATAAACTGCACAGCAAAAATTGAAAGACATTTTCGTGACTGATTTCTGATTACATCAGTGTTCAGAGGCTTCATGATCAGTAAAGGACAGCTCTAACCAGTTGAGGGTTTGGATTTAACGAAACAATTACGCACTTACTCTGCATCACCTTACAACAGCTGACCATTATGAATTCAATACATGAATTCAATTGTTGGGAGACAGGCACACAGTAAGCCAATATATTTGGGCAGTCTATCAACAAATCAAATCTGGGTGTTTTATCCCAGTATTTTCAGTTTTTTGTTAGTTCTTAACCTGTTTAATATTTTATTTAAATTGATTACTTATGAAAAACATAAGGCGAGGCGTTGTCCTCGCTTTGGTATAAACAGCCACAACAAATTTTATAATACCTACATAAACTAATGTGCAAAGAATTATATCAATAATATAAACAATTATTGTACATAGGTATGAATAGTATATTGAACACGTAAGTCCCTTGAAAAAAATTCGATATATAGAAAGATTACAATTTTTTCTCCTTTTTAGACTAAAACAATTGCAGCTATTCTTTAAGTTTAAAGAAGTATCAAAGGTAATTCTTTAGGATTAAAGAAAAGCAAAGGTAATTCTTTAGGATTAAAGAAAAGCAAAGCTGAAGGATGAATAGGACTTATTTGAAAAATTGTACAACGTAAATCTGTGATAGCAGCATTTATATTTTAATAAGAGCATGTATTCAAAATATGCAAACAATCATGAAAAGTAATACATTTTTATTTTCGCACAAAATAGCTTCTAATATCTATTTGTATATAATCCATCACCGAAGTTATGTTTAGGAGCAATGTTCACAACAAGAAAGGCAAAGTTAAACTGAATTAAAAATGAAAATTTCACTCTATATTAGGAAAGAGATTCGGAGAATTTACCTAATCCTGTACTTCTTCTGAAACAAGATCTTCCATGAATTTCCAATGCTTTGCAACCTAGTGGAACATTTTTTTTTTTTTTTTTTTTTTTTTTATGACAATCACATTTTATATTTTCTTAAATGGGAATTTTTTGTTTGATTTATAGAAATTTTCGATACATAAACGTTCGATATACAAAGATTCGACTGTAATATGAATAGATTCTTTTAGCCCTAATACTTATTGTCTTTGAATGTGGCAGTTTGTATTATTTTTCTATACAAAAATTTATCTCAAAAATAAAAATATACAAACAACTACTTCACTAACGTTGAAATGGACTTTGTGAAATTCAGTATTTTAGTAGTGTATCCAGAAGACAAGACCACAGAATACTTAATAAAGAAAAAAAAATTAAAAAAAAAAAAGGAATCAAACACACTACAACTAATTCAAATTGTTAATACCTTGCTCTCATATTATTTGTATTAGCATACTACAAGCGATAAGACATTTTTTATTTTTACTAGAATGTTTCCTACATATGTAGGGATTAGAAGAAATATAAAATAAAAATAAACCATGCCTGGCAAAATTAACATAAATTCCTCAAAGCAAAAACCGGTTTAAATAAAACAATCTACTAGGAAGAATCGATATTATTAAGAGATATCTGAATAAATTATACCATTGTGAAGCAATAACTTGCCCGTTTTAGAGACAACTGAGTTCAAAAAAGATTCCTTTTTTTTTTTTTAATCTGTTATGTTATTTACTTTTCGTGTTAATAAATCACGACATAACATTAACAAAATATCTATTTCAATGATGCATGCATGTACTTGTTTGTTCATTGCTAAAGTATTAATATAGGGTGATACTGGTCGATCGATATAATGATTTATAATCGATATTTTCAAGACGGATTATCTTATGATCGATTTTAACATATTCTGTAAAATGGAATAATGAAGTGGTGCGAATTGTCATTTTCAAAAATATTTCGAACACATAAATGCAACAATTCCAGGGAGTAATGAGAAACATCATCTTTGAATATATGAAAATTTATATAAACAGTCACTTGACCAAGGAAGAGGGGAAGGGGCGGTAACAGAGTTAGTGATTAACTGAAAATAGCTAAGCTATTAACTCTTTTGATCAGTTCCTGAGTAGGTCGCTCATTTCTAATCATAACACATCTCACGCCACCAACCCAACTTTATTGAATGGCGTATATACTTAAGTACCGATTCTTATTCAGGATTAAATATTTAACATATAAATAAATAAACAGATACCTACTTAAACTTATCAAAATATCCACAATCTATTGTGTATCTATACCACAGAATATATCGTCGATTTTTTCATCATCATAATCAGACATCTTCTACCACTCTTGCGGTTTATTACTAACCACATACAATTTTTTCAAACTTATCAATTTCGAAAACTAATTCGTTTCCATTGGCCAGATTCTTCACCCAAGTATAGATAAACAACTTAATGAAGAACCTTTTAGTACGCATGCCTCACAATGGCCTTTTTTTAATTAAAATAACAAACAACTTACGAATTAGTGCACTCGATAAAAAAAAAATCCAAATGATATGGCTATTTGGCGTAGGAGTTGTCTGAAGTTACGTATGTAGATGGAAAAAGGGATTCCCCTCATTGAGCGTTACCTCCCGGCCTATACTCCGCCCGTAAGATTTTTCCTTAAGTTGTTTACCAGTAATGAGCATCTGCAATTGGTTATAGCGCCTTCACTCAACCTCCATTGGCTTTCAATACCAGAGACGCGATTGGGAGAAAAGTGCTGGGATCTTTTGGAGTCCTGCTTTTCCCTTCAAAACTTGGAGGGACAAGCCCGGTTCAGAATTCCTCAAGTTGATTATAAATAGTGCATAAAAGTAAGCATGCTTTTAAGATGTATGTTTTAATTTATTTAGTTGTAAGTTTAATTTTGTTTTTCTATTTTTTATTTAATTTATTAATATTTCCTTTAATTATGGTGTGAATGAACTCTTTCATCAATTTTGCTGTTGTCCTTAATTCAGACAGAATGTAATATTTCACAATAAAAACAGTTTCATAAAAAAAAAAAAAAAAAAAATTACTGTACTTAATTTAATGGCTTCCAACTATTTTAAATATCAGAAACATGATCAAGCAGGAACACTGTAGAATCCATAGATTAACCTTTAACGTTATTGACGTATTCTAGAGCTAAATTAAATTCCAAAATTAAATGGAAGAGGAGGGGAACTTATATGCTATAAACCTAAACGGACCTTAAACCTCTCAAGTAAATTTAACAATGCGGATGAATTCCACGGTTCTTTCTGCACAACTTCTGTTGGTCAAAAGAATCATAAGCGCTTTGGAAATCTGTGAACATTTGTTAAAAACATAATAAAGTCTTCTTTTACAATAAAAGTTAAACATATCTTAATCGATGATCGTATAAATGAGTGATTATTAAAAATATCACTCAGTATTTTGAAGAACCTGTGTACCAACCTAATCATATAATCGATTATTTAATCTTTCGATGCATTATATCGTTATTACCATAGCGGCTTTTAAAATCGAATCTGACCTAACCGAAAGCAATTATCTCAGACGACCTTGCGTCTACATTTCTCGGGCGCTAACGGTTAGGGGCCTTTGTGTTGAAGCATGCGCCGCATGCCATCATCTAACCTCCAATGTATTATACGTGTATAAGTGTGTATGTATGTTTGTGTATATATATATATATATATATATATATATATATATATATACATATCTATGGTTTTGGACTATTTAGAATAAAAACGTCTAATTAATTCATAACCTTCTTTATCCTACATATAAGATATTTCAAACAAATCAAGTATTTCTTATTTCATATAAAATAAATTGAAAATGAAATATTTTACTATAATCTATTTGCATATTTTGGTTTTCTAAATGTACAACAGTAATTTTTATAATCTAGTAAACATAGTAAATTCGTAATTTTCGCTCTGTAGAAGACACTTAATGTAGTAGAAGACATAAATTATTATATTAATTAACCAATCAAGCTGGTTTTATTTTAAGTTGACGTAAAATTCAAAGTACTACTCAGTTTTATTAGAGTTTTATTATGGTATTACATTATTATAAGTTTATTCCATAAATAAAAATATATTTTTATGGAGTCTTTAGGCCTTAGCTTCATACTTAAGCAGTACCATCTTTATTTACCCCAGAAGCCCAGAGCACCGCTTAGGTTCTCACAACTCTTTGTTCATAGTCTCTCTTCTATGACAACCCAGAAGAACTAGTAATGGGGGATGTCTGCATTCAACCGAATATTTTAGAGCTATCACGAATATTCACTATCACCCAGATTAGTGATAGTGAATAACATTTATGAATTTAAAAAGTAAATTAACTTGTAAGAGCAAGAAAAATCGAAAGCACATTTCCAGATCTAGAAATTGGTATCAGGATATTTTTAAGCCTTGGTGGTAGCAAATTTCTTCTAAAAATTAAAACGAATCAAGAATGAACTGAGAAGTATGATGCTTCTAGAAATATTGATCAGTTTATCATAAATCTCAATAGAAATAAATACACTTTGGAGAAGTAATTCATGATTTTACTAATCAAAAAATCATGATAAATACCTCTTGTAAAGTTTAGTATATTTACTTACTACTTTTTAAATAATAAATAAAATCACAACTTTAACCAGTATTTTTTGTTTCTGTTGTTAACCAAAATTTGTCGTTGAGAAAATAAATTCTCGAATCTGGAAGACCCTAACTTGGTTTAAGACGACCCGGTACTTAAGTGTTGCGGATGTGTGATAATAGGAACTTTTTTTTATTCAGTCGCATTTCCTTTAAGATAGCTAAGTTTTTCTAACTGCTTGAGTTTGGAGTAAAAGGAAATGTTTATGTGATCTTAGGAAATCGATTTTTTTTCCTTGCATTATTTTGTTCTTATTAAATGTACTATTTAAAAAAAAATTAAGGGCTAAAGACTAAACTTAAATCTAGTAAAGTTAGTTTTTGAAATAATTTCGTATAATTTTTAGTATATACAAGACTACAGACTATCATTTATTTGCATATTTATTATTCATATAAAAAAACAAACATTATTTATAAAAGTGTTGAAAAATTTCTCACGAAGATTTAATACTTTAATTCTGTAGCAACGAGCTAATAAGATAATATCTATATTATTATTATTATTATACCTTAATACTTAAAGTAATTTTAATAACATCACCTCAAACTTTCATTTCATATTAATTTATTCATCAATTTATCTAAATCCATAGTCAAAAATAGCCAGAGCATTTCCAAAATTAGTATTAAATATAATTTCTACTAGAATTTAAATATATCGCATTATTTATTATAATTTATAATATAATAAATATAATAAAATCTAAAATAAATATAATATATTATTAATTCATTATATTATATTATTATTGTTTATTTTTCTGTTTTGTTTTTTCTATAATTTAACACTTGTCTAGGAGTGAAATATTCCATAAAGAGACGACCGCCGCGTAGAAAATTTCGTGAGTCCAATTTATTCCAATTAAGCTGTTATTGGACCCAGTTAAAAGTGAATGAACTATTTAAAATACGGCACAGATATTCGACTCGCAAACTGTAAAATATTATATTCAATTTCTAATATTATAAATGTATATAAATCGTATAGATCTAATTCATATTGTAACATATATGCAATTATGCAGTAAGTATCAATAATTTATAACTAAAAAAAATGTTGATTAATACAAAATTGAATATAGACAATAATTATTTAATACAATAATAAATAATTATTCCTTAATCTTATAAAACTGAGATGCTTAAGTCTCAGGTATAACTGCACATTCAGCCTTCCGAGAAGTCAACCAGATGAAGATAAGAAAAGAGACATTCATTAAAAAGCAAACATCACAAAAAATTTACAACAGTAGTCAGAAAAAAAAAAAAACGGTGTTTCACCTTAGAAAGATAAGTTATTTAAATATAAACAAAACAGATAACTCATTACTTTAAAAGAAATTCCAGAAAGATGGAAAATATAAAAATTCTACGAAGCTATTCACTTGTTGCTTAGATACGGCAATATTTACAAGATATTTAACACATATAAACGTCATTTTTCATATAAATATAATATAATATGATATACATATTTTTGTATTTATTATTTTATTAGTAAGCATAATAAAAATATGTTTATCAATCCAGATCAATGTATAATAAACACAGGGACGTAATTCTTCGCACTGAGTAAATACTAGAATTTAATAATGTAAATAATTAATATTAATTTGCAATAAGTACTCAATGAAATTTTTGTAGTATTTGATAACAAATGTTTATCAGAAAAAAATCATTCGTCAGAATTTAGAGTTTTTTCTGAAGATTTTATTTATTTAGTTGTTTTTTTTTTTTAATATTTTTAAATGTAATTGAAGTTGAATATAAATATTGGGGATTCAGATACTAACTTGTTGATTGATGGGAAACAAATACAACGAACTCATGATAATCGAAATAAATTCACTCACCTTTATTAAAGAGCAGAATAACCGACTGTCAAGGAGTCATAGCTGCTAGGCACTACATAACAAGATACAGTTCAAAACATTATCCTTAAATTTAATCACATTACAGAACAGAAAGACCCGGCTTTGGTAAATGGAGAAATGTCGACATCAAATGAACACAGGGTCGTATTAAAATCGTATTTAAACCGCTCAAATCACATGTGTTGTCAGAACAAACACAGACAAACACGATTCCTCACCTTCTCAACAGCAGAGAGGCACGTCTACTATTGTAGGTTGCTTGGGGATGGCTTGAAGGCACAGATGGCGCTACCGTCGAAATCCCTACTCCTAATGGCTATCTCACAGTCCATTGATGCTTTTCATGTTTCTTATGTGGGAATATCACATCAATTTATCATATAATAAAGCTCATTTCTACTAAATATTATTTAAATTCAAATATGAAATAAATTATTGAATTGTTTATCACTAAAACTGGCATAATATCTCAAATAAAAAAATAAAATACAATGAAAATGACTAATCAGTGTGATAAACATCTTTATTTTGGTTGTTCATTTAAAAATAAGTGAAAAATCTTATTTATTTATAACATTAATCAATTTAAATTAAGGAAATAAGACCACTTATAATCCCATATTCAATTTGTTAATAATATAAATATACTTTATAGTGATGTTTCGGCCTTCTATTTTATTCATTTCCAAAGATGGATACAATGAAAATAACTAATAAATGTGATAAACAACTTTATTTTGGTTGTTCATTTAAAAATAAGTGGAAAATCTTATTTATTTATTTTAATCAATTTAAATTTTAAAAAAAATAAGACCACTTATAATCCCATATTCAATTTGTTAATAATATAAATATATTTTATAGAGATGTTTCGTCCTTCTATTTTATTCATTTCCAAAGATATATTGTGTGTTAATGCCATCATTTTCAAAAAGTAATTTACAACACATAGACCTGGTAACATTTCTTTAAACAAATTTAAAATTTAATACTTCTATAAATTTGTTTTATTGAAAACTAGTTTCGAATTTTATACATTCATCCTCAGTTCTAAAAACACACAAAAAATTCAAAAATAAGCAATTCAAAATATAGTTTGGTATTATTATACATATTAAATTATATTAATAAAAGTCAGTATTATAAAACATTTATGAATTAAGAATTTAATTAAGACAATGTTGGTACTCACCAAGGTTTAAATGGATTATATCAAACAGAAAGGTTTGTACTGGTTTCTTCTCGCATTGAACTAACAATGAACGGAAGGTAGGTAGCATGTTTATAGGTAAACGGTTTAAGGGTCAGAGTTTTTCCAGTAATTCCGGTGAGTAATTGTTTTTCTGTTATAGATGGGAATAAATTTAAGATTGGACTGTTGGAGATATTTATTTGGTTATTTAAGGAAAAATCTGGATTGGATTTGAAGGATTTCATTATTTCAAGTGCTTCATATACATTTAATTTGAGGCTGTTTTCAGCGAGATGTATTAATTTAACTCCTGAGTCTTTGATGAATTTATGATTATTTTCATTTAAATGAATTGCAAAGTTGGAATTATCTGTTAGATTGATCGATTATCGATTAGATTGATCCTTCTATACCATCATGCGGATGTCAACTGATTTTAAAATTGTATAACAGCAATGGTCTAATGGTCAATTTGGTGTAATATGCTGACAAAAATTTATCAGAATAAAAATGAAAATGAATTAAATTTTGCTTATTTTAATATCAATTTAATTTTAAATAAATTTTTATTTTTATTTTGATAAATATTTTTACTATGATAAATATTTATTACCAAACTGATAAATATATCAGTTGACATCCGCAGGATGGTATAGAAGGATCAATCTAATTAGGGATTGATAAATTATTTGCCACATCTATAATTTTGTTTTATTGAAAACTAGTTTCAAATGTTATCCATTTATCTTCAGTTCTAAAAACACACAAAAATTCATAAATAAGTAATTCAAAATATAGTTCAAACTATGTTTTTAATTGCTTATTTTTGAATTTTTGTGTGTTTTTAGAACTAAAGATGAATGCATAACATTCGAAACTAGTTTTAAATAAAACAAAATTATAGAAGTGGAAAATAATTTATCAACCCCTAATTACTTTAAGTGAACGATACCATCTATCAAAACATCTCTTTGATTGAGGATGGTAGGCTATTGTTGTGATTAGTTGTGTGCCCAAGAATACTATGAATTCTTAAAGAATGTGGGATTCGAATTATATCCCCAATCAGTTGTTTTTCTCACACCAACATAAGAGATTCATTACCCATAGAAAGTGTTGGCTAGAGCTGAAGCTTTAATATCTTGCAGTATGACTGCTTCTGGCCATCTTGTCATTCTGTCAATCTTGGTGAAAATATACTACAATCTCTTAGACAGAGAAAGTGGTCCTACTATATCTAAGTGGACGTGTTTGAATCATCCTTATGGTTGAAATGTCCCTGAAGGTGTAAGGGTGGATTTATGATCTTCGAGAGAATATGCAGCATGTCGCCCATTCACTGATATCTTTGATGAGTTCAGGCCATGAGTTTCCTTGTAGTTCAAATGCTGAGGTGACTGAGATTATGTATGCACTGAAATTCTATATTCTTTAGGAAAGTAAGGTCAAGCTTGGTAAGTAAGTAAGGTGGTGGATATTTTACTCAGAAGTGAATGGTTGGTTTCTGATATCTCAATCAACTTCAATTGTAGATTTGTTTCTTCAGTTTTTCTACTTCTGGGTCTTGATGGTAGATATAGTATCCCAAGAAGTCCAATTCTTTAACGCCTAAAACACATTTGTCGGGGTTAGTAACAATGCTGCAGTGATCAAGCTCTGAGAATACCTCTCGGAAATGTGATTTGTGTTCTTCCCTTCATGAGGCAATTAAAAAGTCATTGGTGCACATGAAAACATGGTACAACTTTACAAGAGGGTCCTCCGAAGGTCTCCGGACTAGCATACTCTAGGGCCATTTGTGCTAATAACTGCTTTGCATTCAATTGTAACATTCATGTTCATTGGAATTGTTAAAATTATTACTGCTTTAATTATATATTATTTAAAATTATTAGTACTGTCGACTTCCGCTCATTATGTTCTTCCAAGAAATAAACAAAACAGCAACTGATCCTTTTCAGTTGAGGTCGGTCTTTACCATAATTTAAATTATTACTTACTGTACTAATTATTACTACAACCTCCCGACATCACTGGAAGTCGACAGCACTAACAATTTTAAATAATATGTAATTAAAGCAGTAATAATTTTAAAAATTGCAATGAATACGAATGTTACAATTGAATGCAAAGTAGTTAGTTAGTACAAATGGCGCTGGAGTAAGTAAGGCTAGCCCGGCGACCTTCGGGTAAGATCGGGAGTTCCAGTGATAATGCGCCCTTCTGGTAAAGTTGTACCGAAAACATAATTCAGGTCCCTAAAAACGTCGTTGACGGATCTTTGGAAGCTTAATGCAGCATTTTTTAGTCCAACGGTCATACGGAAAAATTCTATAAGTCCGAATGGCATTATTAAAGCTGTCTTCTAACGATTCTTCTTGGTGATAAATATGTGAAAATTATGAAATTTGGTTGTAAAATCACGCAGATTTGGAACCTGAATTTGTCTGGGATGGTCTGTGTATTCAAGGCTTTATACTCTCCAAGAAGTCAGAGGGTTCTATCTTTTTGGTAACCATGTGTGGTGGGGCTTGACCATTGGCTTTTAAAAGGGAGCCATATTCCTTCGTTGATCATATTGTTGATTTCATTTCGGACGTCTTCATATTTGCCTGGGGCAAAGGTGACGGACTTTAGCTGAGACTGATAGGCTTCGAATCTCTATTTGGAGCTCCTCAACTCCTTCATGTAGTCTAATAATGGCTTTAGTCACGTCCGCGATAGCAAATTTCAAGCTGTACGGTCGCCTAAGACTTCCTCCTTTTTGAGTTCACCATACGTGGCAATTTTTATAATATTGGCCGCTATTAATGTGAAATCTGCCAGTCTTGTCGTGTCCCTTGGTGTCGAAACGATGCAGAGAGATGCGCCGTTATCTTTTAGAAAGATGATGATTAATTCCTGATATCCCTGGTGGGAGGTAGGGCCGTTCGCCATCTGTTTGCAGCCAATCCTCCTATTTCTGCCCATCGGATTCCAGCATGTTCTGCATCAGCCTCTATGGACCTTCTCTAAGTTATCCTGAGTCGACCAACTCTACGGCATCCCTGAGGGTTCCAGTAGAGGGCTTCTCTTGCAATCTTGTCCCTTGGACGGCGTAAGGTGTGCCCTATCCATTAGCTTTGAGAAAGGGCTGGCCTGTTTTCTGTCGCAAAGGAATGGGCGGCGGTGTGGACTGTGAGAAATGACTTCCGCCATTTCATACCTCATCTTCCAATCTAGTTTTTTTATTGTTATAGAATCTCCTTGATACCTTCTTCCCATTTTTCCCATACTCAATCCCATGAATTTATTTTCTCTATTTGGGTCGTATATATCTATAAAGACAAATTACAATCGATCATCCAAATCTCAAATCCGAACCATCTCAGCTACTATTCTTCAGCAGCTTCGAATAATAACGCTGTAACAAAACTGAAAATTTCCCGCCTAGGGTCACTGTTGTATAACCTGCTGCCATAGCGCAGCCTAGTCTACTTGGGTACCAACAAGTCAACACACGTCTCTTCGAATCCTAAGCTTCTGGCAATTTGTCAGCAACTTGAACAAGAGATCGATTTTTCTACTATCGCCGCCGTTTCAAGGATAAGGGTCGATGTTTTGCCCAACCTTATACCTGAAAGAGCTCCACAGAAAAAAGGTACAAATTTACAATCAGAGCGCGTTATCATTGGCTCGGGCCGAACCTACCCGAAGGTCGCCTCACTACCACTCTATACCGCCATTTGTTCTAACTAACTGCTTTGTATTCAATTCGAACATTCGTATTCATCAGAGTTATTAAAATTATTACTAGTTTATTTAGATATCATTTAAAATTATTAATGCTGTCGATTTCCGCTCACTACGTTCGCCCAAGATATAAAAAAAACCAACAGATCATTTTTAGTTGAGATCGGGGACTTACTGTAATTTAAATTATTACTGCTTTAATTAGATATAACTAGACAACTATCGGCCTAGAATATATTTACTGACTTGCTTTGCCATTTGGCATCGGGCGTTGTCACCAAGAGGTCGTCGTTTTAACTTAATGGCTTTACTTTATGTCTATGGCTTTACTTGTTCCAGTATATTAGTAAACTTCTATAATAAAAGAACCTTGCATGGGATAAAACAAAGTTATAAATGAAATTTATTATTCAACAGTAAGAGCTACAGTAATAATATATAATCAACATAGGGATCCAATCTTAAACAGATTATAGTGACTTTCGTTTTATGCACTGTAGAAAATATTACACTAGCATACACGGTTTATATATGTACTTTTGCCAAAATGTGTGTTTTTTATAGATTATAGTGTGATGAGTACGGGAAAAATATTGAAAAAAAATCTGTCACGTCTAGTTCAAAAAATATTTATTAAATACTTTAAAACAAATAATAGCACAAAATATAAAAAGAAAAAATTATAAATGATTGATATCTATGATTGACAAGACGCGAGCGTGTTGCAACGGGTTCGAGGCTTAGATAGGCAGGGCTCCCTTATTCCCAGTCATTCATATCTCATTTCGTATACATGTTTTATTTTAATATTCCGGTTTCACTTTAACTGTAAATGTGATAGAGGAAATTAGAAGGCAGATTCTTATTCTGGATTAAAAATCCTTAAAAAAACCTGAAATGATTTCTCGGACTGTTGAATTCACTCCATCATCTAACATTAACTTTGAAGTTAGTTACATTTTTTTTTCCACAAAATTTCTTTTGAAGCTTATATCTTTATACTTACTCAATGAATTTTAACTCGGGGGGAGGGGGGGGAGGGGGGTGTCTTGTTTTAAAGTGAATTTAATTGCTTTACTTTTTTAGGAAAGCCAAAAGGAACTTCATTTTTATCAAGGTTCTATAGAAAAACACTGTTTTTCCTTTTTTCCCGTTTTTCTTAAAATTAGAGGGTGAAGGAGAAAAATGGGTGGCACCTCAGTATTATGTTGATCGTGATCTACAAGAAAAATCATATACATCTCATGGTCAAATTTTGTAAACTAGTGTTATCGATAGCCCACATAACTTGTCCGAAACGTTGGCTATTATAATGGACAAGAGATATTTGGTTATTTGTTATTGTGGTTTCATCTGGCTGATCCTGGACAAATTATTATATAAAATTGCCATCATAGTCGAGCATTTGTCATTTCTTCTTTTTAACGTCATTCCTTTATTCAAACCTATCAAAAACAAACGCCGACAATCAGTGAATCTGATCTGACAGTAGGAGTACAGTAATACACTGAGTGGCATAAGAGAGAGCAATACCTAGCGGCAACTCTACCTACCTTGATATGGTTTTTTAGTTAATCTAGAAGATCCCTCACCAAACTCCATTTCAACTTTGTTGGGCATGAGTGTTATAGTTGTTTGTAGTGTGTGTCAACCGTCAACTGTTTGTATGCTTGTAAATTTGAAGCTTACTTATATGCCTTTGGCTGTCTCGTGTATCTGTTAAGCGTTGGTCCAAATGGGCTTAAGTTAATACTTAATTTCCGTCTAAGTTCGTTATTTTTCAAATTGTTAGTGCCTCAAATCCTTAGAATTTTATTTCTTATGATTTTTATAGTTGTGAATGTAAATTACAAATATTTTTTGTAAACAGGAATGTAACTTAGTTCTCTGTAACTAGGCAAGTTCGATCTCTATGGAAATTCGATAATCTTGTTTTCAATTGTCTTCTGGTTTGGTTCTGTTTATGATTTTTGTTTAGTTCAATTGTCGTGTTTAATTGACTCGAATATAATGAGAGTCTATCAGATTTCAATAAAATGTTCCTGTTAGTTTGTGCTGAAAATGTTGAAATGTTTTCTTGAATATTTTGCTTCTGGAAGGTTTTATCCCATTCATTGATTTTTTTGTTGATTGTGGATTGACTTATTTAAGATGATTAATCTCGTGAATCTTCCTGAAGTAGTTTTAGAGAAGATTTTCTCATTTTTAGCCTATGACAGCATTGCTCAAAATAGAGTTGTAAGTTGATAATTGTTTATTTTTGAAAAAATTATCAACTTGTGTTAAATATTAATGGAAAAATGTTACAAGATTATGTGAAATTTTTTTGAAAACACAGCAATTGATTTTCAATGTTATTTCAGGTCTGTACCAAATTTAACGAAATTGGCAGCAAAATGTTGAATAAAGGATATTATGCTGCTGATCGATTTCATGGTAAGACCCTGAAAGCAATTAAAGCCAAGTTACCAAGAAGAGAGTCAGAAAGAAGAGTCCATCCTCTTGCTAGACAATGTGATATTTTAATCGCTATTGAGACCCGTTTGTCAATGCTAGCTATGACATTTACGAAATGGATGGATGCTAAATTGTGTTGTTTCATCCCTGGAAAGGTAATTTTAATGAATAAATATACAGAGATTATTTGAAAACTACTATTTCTATTAATTTATGAATATTTGATAAAAGTTGCAGTTGACCTAAATTTCATTTTTCGATGTCATGATTTATTATCTTTGTTGCATAGTTTTCTTATTAAAATGTATTATCTACCAATCATAAGAATATATATAATTCTCCTAGTTTTGATTATATTTAATTTGTAATGGTGATTTTTTGAAGTACTTTAGTTTAGGCAAATGACAATCTTCTACAGTGGCTAATGATTAGTGTTTATTATGGATGATTAGAGTTTATGTTATTAAGTTAAATTCTCTTGGTTTACGTAACTAAGATTTACTTTCTGTTTTTAAATTTTGTTTACTTCAGTATTATTGAATCTTTATCAACAAATAAGTTATTTTATCTTTATAATCTGGATGGATTTAGTATATTTTTGAACAATTTGTAGATACCATCATATTATTGAGACATATGTCTTAATTTTATAGGTTATTGATGAAATAATGCGTGTGTTACGATGTGTTGCCAATAACCCTAGTCCTCCACGTGCTCATGAAATTCTTCAGGAGCTTAGAGATATATCGTCAATGGCAATGGAACACTTTGATGAAAAAATTCTTCCTACTCTTAAAATGTCAATGGGCATTCCTCCATTTTTACAAGGTATATTCATGTTTCTTATTTGGCTCTAAAATAAAAAAATAGTTTCCGTTTAAATTTAATGCTTGTGTTTTCTTAAAATAGTTCAAGCAATTATGCTTTTAAATATTTTAAGAAATTTGATAATTCATTTTGATAAACAATATTTGGTGTTTTTGCTTAAATAATTACTAAATTTTTAATATTTGGAGAGATATGTGATTTTATCTTTTTTGACTATCCAAATACATTTTAAATACAGTTGGCTCTCGACAACGAGAATCCTTTGATAACACAAAATTTTTTTATCATTTTTTCGAGAAAACCTTGTTTTTCTAAAATTAATAAATAAAATAAATAAAATTAGAGGATAACTTGAAAATGATGACAGGATGAGCAACAAGAAAAAAATCCGTTTAAATAAAAAACAATATTGTGAATGTTGCGTTTGTGCAACGATTGTTTAATTATGAACCCCAGAGCTTATAAAGTTACCATATAGCACATGATAGTTTTCTATCACAGTGGAAAAAGAAATATCATCAATGTAAATATTTTAAATGTTTAATCCTAAAAATGTATTGTTTGAACTTATAGAATAGTTTTGAAAAATTGGAAAAGCTACTGGATCGTTCTCAAATGAATTGCCACTTTCAAAATCTAGAAAAAAAAGAAAATATTGGCGTTCATGGAAAGTAGCTCTGGGTCCTTTATAAGTGTTATGTCAGTGTCAAAGAGTGCAAAATCTGACTTGGTTTACGAGTTTTACGAATTTTGGATTTTCTAGATAATAAAAACTCCTTTTATATCAAGAGTTGTGCACTAAACAGTATTTTTTCTTGAATTATTATGTAGTAGGACTAGTTGCGGTGCACAATGGACCCCCACCACACCCTTCTTCCCCCTAATAATCTAAATATACTTTTAGAAATATTATAAAAAAGTGATATATTTAATATTTTGTGAATTTTTTTAAAATTTAGTGAAATTTACTTTGGACAGAATGTAAGTCGTGCGTAGAACTTTTCACTAGAATTTTTTTTAACAAACCTTTTTAAACATCTCAAAATGTACTCTGTTTTGAGATGAACTGAATGTTGATTGAGAGGCTGAAAAAAATCAAAACCAAAAAATCAAAATTACTGAGCTTCTAGAAACCTGAGGATAGCCATAGTGACAGTTTATTTGAGAATGATCCTACTGATTTTTAATTGCTTTTTAAATCTCTCCTATTATTTACTAGACTAAAATTGATTGATTCATTCATGTCCCAGTATTTTTCAATATTTATAATCAAATTAGTATATTTGTAAATATAACGTATCATGCATTTATCTACAGATATTGATTTGATATAAAATTAGTTCCAGTTATTTTTGTTACAGCTGGTTCAAGCCGAGCTGATGAAGAATTGACTCTGGTGCCAAAACAGCGATTGTGTGTTTTTCCTCTTCATCCGTCAAGTGGTACAGTATCAGTTGCGGAATTCAATAAGTTAGTTGTCAGGGTAAGTATTTAGTAATAAAGTAAAACTACAGTAATTGCTAAAATTAATTATATTGCCTATACTTTCTAAATTATTTTTTATGTTTAAGGAATCTATCAATAGAAAAAAAATAAAAGCTCAAGCTGAATTGATAAGCAAGCAAGCGAATGAGATTTCAGAATTGCGTAAGCATGTTGAGGAATGGGAAGCCAAGCTACGTGACCTCACTGCAAATTTAATAAAAGCCAAAGATCTCCCAGGGAATTCTTCTGCTATTGGTAATGACAATTTTTTATGCTTTACTTTTTATTAGACCTATGTAGGTGTCACAGTCCATGAATCCTGCAGAGACAGAATCAGTTCCCAGGACCATCGAAGGCTTTTTATTTAAGTTTAATTGAATTTTTAGGTTTGCCAGTTTTGTCAAGTATTATGTTATTTTTTCATAGATTTTCACCCACCCTCATTATAATAAGAATGCGCTCAGACTAAATTTTTTCTGTTTAGCTGTCTGGACATTAGTGTCAGCTGCTTACTTGTGCAGCTACATGAATTAAGATATAGTAGTTCAATGAAAATAAATGAAATAATAATATTGCAATGTATGGTCACTGTTTACCCATAACAGCCAACTTCCATTATGATCTAATTATGTTCACTTTAAAATGTAACAGATATTTTCTCCCCAGAAAATATCAGGATTTATGGCTGATATGCCATGATATCCTATTGTAAATATTACTTGCTGCCAGGTTTCTGTATTTCTCTAGCTCTATCTTCCTTTGTTAAATTAAAAGTCCCTGGAAGAGTGAGGATGTTTTAATTCACTTTAAACTTCGAATACAGTGTAATGTCTATCTTAAATCAATGAGATGCCTAATAATTCTTTCATGGCCAGTGTATTGCTTAGTCAAATTTTTTGGGGGAAATTTCCATGTTAATTTTCTTCGTTAGAAAGCTTTATTTTCAATTTAATCTAAAAATTAAGTAGTTTCCTTTCAACTTGACATTTTGTTAACTTTTTTCTTACCTTTTAACACAATTTGTTTTTTTGCAGTGTCGACTAGGCAGAATAGGAAAAGGAAAAGTGAAGATGAAAGGATTATGTCGAATAAGAAATGTAAAAAAGGGGGCCACAGAAAAAATAGATCTGGTAGAAGCCGAGATATGCTGATTTGTAAATGAATGATTTATTTCTATGTCAGTGTGTTTTTATGTAATTTTATACGTGATATGTGTATTTCGTAAAGTCCTCTGTTTAAGTAGATGAAAGTAATTATTTTAATAATTAATGTAATTTTACTATAAATATTAAATGTTTATTATGTTACATTTATTTTGAAATATTTTAATATTATAAATAATTTATAATTAAAAGAATTTTAGTGGTTATTTTTATTTTTTTTTTAACATTTGATATGTAATGAAACTATTTGTTTTATATCCTGCATGCATATTTGTTAAATTTAAAGTCAACATTTTTTCAGGATTAAGGAAAAAATAAATTAAACGATCAAAGATTTATTTTTGTTTGTGCAATTTTATTTTTAAAAGTAGTTAATTGCAGATTTTTCTTACACAAAATGTGTATATACACTATCACTCATGGAAGTATGGACACCTTCAAAAATTCAGTTACACTGTGAATAACTATAATTTTCTGAATAAATACTATATTGAACTTTATTGAATAATAAAGTCTCTTGTAGCTTTTTATCACAAGGATTAGTTGAGCAAAAAACCAGATTATAAATAAATCGTAATTCTTTTACATCCTGTAATATCTCTACTTATTTTCGATATTTGTTTACATAAAGAATTTTCTGACCTCTTTGTTCATTGTAAGATCTCTTGCCGCTTACTTATTTGATTTTGAATTTTTACATTCAATGGTGTGTTGTGTTTCTCAATCAAAATTCGTTCAGCCATTCTCCCATTACATCGAGAAATGGCTGCCAGTCTGTAACATCGGGAAAAAATTTAGTATTGGTGCTAATACACACAAGTGATCCGCTCAGCTTGATCCGTGCGCGCTTTTTTAACGTTTTAACGACAACGGGTTGGAAGGGGAGAGTGGAGGTAACCCTTTGTACGGTTACCTTGAAGTGACTAGGGCTCCCCGGACGGAATGCTTTTATTGAAAATGTCTACTGCAATATCACATAATTGAACGAATGTTTCTAGCATTTAATTTTTTTTTCTTTGTTAATTTCTACCTCTATTGTTACTCCGACATAAAATGTAAAAAAAAAAGTTTAATTTTTATTAATAATATAAATAAATATTAATAATTTAAATGATTTAATTTTTTTTATCACGAAATTCGTGAAATTATTATTTTATTGTATTTAAAATTTTGTGAAAAATATGATGTTGCAGTGCATATCAAAATATATAATCTTTTCTTTATTTATTTATGTTTTACGAGTAGCTTGGTGTCCATTCTATCGAGTATTTTTAAACAAATGTCTCATGTCTTATTTCATTTGTTTTAATTTACACCTGTATAGTATATAGTTTATAGAAGAAATATCGATGTTATTTATAATAGAATCAAAAATTAATTATTTTTCCCATGGTGGTAATTTGTGAAATTATCACTTTATTCTAACTAAAATATTGTACAAATAAAGAAAATTAAAGGAAGTCTATTTCAATAATAATTATAAAAAGTCAGATAGGTAATTAGGAATGCAGAAAAAAAGATTTGGGACTGATCCCAGGTACTTGGAAATATCGAGCAAAAAAAGGGACACAAGACGAGAGTCGAGTTCGAGAGAACTGAATTGTTGCGATATCTATTAGCAGGAGTAGGTACTAAAAGTTCTCTAGAATGACATAAGACTATTTCAAGGTTCAACTTTAGTAACAGTTCACCGTCGTTATCTGAAAAACATGCTGAAAGGGGTGGACTTCTACAGTAGTACACTGTCATTAAAGGGTTAATTTCCAAATTATTGTCCATAATTCCATGAGTGGTTATGTACATATTTAATAAAGACTTGTATTAATAGTATAGGTATGTAATATAAACATAAATAGTTTGGAAGTCTTTGTGCAAACATTTGACTTGCTGAAATTAAGCTAAACATTTTGGAGAACTTAATGCCAATTCCTATAGTAATACACTATATACCGCCACCTTAATAAAACTTTAAAAAATTGTGTGGGTTGATATTTAGATGGTTCCATATCAAATTCCATCCGCTACTTTCTCTTGAGCTTGTGCAAATGTATTTACTTTGATGCACCTATATTTCTAGAATAGTCCTATTTGGTCCAAAGTTGGGAATTAGTGAACAAATCATCCAGTATCAATTTCATCAAATTCTTCTTAAACAATTCAAATTAACATAATTGGACTTGAATTAATTAAAAAATATTATGTTTTATTTCTTTTTACTTCCTTGTACGCAGTTAAGCTGCAATCACGAAAATTTTCAGATTTCAACAGAAATATGCATTTTGACCATCTCTGAATCCATTTTGACTAGTTCTGTCGCGACGTCTGTAAGTATGTTCGTTCCTATCTCGCAAAACTCAAAAACAGTTTGTCGTAGAAAGTCGAAATTTTGTATTTAGGATTATTGTAAAATCTAGTTGTTAACCTCCCATTTTGATCACTACATGATTACCGGAAGTGGTACTTTAATTGAAAGTCATTATTGATTTTCATCAAAAATTATATTAAAATATAATGCAAAACATCTCAAAGTTGGTATATAAGTCTTTTATATCAATATAAATGACTCACTAACTCTTGGTTGGTTAAAATTGGCTGGCCAGAAGTGGTACTTTACCTGAAACTTTTTTTTTTATTCCCTCCTTCGTAAAAGGGAGAAATAGAAATCGTACTAAAAATCACAAATCAAGATTTTCTTGGTAATCATGTTTCAAGGTCTGTACTGACCATTTTTATAATGGTGTTTGTGTTTGTTTGCCTGCTTGTTTGTCTATTTGTGTGTGTGTAATATTTGATATTGTAATATTGATGGTGTGCATTTTATCAATTTAGTGATCGTTCGTTAGGTTTTTAAGGATGCTAATTCCAGATTTAATATAGGATTTTTCACCGCACGTGCGCATTTCGATTTACTGTTATTGTTGAAGTTTTCTCTGATAAAGGAATACTAACCTACTTGGCAGAAGTTTTTTTTTTTTATATCTGTGCCTTTTTACTTCTCTTAGCCCTCTAGATGTGTGCGTTTATAAGATTTTATTTTTTAAATGTGCTTCTGGTTAATTAATAAAACTAAGAAATTCTAAAAATGCAATTTTTCACATTATTACTTAAATGTAGTGGCGATAATATAGTCAAGATAAAATCCAAAATGTTTTATCTTAATATTAATCAATTGACTTTTTGATTTGTCTTATTTTTGTGCAAAGTAGCTTCTAATGTCTTTTTTGTTTAACTTATTTTTTCATTAGGATATCCCTAAATGGGAAATTCCAAACACAAATCCTTGAATTTCTAAAATATTGGTAAACGACTAACCAGTCGACATTTTTCCAACAGTCATCATACTAGGACAGAAAAAATATAAGATAACATGTACGTATACAAAATGCAGCACATCTCACATCAACAGTCTAAATAGACGAATCAATAACAGACAGTACCTCTACACACATACTCTTTGTGTTTCGAATCTTCCATTTATTTCTTTACAATTATTTTATGTCTCTGATAGAGTTTTTCTCTTCTCTATTAATAAATTTTTTAATATTTACATAATTACAAATTTAATATCGAAAAGCTAAACATTTTTACTCATTTTATAGAAATTTTATTCAATCAACATAAAGGTTTTTTAAAAGAAAAAAATCTTTCATGCTTTTCTCCCATTGTCTTTTAATTTGAAAAAAAAAATGCTTCTAATATAAGACTGGTTTATTAGTTTCAAAAAATTATCTATCCAAAAAGAGATTAAAAAATTATTATTAGTTTTTAAGGCTTTGCTATATTGATTATAAACTACTTCAATTTTTTCTTTTATCTTCATCAATGGCCGAGATATGGACATATGAAAACTTTAGTTGGCCGCCCAACGGATCATATGTTAATGTCGAGTTTCGAGGATCATTCCGGAGAGACCTGAGACTGATGCAAAATCTGGAAAAAAAAATAGATTTTAAAAATAAAATGCATAATCCCTTAAAAAAAAATACGCTCAATAATTTCTGATTTATTTTTTTATTTCAACACGATGATTTCATATTTTTCTCTCAGGTTCTTCATATTTAGAAATATTTGAAAAAAACAATGCTAATTATACCACTATAGTTTATTATTTCCAAACAATTAAATATCCTCTCCTCCCCCCAAAAAAATTGAATAATTTTTTAATTTTTTATTTAAGACTTTTGTATAATGATTCTAAAACACCTAACATTTTTTCTCTAACTTCATTAATGGTCGAGATATGGATGCATAAAACCTTTAATCGGCCGCAATTTTAAAACAAAATGGCAGATGGTAATGTCAGAACTATAATAGGATAATCCATGACTGACCTGTGACTTAGATATCAAATCTGAAAAAAAACTGTGGACAGTGAACAGGCAGATTTTAAAATTGAATTCTACGTATCTTTAAATGTACAACTTCAAATTTTGAGGGAAAGGGGTTCAATTTTTTTTTCTCCTTTATTAATGAAAATAATAAACCAAAAATTATTAATATCCTATTATTTCTTCCTTTTTCTTTTTTAAATCCACGCAGTTACACGAAAGAATTAAAATATTAGATATTGAGAGAAATGTGCAAATTTTAATCAATTAATAAATATTTATTGTATTTAGTCTTGATTTTATTAATGTTCTTTCTTGCAGAGTCTGTCTTAGTTGAGTTTGTCGGTGAGGTAGTGGGGATAAAAATATGCAACATTCTTCCCGCCAATTCCCTCCACTCATGCTCCCCCTTTGATCTTTTGAAAAAAAAAAAAACACTCTAGGAGTAAGGAAAATTATAACAAGACAAGAGTAACGTTTGTTCTTGTTTGAGAGCTTATAGTTTATTAAAGCGACTGAAATGCAATCTCCCTTCGTCTACTGGCAAACTCAACTCTGGACTCTACAAGCTTTTTACTATTTTATGCTTGTGTGATATAACCATGTGTAATGTTTAAATGCTTATGTGAGGTATGGAAAGTAATCAGGTTATGAAGTAGATGTATCAGTATAAATAAATGTATGAGCAGTATAAATAAATGTATGAGCAACTGATGGACCACTTCACAGGATTAGTGTCGTTCAATTAAACGAGTTCCTTACCGATATAAGATCAGGCAATAACTGACTTTTTATTTGACAAAAACAGCAGAATCTCTTTTCCATACAAGAAGGATTGGTCTCTTGAGGAATGAAAGAAACCCAAAATGCAGATAATTAAAAGTGAAAATTGATCAAAACAGACATAGTGCCTTTTTGAGAATTCACAAAATCATCTAGGCTGTGAATTTCAATTGGGCACATCGCTTCATAAAGAAAATTTTAAAAGACTCATTTCTATCTCCATAATATTTTATTTTTTGGAATCTATAATAATATTAATTTTTTATAAAATTACTACCCCAAAATGATGATACTATTCTAGTTTCAGCTAGTATACCTCTGTGCTGGTAGTGGTTTCCTTTCTCTTTTTCTTGCATTGTTATAAGGCCTCAATATACTTAATTGTTTTTGTTTTTTTATTTAGTTCTGTTTCAGGTTTTGAAAGATATTCTGTTAATTACTGAAAATGAACTTACATTCTCAGCAAGAGAGACTACTGGTTCAATGTGTTCTACAAACATTGAGAAATGAGACCTAAGTCTTCGTATATTCATTTAATTATTGATATTGTTTAAAATAAATGGAATGTAAAAACTCTTATTTATCCCTTCCTCAACTGCTTCCTTTAATAAAATAAAGCAAAATCACATTTGGTTGTTAGTCCAAAATTCTATATTGTCGATTTAAATAAAAAATAATTTTTAATTTGAAGCAATAATTATGCTTAAATAAGCACGATTATAAAATTAAGTTCAAACTAGCATAAGGTAGGTCGGGGTAAGTGCAGACTAAAATTTTAAAAGTTTTACCTCCGAAGGATATTGAAGATTGAGAATTGAACTTTTTCATTAGATGCATTAGAAATTTCCTCTCTACAGAGGAAACAAATGGGGTAAGTGGTTAAATGACTTTCATTACTCTTGTGTTTAGTTTAAACGGTTCTTAATCAAGACTGGCAATAATTTTTAAAATTGATCAAAATTTTCGAGTCATTTTTTTACTAGTAAAGTCAAGAAAGAAAAAGGAGGATAAAGCATTACACAGGTTTAAATATAATAATCTCGAAACTTTTTATGATGTAAGAACTTTGAGAAACTGTACTTATTTACATTAGGAAAGCTTAAATTTATTTTTAATTTAAACATTGTAGCTAAGAATGCAACCTCAAATTCTTCTTCACCATGTCTCCCTATTTTTGGCAGTAGTAAAAGATATATATATATATATATATATATATATATATATATATAGAGAGAGAGAGAGAGAGAGACAGATTTGAACAATTGGATAGAGCTGTTGGAAAAGGATAGTGATTTGATTTGATATATATATATATATTATATTATATATATATAATTATATATATTATATATATATAATTATATATATATATATATATATATATATATATATATATATATATATATATATATATATATATCAATTTCATTCATGGAATCGATTTCTTCAATTGGTGTATTCTTAAATATCTAAAAGATACACTATCACAACCCAAAGATTTTTTAAAATATTTTATTTTAATACTCTTCCTCTGGTAATTTTTATCATCGTTAATCTTCACCATAAACCAGAAAATTTCTGGTTGATGTATCGTAAAAAACGAGGATATTTACAAAAACTACATTAAATTTCCTATAAGGAACACCCCCTTTTAAAATTTTATTTATTCACACAAGCGGTATAAATTAATTAATAGCAGTTAAAAATTTAAAAATTAATATTTTCTGATTGTGTTTACGCTTTTCTAGCACATACAATTTTAGGCGCAGAGGTTTGCCTCTGGGGCAAAAGTTGCATCAATTCATAAGCTTTAAAATGATACCCCATTCACCCAGAAAAATAAAGGTTTTGTGTAAAAAACTTTAATTTCCAATTCCAAAACCATAATTACGCTAAATTTATCGGCGGCGTAGAACAAAGAGAGAACACACTGAGAACATAATACAAAGAAGGAGGGGATTTTTTTTCTTTTCTTTTTTATTTTATTATAACAATCTAATGTTTGGAGAACCTATTTAGTCACTCACATATTGAAATTTCCATATTTGTGACGAGCCACGAGAAAAGGGAGCTTAGGATGAAGACCCAAATTTTTCACTAGAGCATAAAAACTTTTTTCTAGTAAATGTATTTCTGAACATCTAAACTACATGTTAAATACTATTTTTGACGTTGGTCACTCTCAAGCATTGTATAAGAGCGCTGTTTTGTGAAATTCCGCTTTAGACCGGACGGTTTTTCAATGGGAGCTCGCTTTTTTCTAAAATTATAATTTGTAAAAATTAAACTTCAAATCGTTATAATTCTGCGATTTTTGCCCCTAGGGAGCTACAGAAGGGCTCATTTGATTCGTCTCTTCTAAAAATTAGTGGGAAGAAATAGATTTTCATTGTTCACCCTAAGCTCCCTTTTCTCATGGCGCGTCACAATAATTATTACAAAGGTAAATAAGGATTATTTTTTTTTATGAGCGAACACTCCTAGAACATAATAAAAATAAGCAGATTTTTTTAAAAATTGTTTTATGAAAAATATTAAATTTAAGACATAATCATAAATTTAGTTCTTACAAATTATTATAAGTAATATGTATCTAGATACATAATGTCTTTATACACTTTAAAATAAAAATGTCTGAAATGTAGGTACCTAATAATACTAATTCTAATTACTACTCTTTTAAAAGAAACAATAAAATAAAAAATATTATTTACAATAAAAAATACAAAACACGAAAAGTAAAAAAATTGTTTATGAAAAGTAAAAGTACTCCTAGGGAAACTGTTAATAATAATACATAATATGTTAGAATATTATTCTTAAAATTAAAAAAAAAATCAATATTGAAATATTCAAATTAATTTATTGGCCCATTAAATGCTCAAAATGCCCCCCTGCCTGCTGTCTACACATATGAGTCCGTAATCTAACCGAATCAACGGCTTTGCGCAGAATGTCTCGCCCTTCTCTCCTCATGATATTGCTCTGCTCTTCAATCCTGGCAAGGAGTTCCTCCCTTGATGCTACAGGCTCGGAGTAAACTTTGCTCTTCAACGTTCCCCATGCGTGGAAGTCGAGAGGAGTAAGATCGGGGGATCGAGCAGGCCACGGAACAGGTCCATATCGACCAATCTAACTGTTTGGGAAGTGGTTATCCAACCAAGCCGTCACTTCTCTCCCACTGTGGGCCGGTCATCCATCCATTTGGAACCATGGGCGATTGATGTCAGGCAGGGGATCTTCAGGCTGATTAAAAAGAGGATACAACTGGTTTTCCAGAAGTTCCCTAAATAATTCCGCATTCATTCGTCTGGGCAATATTATCGGGCCAATTAGACGATTATCTGCCACTCCCATCCATACATTTATGTTGAACTGGTATTGGAAGGAGGATGGCCTAACAGCATGGGGATTATCCTCCGCCCAGAGATGAGTATTGCGGGCATTAAAAAGCCCCCTACGCGTAAATGTTGCTTCATCAGACCACAAAACACGTCTAGGGAACCAGCGGTCTTCCTGGCACTGGTCTGCAAACCATTCGCAAAATTGTCTCCTGGCCGCCATGTTTCTATCCAGCAATTCTTGAACCGGGCTGAGGTGGAAGGGATGTCTTCCGTCACCGACTAAAATTCGGTGCACTGAGCTGTGGGGGATCCCTAGTTGTGCTTCTGCTTCACGAACACTAGAAGAGGGGTTTTCATAAAAAAAATTCAGCACCTCTTCCTCACGTTCAGCATCCTGGACATCCCGTGCCTCGACAGGCTGTTTCGGCAGCGATCCGGTCTCCCTCAGGTACGAAAAGTAGAAGAAAACGTTCTGCGATCCGGCAACCGTCTGTTTGGGAAACGACGACCGGAAAGCTTCCGAGGCATTTCCATCGGCAAAGCCATATATAAACACAATATCAGCGTATTCTTCAGTTGTGAAAAAATTAGGCATATTGCTGGAAGCAAGTGCACCTCACCACTAGTAAAGTGATAATGAATGGCCATTTGATACTGGGAGCGAGTCTCGAGCTAGACAAGCACGGACAGGATTGGTTGACTAAAGGTATGAGCTTACCTTTGATCTATCTAAAAAAAGAAAAGCAAAAAAAATCTCCTCCTTCTTTGTATTATGTTCTCAGTGTGTTCACTCTTTGTTCTACGCCGCCGATAAATTTAGCGTAATTATGGTTTTGGAATTGGAAATTAAAGTTTTTTACACAAAACCTAAAATACTAAATACTAATTTACCGAAAATACTAATTTTTAACTTTTTAACTGCTATTAATTACTGTATACCGCTTGTGTGAATAAATAAAATTTTAAAAGGGGGTGTTCCTTATAGGAAATTTAATGTAGTTTTTGAAAATATCCTCGTTTTTTACGATACATCAACCAAAAATTAAATAATTACAGTTTTTCACTAAAAAATCGTGTATTTTTAAAAATACACAAAAAATAGGATATCTCTTCGATGGGTTAAGATAGAAATTTCATTTCTGCGCCATTTAACCACAAATGACTTCTAAAATAACCCCCTAAAGTATTGACATCACGAGGTGAGACACCCTGTGTATATATATATATATATATGCGAGTACATGAATTCCGATTATCCGAACTTTTGATTATCCGAACCACCGCTGACAATATATTCATATATACATATATTCAGTCTTAGAGTTTCTCTGATCCCGTCAAGTGCTCAGTTGCCTGTCTCTATATTATTGTTCTATTTCAATAGTTATTCACCTACTTTCCGGTAGAAAATTTACGTAGTTATCGAATATTCTATTATATAGCACAGTAGTGAACTATTAATGCTCTATTTAAGTGATAATTATTAGAAAAAGTGATAAAACATTAAGAAAATTATTACTTAAGGGTTACTTCGTCAGTTGAAGCGGTGGGGGACAGTTTGTTTGGCAAGCTTAATCCTCTCAGTTGCTGTATAAATATTCAGGTTTATATTATTATTATTATTGCTTTCATACGCCCTTTAAAGTTACCTATTTACTAAAATGGTTAGTTGTAAAATTTGTAATAAGTCAGCTGGCCGAGATGACAAAGCTAGATTAGCCTGCGTTATCTGTCAAAAATGTTTTCATATAAAATGCGTTAAAGCTGAATCTACAGACTTTGACAGCTCGAAAAACTGGACGTGTGCCGATTGCGAAATTGCATCACGGATACTGCCTACCAAAGAAAGCAGGTCAATGATTGACCTATTGAGGGCTCTCACGGAGGAGGTAAAGGAAATTAAGACGAAGCTTTAGCCGATAGATGAGCTGAAAGAAATAAAACAAACGCATCAGAAGCAGTCAGAGCTTTCCTACGAAAATATGGAAAAATAGAAACACTCTTTTAGAGGAACAAAAATGCCTAGTGGAAAAATTAACCCTTGAAAACAATTTCTTAAAATCGAAAATTTCAGACCTAGAGGACCTTCTAAATCACGCTGAGCAAAATCAACTTAGAAATACAATAGCAATAAGAGGTATCCCGGAGAAGTCGGGAGAAACTATTGTAGGCACAATACTCAGCGTTGGTGCAGGCCTGGACGTCAAGTTGAGCCCGGACGATTTGGACCACGTCGTACGGCTCAGACCTAAACAAGAAGGCACCCCTGGCCCTATAATCGCACGGTTTGTGAGACAGACCATGAGTGACGAGCTCGTGCGACAGAGAAAAAGCAAAAGGGACTTCCCTACTCGTCACCTAGGCTGGACTGATAACGAGTCGCACCGCGTCTACGTCAGTGAAGCGATGACCCCCACTAACAAGCACCTTTACTGGCTGGCAAGACAGAAAAAGGTGACATCGAAAATTAAATATGTTTGGTTCAGTGGAGGAAAAGTCAGGTGCAGGCAATCCGATGGCCACCCGGCGGTGATTATAGGTAAGCCTAGCGACTTGGACGTCTTCAACTGAGCCTGGTATGCGCGTCACCTCCTTAATGACACAAATATTTTATTTTTCTATATCGAAATAATTCTATTTTTTTATATTGATGACATTTTAATAATTTACATAGAAGATATTTTATTTTTTAAATTAAAGATGCTTTATTTTTATATATGGAGGAAATTTTACTTTTTCATATTGAAGATATTTTATTTATTTTTATTTACTACATGTATTGTTACTTTATTGTCACAGATGAAATGCTATTTTTGGTTTAACTTATAGTCTTTTTCTATTTACTTTTTCTTTTTTTAATCAATGTCACTTATATTTTTTCTTTTCA
The DNA here is from genome assembly GCA_948150685.1 of Rhaphigaster nebulosa. Classification (NCBI taxonomy): domain Eukaryota; kingdom Metazoa; phylum Arthropoda; class Insecta; order Hemiptera; family Pentatomidae; genus Rhaphigaster; species Rhaphigaster nebulosa. The sequence goes on along the minus strand of OX411308.1, from coordinate 174,569,653 downwards.
TATAATTTTATTTTCGCTAAAAATTTATTTTTATATTTAATTCATATTAGAATTCCATCAGTATTTTTGTTTCAATTGTTAACATTCATGTAATTGTTATAATATATACATATATAATATTCACATTCAATCAAATCTTAAAATTGAATATTGCATAAAAAGTTGTTATATCCTATTCCTCAACCTCGATCCATTTTCCTGCTATTCCACTTCTCCACACCCACAGTATTGATTAATATCCTGAATTTCCGTCACGTTAATGCACAATCCCTAATTGCCCACTATGATGAATTTCAACAATATTTCCTTGATAATTTTTATCACATAATAGCTGTATCAGAAACCTGGCTAAAACCTTATATCCCTTCCTCCCAAGTATCCCTTCCTAATTACTCTTTCCTACGACATGATAGACCTGATCGGTGGATAGACCTGGCACGGGAGGTGGTGTCGGGCTATATGTTCATGACAGCCTTAAAGCCAAAATTCTACTTCTATCCACTTCTCCTTCCTTTCCTCACCTAGAATACATGTTTGTTGAAATTTCAAGCATCTCTTCTCCTCTGTTATATGCCATTGTCTACCGACCTCCTCGTGTCCCATTCGACATCACCTTCGAATCCTCCCTTGTCCAACTGGTTTCTACCTATTCCAATATCATTATCTCTGGTAATTTTAACATTAATATGCTATCTGAATCCAGTGATAAATCCTAGCTTACGGATCTAATGTTTTTCCTCAATCTTTACCTCGTTCCCTATTCTCCTACCCACCACACAATTTTCTGATTGGGTTAGACCTTCACATTTCTGATTCTTCCATGAAAATCCTCTCTTCTTCCCAGCACCCTGTTCCTTTTCTTTCATCACACGATTTTATCCAGATTTCATACGACCTACCCGTCAAATCCTTTACTCCAAAAGTTGTTTCATATCGTAGTTTAGACCTCCTTTCATATGAATCCCTTCAACCTGATCTGGATACTTTTCGCTGGGATATCATATGTTCCTATAATTCTATAGATCCCATGGTTTCCACCCTTACCTCAAACCTACAATCCGTATTAGACATTCATGCTCCCCTTAAAACCCGAACCTTACGCCGTCCTACTGCTCCTTGGCTAACCCCAGAAATAAAGCTAATGATAAGAAGAAGAGAAGCAGCAAGACGCAAATTTCGTCGCACTCGTTTTTCAGCTGATTTTGCGTCTTTCAAACAGCTTCGCAATGAAACCCAATCTGCAGTCCGACGTGCCAAAGCCCTCTATATCCATTGTACCCTTTCCAATGCTCCTGATTCCAAATTCAAATGGAAAATCCCTCGAAAACTATCCGTACCAGAATCCAATAACCTGAGTTCTTTCCCAGTTACCCCAGATGATCTCAATGACCATTTCTGATCCCCTGCTTCTAGCCCTTCACCTACTGCTGATATTGAACATCATAGCTTCAATCCAGAAAAGATCTTTTTCTCCCACGTGTCATATGACGAATTACTTTCCACTATCCTAAAATCCCACACCAATGATTATGGTCCTGACGATATCCCAGTAAAGCTAATTAAATCCTGTCTCCCAATTCTTATGCCCCATCTCTATCATATTTACAACTTTTCTCTACAAAATTCCATATTCCCTTCTTCTTTGAAAATTGCTGTAGTCCGACCATTAAATAAAATTACAAATCCCGCCTCACCCCATGATTTCCGTCCTATTTCTCTCCTCTCAAACCTCTCAAAACCACTCGAACGCCTTGTTCAAATTCAACTTTCAAACTTCCTAGAAGAACCTTCCCTCATTAACCCTCTCCAATCTGGCTTTCGACCTTGTTACACAACACAGTCCGCTCTCCTGAAAATAACCCACGACCTCCAAACCGCCATTGAACACCAAAACCTAACTATCCTCATCCTTTTAGAATTCTCCAAAGCTTTTGACACAGTTGACCACAACATCCTCCTTAAAAAATTACAAATTCTTCCTTTATCCAACAGTGTTTTGCGCTGGTTCCAATCCTTCCTCTCAGATCGGTCGCAGTATGTAGTCATTCCAGGACAATCTCCATCCAAGACACGATCCATCTCCTCTGGTGTCCCTCAGGGCTCCTCGTTGTCTCCTACTCTGTTTGCTATTTATATTAATGACCTTCCCCTTCTTATCCATCACTCCCAATACCATATCTATGCAGACGATTTCCAAATATACCTGTCCTTCCCGCCTTCCGACCTATTACTAGCCACCAAAAGACTTCAAGAGGACTTGAATCGAATAAGTCACTGGGCTCTTGCTAACAAGCTGAAGTTGAATACAGAGAAGACAAAGGCAAGTGTAATAGGTTCCCATCACCTCCTTAAAACTGTTCCTCATATCCCAACCTTGTTCTTAAATAATAATCCCATTAAATTCTATCCAACCATAAAAAACCTTGGAATCACCTTTGACCAAACTCTTTCCTGGAAATCATGCTTCGGGTATTTTCCGTCGTACCTTTTACACTTTAAAGTGATTAAATTATCTCCGTCACCTATTTACACTTGAGACCCGTAGACTCCTAGTCACCTCCTTAATATTCCCCCACTTTGATTACTGTTGTGCGGTGTACGGAGGCGTCTCTTTCGACAGATCTTTTCTTGTCCGATCCTCATCCTTATGGAATTCCTTTCCTCCTTCCATTCGTCGCTCCAATACTCTTATCACCTTCAAATCCCGCTTGTTCAATCACTTATTTTCTATCCAGTTCCAAAAAACATTGTAAATAGATTTTCTCTTATTTCAATCAACGTTTGTGAATATGTTCCTTTATTTATAATTTTGTCATATCTTTTTAACATACGAATTTTGTGTGGTTTTTGTTTTAAGACGTAATCAATTAGAGTATTAATACCTATTTCATATGCTAGAAGTTATTGCATTATGACTTGTTATAATTTTCATTTGTATTTATTTATTGACTTTTCTTTATTTTTATTTTTTTTAAATTTTTAATTATCTGTTAACGAATTTGTTCCTATATCAACTATTCTAAGGCTCTGAAGCCCACCTATCATTGCCTGTAATTGTTATTCTAAAGGGACTTGTCCCAGAATAAATAAAGAGTTTATTATTATTATTATTATATAAGAACACTAAAATAAAAAAAAACTTATTAAATTAACCAAGTTTTCTTATTTGTTTGTTCTTCTTTACTGACCGCATCCCCCAACCAATTTCTTTGGTTTGTTTACAAAACACATGTTCAAAGCAAATATTTTTGTTTTTTATGTTGGATAGTTATTAAATAAAATAATTTTCAATGTATGTTATCTTATTTATTATTTTTTTTTTTTTATTACCTAGGGTTTTCAATATTTCATAAAGAAAAAAAAATCTTTAGCATAATATTCTGGATAGTTACAATTACAGAGAGCTCACACTTCTTTAGTGTGACTATAAAATACTTTAAAAAATTATATACTTAAAGCTGCTCTCATTCGCTGAGAGAGTGATTGGCAGGCATTTGGCGGGTTTTAGAACAGGAAAATCTACAATTGATCGAATATTCAGCATTTGAATGATTAGAAAAAAAAAAATCACTAGAAAAATCACTTGAGTATAGGATGACGACACACCACTTGCTTATCGACTTCTGTAGTGCCTATGACAGTATTAAAAGGCCTAAGCTGTAAGCAGCCCTCTGTAAAATGGGAATCCCATTGGGACTTTTCCTTCTAATCAGAATGACAATCGATGATGGGAGGTGTACTGTTAGGGTACAACCAGATAATTCACTGATATTTGTTTCTGCAAGAGGTATTAGACAGGGTGTTGGGCTTGCTTGTCTGTTATTCAACTGAGCCCCAAAAAAGGTAATGCGTAACTCGAGAATATAAACAACCAACATTATATTTGATAAGCCTGTTTAAGTACTTGAATTAGCAGATGTTATAGACCTTATCGCAAGACCCTTCAAGTTGCTCAAAAGTGAGTTTCTTAAATTGGTCGAAGCTGTAAAAGAAATGGGAATGACAGTTAACCAAGAAAAAAACAAGTATTTGTGAATAGAGGCTGGAGCAGATACAATAGGGTGGGAACCAGTAGTGATGGGTTCATTCACCTTCAATAACGTTGACCAGTTCAGGTATCTGGAATCAATGATAACTTATGGAAAAAAATCTCAGTAGAATTCAGTCAACTGGCCGTTAATGCCGATAGGTGTTATTTACAGACACCTTAAAAGTTCATCATTATCCAAATCTACAAAGTGTCAGTTACATATGACCCTCATCAGGCCTGTCCTAACCTACGGCTCGGAGTACTGGACTCACAGGTTCAGATGAGGCTTTTCTTATTTTTGAAAGGAAAATCCTTAACCAGATATTTGGACCTGTGAAGGAAGACAACAATCAGAGTAAGAGAATAAATCCAGATGTTTATTGGGGGTGAGGAGGGAGAGGACAGATGTGATGAGGTACATAAAGTTAAGCAGGCTATGTTGTGCTGGCCACAGTGCATGAATGCTAGCAGAGGAGATCTCCAAGAAGTTACTGGATGGTAGACTGTATGGGACCAGAGGAAGAGCCAGGCCGCGATTAAGATGGGTGGATACTGCAGCCAGGGACTTTCGGAACCTGCAACTAGTGAGAGGCTGCACAGAATAGATTACTCTGGCGAAGACTCATTGAGGAGGCCAAATCAAATATATCATCTAACAATGTTCGAGCATCATCCCTCAACATGCCATTTTGTGTAGCACTTGGAGACACTTAACAGCTAAATGGAATACTTTTTTGAAAAAAAATGTAAATGCTTTTTATTTTGTTTGTTTGTTGTTTTTCCTGAATGAAGTATATTATTAAACAAAAAATATCTGAAGTGGGCAACACATGACTTCCTTGTACGCCTATTAAGTTATAAATCCGTGGCTCAAAAAGTAATATTGAATTTGGTTACTAGTCACCGAAGATTGCAGTAAAAACAACACTTGGCTTCCCGACATCCATCTATTGACACACACATACAAAAACTTACACTCTTGTTACTGGAGGTCTCATTCCGTTATTATATGTTATTTTCCTTCAGTAGATAACTAGTTTCCAAGATAATTCTTCATGTTCTATGACAACAATAAAACTGTCAATATCACTGGATAAAGCATTAGAAATCGACAGTTTCGACATTTTAAGCGGAAAAACCCACTTAACTAATATCTTATTCTCATGCTGCAGATTTGTTGATCTCACAAATGGGGAGGAAAACCAATATTTTACACTCAATTTTAACACTTAAAACAAGTTATAAAAATGTTTAATTGGATTGGAAACCAAATTGCATTTGTAACCTTTGTTACCGAAACATATGATTTCTCTTTTAATTTAAATATAATTTTTGATGTAAGCTTATTATGATCTTCAAGTAAAGTACCCTTTTCGGCTCACCAATCTTAACCAAAATATAGTAAATACATTCATATTGATATAAAAGTCCTATTTACCAAATTTGAGATGTTTTACATTATATTTTAATATAATTTTTGATGTAAATCAATTAAGACCTTCAAGTAAAGTACCATTTCCGATGATCAAGCAGTGACCAAAAAGGGAGGTTCACAACTAGATTTTACAACAATCCTAAATACAAAATTTCAACTTTCTACGGCTAACCGTTTTTGAGTTATGCAAAATACGAATGAACATATGTACAGACGCCAAGACGAAACTAGTCAAAATGGATTCAGGGATGGTCAAAATAGATATTTCCGTTGAAATCTGAAAACCGAAAATTTTGGCTATTACAATACTTCCTTTACTTTGTACAAGGAAGTAATAGTTTTAAAATATTTAAATGCTGAAATTTCGTAGACCTTGAGGGCATATGAGGATTGGGATAGAGAAACAGAGTCTCTTGCAACAATGAAGGATTATTAATGAAGAAACCTGGAGGATATGCACTAATGCTGAAATAATAGGACTCTGCAGAAACCCAGATGTTGTAGGAGTAATGAAAGTAGGAATGTCTTCGATGGGAGAGGGCATGTAGTTATAATGGCACTAGACCAGATTCCTATGAGAATCCTAGATGAATAGGTTCATGGCACAAGAAGCTTGGAAAGTCCTTGGCTTCGATGGATCGATGAAGTGGCAATCGATGCAAGGTCCATCGTGGGGACCGCAACAACTCCACGCAGTGCAGCAAACAGTAGAGAGGACTGGTGGATCAAACTGCTGTAGGACTTGACTCTTCAAGAGTTGTAGCACCATGAATGAGGATTCAAATAGACACCACTATCTTAGTTGTATTATTAAAAATTGATAATCAAGGTACTGTAAAGAAAAAGTTTAATAATGTAGCTGTTACAGAACACTGTTTAATAACAATAACGTTTCAGCTGCAGTTCTTGTATAACTGTTAAAATTAATAGTTAACTAATGATATAAATGCATGTTTGAAAAAATTAACAATTAATGAATGAGCTATTTGAACATTTTACAACTGAGAGAATTTCTGTTGTAGTCTGTCATGCAGCTTTCATGCTGCATTATATTGTGCTTTAATATGGATAGTATAAAGGTAAGATTTGATATAAGTTTTATCTATTTTCTTTTTCCTATTGACCTTGTATAATAGAGGGTTAAAGACATAGTGGTGAAAAAGAATTTATTCTCATTTTGAATGATCGATGCTTTTTTTTTTACAACAGGTATAGTAATATCTTATTTTTTTTCCTAACTTTTTAGTGTCGCTAGACACAAAGGAGATACTATCTAAGACCAATTAGTTCAACAGTCACTTTTCTGATATAAAGGTATTTTTCACTTAAAAAAAAATATTTTAAATGAAAAAAAGGTACAACTTTGCTCTCCGATCGCATTATCAGTGTCTGCACCTGAAGATCGTGGCACTAGCACTCTCTAATGCCATTTGTGCCAACTAACTGCTTTGCATTCAATTGTAAAATTCTTACTAATTGGAATTATTAAAATTATTACTGCTTTAATTAGATATTATTTAAAATTATTAGGGCTGTCGATTTTTGCTTACTATGTTCGCTCAAGAGATTCTTTTCAGTTGAGATCAGGCCCTTACCATAAGTTAAATTATTACTGCTTTTAATTATTACTACAACTTCCACAGATCATCGGAATTCAACAGCACTAATAATTTTAAATAATATCTAATTAAAGCAGCAGTAATAATTTTTTTTAAAATTCCAATGAATATGAATTTTAGAATTGAATATAAAGCAGTAAGTTTAGCACAAATGGTGCTAGAGAGTGTTTCCATGATGAGGACTGTTTGAATTACATGTTTTCTGATTCACCATCACACAACTAATAATAAATAACAATAAGATCATGAAGGTGAGTAAAAAAATATCTTGAAATGTCAAAAATAGTTCTATGAAAAAACTGAATTGATAAGGAAGATTTGTTCTAATATTAATTATAAATTGAAAAAATAAAAACTTCCTGAAATAATAAAATTTGAATTAATTGAAATTTGAATTGTTTGAATTACTTGTTTTCTGATTCACCATCACACAACTAATAATAAATAACAATAAGATCATGAAGGTGAATAAAAAAATGCCTTGAAATGTCAAAAATAGTTGTATGAAAAACTAAATAAATAAGGAAGATTTGTTCTAATATTAATTATAAATTGAAAAAATAAAATCTTCCTGAAATAATAAAATTATTATCAGAGAAAAATAACTGTTATTATGTAACCAATGATATTTGTTTTATTTATTTGTTTATCTATTTTATTTGTTAATGGCACAAATTACTTGATTCAATCACAAGAGTTAAACCTACATAATTAATTTTATGAATTATTCATCTTTAGTAAGATGAATTATCCGTGAAATTGTAAGGAAAATATTTTATTTAAAACATTTTAAGTAAAGACAATTTTTTGTTTAAATAAATTTTTTTTACTTTTATTCTGACTTGGTTTGATTTCAAAATTAAACTAGACAATTAGAGATAAGTGCAAAAAGTTATTAGTATTTTTTTTTTCCATGATAAACATTGATTTTTTCATGATTTGGTGATTTTGTCATATTTTTAAATAATGTTTTCTTATAAATAAACCGTTTAGCCTTTGTTGATCAGGAATAAATAGTTGTGATGTTTTAACTTGTAATTATTAAAATATGAAATATTTATTTTTTCTTAATGAGTTCAAAATAAGTTTATTCCATTGAATTTTATAGATTATTCATGAAATCATTGCAGACAAATATAAATGTTTATTTATAACATCATGTATTTTTTTTCCATAATGAAAATTATATTTTTCTTGGTTTGATGATTTAATTTTAAACAAGATTATTAAAAGAATAGCCTTTGAGATACTTTAGCCAATTATTAAACTATAGAATTTGTATTTTATCTTAATTAGTAAAAAATAAGTTATAAGTTATAATATGTTATAATTTCAATTGAAAGAGGTGAACCAGTAAAAATAATTTTATGAATTATTCATGAAGTAATGACAGAAAAAGGCAAATATTTTATTTACAATGTTAAATAATGCATAAGGTTTGTTTATATTGCAGATTTAAGTTTTATTCTGACATGGTTATTTCACTATCATACTAGATAATTCGTGGTAATTGAAAAAGAGACAAATAACAAATATTTGAAAAATTCAAGTTAACTGCTGTGATTTTAAAGTTTTGAAATATATTATTATATTTTGTTTTACATCCTTGTGTAATGAATCTATTTGATTACATTGTATTTTTAAACAAGTTATGTAATTAGAAGATTATTCTTTGTTGATTACGAATAAATAGTTGAGATATTTTAACCAATTATTAAACTATGGAATATCTATTTTATCTTAGTTAATTAGAAGTAATATTTTTCAATTGAAAGAAATGAATCTGTAAAAACAATTTTATGAATATGAAATCATGACAGAAGAAGGTAAATGTATAATAATGAATATGTTTTGTTTAAACTATACAGTTTTAGTTTTATGCTGATATGGTATGGTTTCAGAATTAGATTTTAGATAATTTGAGGAAGATTACAAACATGTATACATATTTCTGCAAAAATTTAGTGGAATAATATACTTTAAAGTATATATGTATGTCTAGATTTGTTTAATATAGAACATCTTGTATTTTAATTTGTGTTTGGATAAGTGTAGTATGATTTTATTTGCAAGTTTATTCTTTAATTATATATAACAAATGGTAAACTATTGTTGAATTAAGAATATCTTATTGGGTCATTTAAACCAGTTATTACTTATGACTTCCAAGTGGTACAAGTTGATCAGTGGCAATGTGGGTTTGTAATATGTTTTTTGTTATTACAATATTTTACCATCAAGGTTAAATTAAATAATATTATTGTTATTTTTAGTTCTAAACTAAGGGTGAATAATTTAAATTTTGCAATACTATTTTTAGTCTGTGTGGAGAAGGCATCGATTTGAAGATGGCGGGCTTTGCTACTGCGCATCCTCCAATCCCCGACTCTAGGTTACTTTACTCTCATTCTACACGACGCCTTGTCGCCATTCGGCTCAGTAAATTGTTTTCCTGCGTTTCGTTTGGGGTTCGGAAAGCATTTTAGTTCTTGACGAGTGTTAAAGTTTTTTTTTTGGGTTTATTAAAGTAAATTTGTCTCGCAGAAATGTCCTTTAACGGTGATACAGGTGTTGCTAAAAGACAACGAACGGATTTGGATGGTGTTCAACAAAGAGTGAGTATTATACTTACCTTTATAACCTTTTCTATAGTTTTCAATCATGACTTTGATCCGGCCTTTTACCGGCACGTTTTGACAGTTTTTTGTTCGATTTAATCGGTCTCGTGTTAATCGAGCTTCTCTTCTAAAATTTTATCTTCACAAATAATAGCCCCTTAGTTTTCCCAGGTGTTGGTTTATTTTTTTTTATCATTAGTTGTGTAATTAAATCATATTGATTGATATTTAACTTGACTTTATAGCGAACTTTAATAAGATATTTTCAAAATTGATATCTTTAAAAAATGATAACAGAAGGTATAACACGCAGGTGGACCTTATGGGTGAGTTTTCAGTCTTAAATAGTGTTTGAGACATGTCAACAACCCTAATAATACGTAGTTTTTATGTTGTATTGGTTCATTTTATAACAGTGATTATTTTTCCTGGAGGCACATTGTGTTGTTTCGTTAATTTGTTTTCGTAATTCCATTAATTGTTAAATAAAGCTGTAAAAATTCGAAATGTACAATTGCTCCGTATGTACAATTAAACCTACTTGACTATATTTGAATTGTGTAGTACCTCTACCCCTCTGATTAGGCTTAAGTTGAATTGCAGTGCTGGTGGTGGAGTATTAATTATTCAAAATTGAAAAAAAAATTTATTCCAAATTCATTCTTTTGAGTTAATGACATGGAGATTATCTATTTTTTTTCTCTTCCTGTTAAAATAAGATGTACAATTGTGGTAGGTGGTTGTTTTTATTGCAACTTTATATTATATTATATTTAATTTATATTATATTAACTTGGTTAATTGCAAAGCTCTAGACCTTTATTGTTCTTATGCACGGTCTTTTTTTATTTTCAGGATCACACAGATGGCTACAATAAGAATTATGAACCAAGACGGAAACGGTAAGTTTTATATTAATCTTTTATTGTAGGACTATCGTGCAGGATTATGTACTTTTAAGCTGGAGTACTATGTCATGTTATTAGTTATATGTCTAATGACCCATTAGGATTGCTGTTAATCGAACAAGTTGTTTTTATTACTTTAAATTAAGGGCTGCCCTTATCAATCGAGGCTCAAGCTTTTTGTGAGGTTAATTTTTTTTCAAGTGCTCATCAGTGTTTGGACTCTAACCCTATTTAAACATGTGTAAATAAATTTTCTCCAGATGTTTTGTATTGAAGTTTTTTACAAGGTTAAGTGGTTATGATACCATTCTATGGTTATAAGATAAACACGAATAAGACAAGACAGTTGTGGTGGTGAGTAATATAAACAAAAAAAATAAAGGACTTATTCTTCGTACTTGTTTTGCCTTTTTTTAAAATGAGTTTGTATAGACAGTTGAGCATTTTTTTTTTCCATTATAAATGAAACATTGTTGTTGTAATACAACAGCGATAATTATCAATAAATTTCCTTTTCAGGCCTGAGGCAGAACCGAATAATGTGTTATTGTTCACAGTCTTCAATCCAGTTTATCCTATCACAGTTGTGAGTACATTGTTAATTATTTATATATCATGTTTAATTTAATTTATTTTTTTCAATTTGACAGGTATTTAAAATTCAATGACAGCCTTTTGTTGAGGATCTAGTTATGGTGCCAATTAATTTAAAAAAAAAAACTTAAAAAACCCTGAATGTTATGAATGCTTTATAATCCTGTTTGATTTGTATGATAAAAACAATTTTTGAAATTAGCAACTACATTTATTTGTGTATTTATTTTGTTTCAATAAATGTTTTGTGATTGTGTATCAAGAGTGTAAGCGGTTGTATCCTCTTTTAAAACAATCTGATCCTGCAATCCCTTTGTATTTGTTGTTTGATCTTATTCTGTATTATTGTTTACATTTAATTATACATATGTGTGTATTGAGTATTGATTAGGAAGTCTTGATAAATTTATTCGAATATCAGACCCAGAGTATATCGGATAATTTTTACTTAAATCATCATCATCATCGATAATAGATTTAATTTTAATAATTACAATAAAAATATTTTCCATATAACTTGAAAAAATGTATGAGAAACTTAATTTGAAATATAAAACATGTTCTTGTAATATAATTTTATGATTTCCTATTTATGGTAAGGATTTTATCTCATATTTTCCTTTTAAAAATTTGAAATCAATTTTTACTTTAAATATCAAGTTAAATTTTGTTTTCTAAGATAAACTTTTTTTTTATTACAATAAATCAATTTGAAAATACATCTATTTTCCCTAATTTATCAGTCCTGTTCATTTATTTACTACTGAACCAATTTCGATTTAAAAAAAAAAAAATCTATGTAAGACAAAATGAAGAAGAGAAAAATATAAAAAATTTCTGAAAGAATTGATGCATTTCAGTATTGAGGAATAATTTTATTCAACCCCGTTATTTATCGATAAAATATAAGTTAGAGCAGGTTCATGTTAAAGCGATGTTTATATTGGAGCTTAAATAGTGGCGAGGCACTTATCAATTAGTTAAAGAGACATTAAGTTAAGAGAAATTAAAACAGTAAATAACGAATTCGGAGTAAAAACTGGGAGCGATTCTGAAGAAGAAAAAAATGCTTTTACCGTCAAAGAAATATAATAGCCGGTGAGAGCGCGAATTCACTATCCACTCTCCATTAATACTGAATGGTGTAGGTTTGGGGAATTTCATCATCTTTGTAAAGATTTAAGACAACATCCCATAAAATTTATTTAATATATGCCAATGAAAACAGAAACTTATGACTACATATCGAAAATTTCCGATAAACTTCTGAAAAATGGTGTAATGTGCATTTTCCCATTATGGCAGCCTGACAAAATTTCATTTAGTAAAAAGTCAACATCCCATACTCGATAGAAGCTGAGAAAATAGGTGAGATTATAGATTTCTCTATCACTAGTCGTTGATCTAACATAAACACTATACTGGAAAATATAGTGAGGTTTTCTTCACTTTGGTAATATCGCTACTCTCATCGCTTATCGCAGCTTCAACATTCAATCAATTTTACGCGGCTCACGATTTTACTCCTCAGGATTTTTTCGTGTGAAATGTCTATAACTTTTCCATTGAGCTTTCATATAATTTTTTTCGTCACGGGAGATTCAAAATTAAGGACAACAAAAAAATAGGCATGTGGTACGAAATTGAAAGATATTTCTATGTTTTGTATCAATAATCGCCACTAAAGAAAATGATTCAGGGAAAGTTGATATAAAGAAAAGTTAATATTAGATAAAGAAAAGTTATTAGGGACTGGAAAAGGAATTACTATAGATATAAATAAAGCAAAAACAAAACACTTATCTTCGAAACTCAAAGCAATCTGCATTGAATCTATTAGCTACTGTTGAGAAATTGATCGCCATAACTACAAACAAAAAAAGTTGCTGATGATATTGCGTCCGGATAAGCTTGTACCACTTAGCGAAGGAAGCGCGTTACTAACGCAAACTTCATAACGTCTATTCAAGAAGAAAATAAACTATTATTTCATTAAAATGATAAATAGGGACTGTTTAAATTTTCTTTTGCTCCTTTACTATTTTATGTCCTTCAGTTAAAACTTTAAACGTCGAATGTTAGCTAGAAGTCATTAGTGCTTCTTATAACGAGCTTAGTTTTTCGTTTGATAGCCCTTTTAGGGATTAAGTTCTTTGCCGAGGTAGCTCTTTCATCTTCCGCTCAACAAATCAAGTAAGATTATGTAGTGCGGTCTGGAAGAGTATTAAGAAGGTAAAGTACTTATAAACTAGTCCAAGAACTTGAGTACTTATGGTATTTCACTTCAATCAAAATACAGGCGCACCTGCTGTTTAATTGCGAGTATAATAAAGCGAAATCTTTTTTTTTTTTTCTTTAATTTTTATGGAAATCTATGTGGTCTCTACCTTAAGTAGATTGTTTATTAAATCATATATCAAGTTGGAGGGAGGAGTAAGCAGAAGTACAACTTAAAATTCTGATTGTTCTGAAATGGTTATTTGATAACGAGCAGTTGCTCTTTTTCTGTACGCTGAACCTCTGTCGTCGGACACCCCTCCTTAAGGACAATTTCAGTTTAGCCCTTTTTGCATGCCTTCATCCCACTAACTTTTTTCCAGAACCCGTATCGTGCTTCGGAGTGCCGCTCTAGAACGGAAATATTTAGTGTGCCTATTCACGTCTTTCCTTAGCACTTCGGTAAAACAATAGATGGTAGTATCGATAGTTTTAGACTATCTGAACAAAACAAAAAAAAAAATTGATTAGGGATTGATAAATTATTTGCCACTTCTATAAATTTGTTTTATTGAAAACTAGTTTCGAATGTTATACATTCGTCCTCAGTTCTCAAAACACACAAAAAATTCAAAAATAAGCAATTCAAAATATAGTTCTGTATTATTATACTTATTAAATTAGATGTAATATAAATCAGTATTATAAAACATTTATGAATTTAATTAAGACAAGAAATCATATACATGTTGGTACTCACCAAGGTTTAAATGGATTATATCAAACAGAAAAGTTAGTACTGGTTTCTTCTCGTATTGAACTAACAATGAACGAAAGGTAGGTAGGATGTTTATAGGTAAACGGTTTAAGGGTCAGGATTTTTCCAGTAATGCCGGTGAGTAATTGTTTTTCTGTTATAGATGGGAATAAATTTAAGATTGGACTGTTGGAGATATTTATTTGGTCATTTAAGCAAAAATCTGGATTGGATTTGAAGGATTTTATTATTTCAAGTGCTTCATATATATTTAATTTGAGACTGTTTTCAACGTGATGTATTAATTTAACTCCTGAGTCTTTGATGAATTTATGATTTTTTTCATTTAAATGAATTGCAAAGTTGGAATTATCTGTCTTATTATTATATGCACGTATACGTTCCTTTAATCTCTGATTTAGCGATCTTCCAGTTTTTCCCGTGTATTTGGCTGCACAATTTAGTTCGTATACTCCGCTTTTTCGGAAAGGATCTATTTTGTCTTTAGGAGGAGAGAAATATGAGGATAGGGTTTTTTCTATTTTAAATGCAAGATTTAATCCTATTTTTTTCAATTCATTTCCGACTTTGGTGGATATAGAACCGTAATATGGAATCAAAACATAATGTTTCGGGATGGGCCTTACTTCGGGGGTTGTTGAATAGATATCGTTAATTGTCTTTTTTTGTATTTGTTTTTTTTTTAATATGATTGATAGTGGTTTTATTGTACCCGTTATTTTTTGCTATGGAAGAGAGAGAGAGAAATGATTTATTGAAAATCAGTGCTGCCCAAATACATTGGGTTGCTATAATACACAGCGTACTGATCAATCCATAGTGGATAAAATATTTATATATACACATTTTACATTTATTTCTTTTTTTCATTCATACTCATAATTCATAGAATTTTCGTCTTTATTCGATTACACACCATTTTCTTTTTCTATCTTTTATTTATTTTTATCCATCCAACTACTTTCTCACCTCTCCATAATTCTTCCTTCCAGTTAACAATCAACCCTTTCTTAATCCAGTATATAAACTCTAGACAATTGGAAAATTTATGAAACTTATGAAACATCAATATCTGAACGCACACATATATAGATCAACAGTACAGGGAAAAAAAATATATGTATACACAAAATAAATTAAAAAATAATATATTGCAGTATATATATTTGATATATATGTATATTATAGTTCTTTTTATTTAATGGTATGTTCAAAAGACGGTAAATCATGCCATTAAAGGCTGCGAGTTTATGTGCTATCGGTCTCCTAGCTTCATTGTTTATAACGACATCCGTGTGGGTAGGTTTCCGGTAAATACCAAATTCATGATGTTTGTTTTTTACTGAGATGCCTAAATCTAAAAAGTTTATGGTTTTGTTTTTTTCTAGATCTACCGTGATTTTAATCGAGGGGTGAATTTCGTTTATTTCCTTTAAAAAATTTATTTGTCTTGTCGTACCAGACCATAGGTATATAATGTCATCTACATACCGATACCAGTATATGATATGTTGAGCTAGTTGAGAATTGTTTGGGTCAAGAATTTTTAGTTCCATTTTGTCCATAAATAAATCTGCCAGAAAAGATAAGAGAGGTGAGCCCATCTTCCTGTTTGAAGAATTTTCCATCAAATTGAAAATCATTATGTTTTGATTATTTTAAATTTGATGGAAAATTCTTCACACAGGAAGAAGGCTTACCGGTCTATTACAATAGAAATATTATTACAAAAGAAATATTATTACTCTCTTTAATTTTTAAATTGCTTGCTTAATTGGATCTGTCCATCGGATGCTAACGTTTCGTATTTTGCTGTTGCTCATCAACCTGCGGGAAGGGAAATAAATATAATGATGATATAATAATTAATATCTGATTTCTTAAAATCAAGCGAAATCTTAAGAAAACAAAAAAACAAATATAAAGGCTTAGCTTACCCAAAGACTCGATGCCGATACAGCTAATCGCTGTTCTATCGTTAAATTAAATAAAATTATAGAAGGAGAATCGCTTTGTTTTAAACCTGAACAATATTACTTATCGGAATAATAATTTAAAAGAAAAGCAATAATATGAAGTCATTATATTAAAATATTGAATAAACTACAAAGAGGGAAAGGTGTGAGGAACTAGGCAAGTCATTAAGAAAACAGGATTTTACTACTGCTGATGCTCTGGGGTCAGGAAAACATGAAGGGTGTGGTGTCGGGGAAAACCACTTACCTAAAAGCATATCAAAAAAAAATATGCTTTCATATTTTGTATGTATGCTCATATTTATTTAACTACAATTTTTAGTTCATGTCTTAGGGGTTCGCTTAGCCTTTTAAGTTGGTTATTTTTTTTTCTTACGATTTCGCTTGATTTTATGAAATCAAATTATAATTATTATATCATCATTATGTATTATAGGTATATATCGTCGTTATATATTTTCGTAGGTATATATTTTCATGAGAAAATATCTTACGCGATATAACCTTACTTTTCAGTTGACTCAAAAAACAGTTTAATCTACTGATTATTTTCAAGTTTTACAATAATTATGTTATTTTGTTAGTTTTCTTAGTAGTAAATATGGCTCAAGGAAGCAACAACATGCAGTGTATCAATGAAGTTTTGAGAAAACTGAAAGCTTCCAACGTTTGGTCACAATAAGAAAACATACCAACAATTCGTTTTAGGAAATTGTTAAAAAAGTTCAAATCGAAAAAGGGAAATATAATTATCTTAGGAATTTAACATTGATAAATCCACTACTTTAGGCCCATTCTCCACGAGCTGGTAAAACGCTGCTGTTCGCCTGCTACAAATCCGCTTGTGGAACAGACCAATTGAGTATTTAGACTATCTACACGGGCGGTTTGCACGCCGCGGGTGATCGATTTCCATCCAACATTATATTTAAATACAAAACAAAACTTCTGAAATTATGTATATAAGAATTATATATTAATATAATAAATTTTGGTTAACTTTGGCAGACCGGAAGTGGTACTTTACTTGAAGGTCGTATTTGACTTTCATCAAACATTAAATTAAAATATAATGTAAAACATCTCAAATTTGGCAAATAGAACTTTCATATCGATATGAATGTATTTACTAGATTTTGGTTAAAATTGGTGAGCCGAAAAGGGTACTTTACTTGTAGGTCATAATAAAGTTACATCAGAAATTATATTAAAATTAAATAGAGAAATGATATGGTTCTGTAATAAAGGTTACAGTCGTGATTTTATTTCCAATCTTCGGGAACTAGTAACCAAATTCAGGATCACTTTTCGAGCCACCGATTTATAGTTTAATAGGCGTACAAGGAAGTCTTGTTGTCCACATCAGTTTTTTTTTTTTTTTTTAATTTACTACTATTGATAGTACCATGACGAACACAAAGAAATCGTATTCAAAGGGTTTCAGGAGGAAAAAGAAGAAATTAAAATCCGCCTCTTATTTGCTGGAGGTAGATTGGATCACATAATTGTACGGAATGGGTTCCCAAATTATTAACTAACGTTTGGAAACCTTTTGTCCTTTTTTTTTTCGTTTGCCATTGTTCGGCTGTTCCCTGTATTTAGTATCTTGGTTTCCTTCCTAAATTAATTAGTTGTTTACTTTCAACCATTGAACTCACTTCTTCCGTATCCAATGTTTGCGATCCAAAATCGTGTGCTCTGCTTATCAGGACCTAGATTAAAACGTGACTACAATTTTAAAATTGAAAAACGCAATAAAATAATTGAGGGACCCAGGGGTAAAAACCTATTTCATTAGATCTCATGGTACATGGGTTAGTAGTGCCATCTTGTAGTTTACAGAGAGTACTATTAGCTCGTGCATTCATGTCATGTGTAGGTCCACTTTAAAGCCGTTAAACAAACCGATAATTATTATTCATTATAATGTTTCGGTGAATGCCTATAATAGTAATAACAACAATCTCTTTATTTATTCCTTTAGAATAACAATTACAGGCAGTGAGAAGTAAAAAAAAGTAAGTTAATAGATTAAAATGAAATGATAACAAGTCATAATGGAGTAATTTCAAACATAAGAAATAGACGTTGATGACCTGATGGTCTTATGCCTTTAAAAAATACAATAAAAATAAAACATAATATAGTAGTACATATTTATAAATTATGGATGAAATTAAGTAAACTCTATTTACAATTCTTTTGTAACTGGATGGACAGGAAGTGGTAGAATAACCGGAATTTGAAATTGAAAATAGTATTGGAGGGACGGTGGGAAAAGGAATGGAATTTCTTAATGAGGATCGGATAAGAAAAGATCTGTCGAAAGCTGCTGATCGGTGGGCTGCTGTATATATATCTGAAGGCCGAGAACGGGTATGGCGGGGACGGACAGAAGATTTGAATGGGAGTTGGTAGAAGATGTATGATGGGTAACTTTGTAAAGGAAGGAGGTAAGGAAATACTTACGACGGTAGGAAGGATAAAGCCACTCGTGATCTTGAAGATGAATCGTTCAAAGCTTTTTAAAAAAATGTTTTATTTTTGCCTCGAGGTCTCCAGAGATATCCCTATACAACGTGGAGTGGGAGAATATTAAGAAGGGGACTAGGATTCTACGGGTATCAAATGGAAATAGGTGACGAAAATAATTAGTCGGTTTAAGTTGGAAAAGGTACGACGGAAAATATAGGAAAACATGTTTTTCCTGGAAAGAGTTTGGCCATATGTGATTCCAAGATTTTTTGATGGATGGATAGAACTTTATGGGATTTTTATTAAAGGACAGTTTTAAGGAGATTATTAGAACCTATTACAATTGCCGTTGTGTTCAACTTCGCCTTGTTGGCTACAGCCCAGTGGCTTATTCGATTCTAGTCCTCTTGGATACTTTAATAAATCTGAAGGTGGGAAGGACATGTGTATTTGGATTCCGCATTGATATGATATTAAGAGTGATAGATAAGAAGAGGAAGGCCCTGGATATAAGTAGCAAATAGAGTGAGGGGACAAAGACGAATCCTGAGGGATACCACAGGAGAGGGACAGTTTCTTGGATGGAGGCTGACCTGGGGCGACTACGTACTGTGACCGATCTGAGAAGGATTGGAACTAGCGCACAACCACTGTTGGTAACAAAATTTTGTGTTGTAAATTGCTTCTATCTACCCTGAATCCTTCTATTAAAAATAGTCTGTGCCCATCGCCTCAATTTCTCGCCGACCGATGCCAAGATATATGAAAATCGACTAGAACTCGATTATTAATTAGGCTTATTGTGTATGGATTTATCAATTCGGGTCTCTGGGGTCGCCCTTTCCGGTTTTATACGTCGTCCATTCTCTTTTCTGTACTAATTCCACTTTTTTTTTTGTTTTGTATTTGGTTTGTAAATTAATTTCATTTATTCATAGACATTGTTTTACCAGTCAGGTTCTGTAAGTACCCTTTGAAATATTCAACGACCTACTCTCTTATGGTTTCTCTGGTTGTAGGGCGTAGTTTAGTTATTGATATAGACTGATTGATACTTAGTCTATATTTATCCTTGAACTGCTAAATAAAACCTCTTATTTAAACGCTCCAAATTTTAAAATTAAATGTTTTAACACACCAGCTATTTTAGCGATTTAATATGTGTGCCGTAGATACCAATGTCTCTTAGCTATGTTGTAGTACACGCCATTTGGGCCGTGAGGCTATCGTTCACGGAGTGGAGTGATGTTGAGTTGAACAGAATTGGCAATAGGAAACGGAGTTGAGTCAGCTAGCCCGAGCTTTTGGATATGGGAGTGCAAAATGTATGGGCGCCCATATTTTGCAGTTTATTTATGTTATGAAAAAAAAATTGGAAAGTGCTTGTTTAAAACAAAAACCAAATTTAAAACTGGTTAATTATTTTTGATATTTGCTATACACATTTTTTACTTCCTTGTACTCAGTAAAGGAAGTAATGTAATCGCGAAAATTTTCGGTTTTCAGATTTCAACGGAAATATCCATTTTGACTAGTTTCGTCGTTAAGTCGGTACTTACGTTCGTTCGTATCTATCTCACATAGCTCAAAACGTTTTTCCATAGAAAGTTAAAATTTTGTATTTAGGATTGCTGTAAAATCTAATTGTGACCTCCCTTTTTCGTCATTGTATGATAACCGGAAGTGGTACTTTACTTGAAGGTCATTATTGATTTTCATCAAAAATTATATTAAAATAAATGAAAAACTTTTCAAATTTGGAATTTAAGACTTACATATTAATATAAATAACATTTATATTAAATTTAATAAATTTTGGTTAAAATTGGAAAACGGGAAGTGGTACTTTACTTGAAGGTCATATTAGACTCATTAAAAAAATTATATTAAAATATAATGTAAAATATCTCAAATTGAGCAAATTGGACTTTTAAATCAATATAAATAATATGATAGATTTTTGTTGAAATTGAAGAGCCGAATTGGGTACTTTACTTGAAGGTCATAATAAACTTACATCAAAAGTTAAATTGGCATTTAATACAAAGATCATATGGTTCGGTGATAAAGGTTATAAACGTAATATTTTCCACTCTAATTAAGCAATTTTATTATTTGTATTAAGTGTTAAAATCAAGTGCAAAATACTTTTCTTTCCTCTCAATTTGTAAGATGAACAAGTCTCCAGGAGGAGAATAAGATATAAGTGAAGCTATTTCTTCCGCTTAAAATGTTTAAAACGCCGATTTCCAATGCGTTATCTAGTGACATAGACAGTTCCGTTTTTGTCAAGGAAAACGAAGAAATATCTTGGGATCTTGTTACCAACGTAACGAAAACGACATATAATAACGGAATGAGACCTCCAGAAACAAGAGCTTATGTGTTAGTGTTGTGTGTGCGTCTGTATGTGTCAATAGATAGACGTCGCGACGCCGAGTGTCGTTCTTGTGATACTGCTTACTTCGGAAACTATTAACCAAATTCAGGGTAATTTTTTGAACCACCGATTTATATTTTAATCGGTGTACAAGGAAGTCATGGGATGTCCACATCAGATATTTTTAAAGGGTTTTTACAATTTTCATCATTATGCTCGTATTTTATTAAAAGTTAGATATTTTATTGTAGCATTTAGTTGAATGTATTTAAATTCTATTTAAAATAAATTCTCGGGATTACAAGCTATTCTCACTGGGTCCTGACTAGAACATTGTTCCTAGAAATGAATGATTTTATTTGTTCTAGGAAAACTACCTGGAACCTGGAATGTTTTATAATCTAAATCTAATATAACTACCGTCTCAAATATAAATTCTTTTATATTTACTTTTAAGTTCTGAGTCAGATGATTCAGACAGTGAATTCGTGTAATATTGTATTTTACGATAACATGGTTATGCAGGTTAATAGCCTATTTTAATGTTTTATTTATTATTATATTTTGTCTTATTACGTGTATCATATTAACTGTAATTCGTTGGTATCTTTGTTTTGACTCCTAGATTTCATCAAAACATTTTTTTTTTTGCTTTAGTCGTGTCCATAACTACCTACTTTCTCATCTGATGATGAAGGGAAAACATATAGTATTTTGGAATCATTATACGAAAGTCTTAAAATATTTAACTATGCAAAACATACAAAAAAAAAATCTTAATACCATCAACATTAGCGAATATCCAAAAAAAAATTTATATTGGACATTCACCCAAAACGGTGGAGTCACAGCAGATATTTTTGTTGTACAATTGTTGGGAAATGGTAAACCATTGTGTAATGATTTCCAGCGTTTTTAAATCACTTTATTTTTCTTTCTCATGCATGACCTACCATTGTTGGTTTTGACTGAGTGTCAGTTATTTAGATTAGACAAATATGAATGCATAAATTAAATAATAATAATAATAATAATTAAAAAAATCACTTTGACTGAGAACTATATAGGTTTATGTATTAATAAATTTCTTTCAATAAAAATATACACATATATATATATATATATATATATATATATATATATATATATATATATATATATATATATATATATATATATGCATTTTTTCTAATATTTTTGTCTGTCGAATGTTCTATTATCTCGATTCTTTTGGGCGTGGATACGAATTAAGTACGGTTTATTTCCTTTCCTGATATTTGGTTGTAGAGGATTCTCTCTCCCCATTTTTTGGGGGAAAGAGGGCGGGGGAGGGAAGCAAAATAGTCTTAAAATCGTATAAAACTTTTTAATGAGTCAGAGTTAGATTCAAAACTCAACAATTCTGCTCTTGAAAAGAAATATAAAACCGAGTAATACTTGCGTTGTTGAAGGGTTGGAAATCCATATTTGAGTTGGTCTACTAATAAATGGATTTCTATTGACCTTTTTTTTTCATTCCCTTCTATATATCTCGACCATTAGCTTCAAGAGGAAGTTAAATCGAACATTTCTCTTTTTTTCTCTCTTTCTTGACCTATCCTTTCTTTTTTTTTTTCATATTCTTTTATTTTTTTTTCTTTATTTTACAATAGTACTCAGTGGAACTTTTAGTATTCTTAAAAATTTAAATTCCTTTAAATATTCGCCAGTTTTACAAGTTAATTTAAATTTTTTTTTTAAATTTAAATATTGTAAAAATCCTCGTTCTCTCCTTTTACTCTTAATCACTACAATGTTTAAATAACAAAATTAAAGAAATATATCAATACAGTCTAAGCGCTGTTTAGCAAACTTTACAGGTAACACATGAAACATTTTTTTCCAAAAATAACAATATATATATTTTTAATTCTATTCTTTATTGTGTAGAGTATGAGTTGATTGAAGTGGCAAAATTTTTATAATTATAATATATTTTTAAGGCTCATAGCAGTGGCCAATGAGAGTCGTACTGACGAAGTTTAGCACCAAATACTGGTGCTACGTCAGCAATAGTTGATTTTTAAAACATTTCCAATTTTTTTTTTTCTTTCGATATATCTTTAGCTAGAATCGATAGAGGTGGTGTTTATGTTCCATTGTGATTTGAAACATTTCAAAGAACGACGTGATAAATATCAGCGTACTGTCTTCCCCGTGTGATACCAAACGCTATCTCATGTCGTGTAATTAATTATAAATTTTGATCTCTTATATATTATTTTTTTATCGATATCAGCAGAAATGTTTTGTATTGGCCTCATAGTGTTGCTATTTTTACGTTGGTTACTCGATAAGATTACTTGATAAACGTTACATTTAATTAATCACTTAAATAAAATTTTCTCTCATCGCGAATGATATTTTACGTTAGAATTAAATTTCACTACAATTGTGTGATAATGTATATTCGTATATTAGTGTGCGCCGTGTATATATCTTTAGCTGATTGCATATCTGTACCTACAACCGCCCACACCGTTCTTAAACTAAATTTTTTTCGTACAAAAATGTCGACGAAATCTGACTAAGAGATGCGATTTATTGAGTGTTAGGTAGTACGGAAATAACATTTCTCAAATCGAATCAATTCCATTAGGCCATATATGATTTATATCGACAAATACTTGAAAATGTATTGAATCTTTATTGAGTCCTGATATACAATTTATAAATATAGAATATACAAATCTTAAATGAAAACCAGATTTCTTTTATATGAAATTAAAGCTTAATAAAAGCAGAAGTTTTCCTGAAAATGTGGGGTATCTATAGCCCAACAGGGGGATGAGAAAAATAACCGCAAGTAATGATAGATTTAAAAAGAAAAAACAATATTTTTCGCTATTGGTCTCTCCGGAAGCCCCTTTACAATAGATTTAGTTAGGCAAAACTCTATTTCTTTAAGGGAATTTTGTCTACTTTACGATGATGCAATCGGAAGTTAATTACCTTGAGTAGTTTTTGAGTGATAGCTCCTTATTAAATAAAAAACGTGACCTACCTAAAACAAAAATTATAATTTCCTACTTTTCTGTGAGGAATCGAAATATGGCTTATATGAACTTTTTTGTTGTTCTTGATGTCTACTATCACCTATTATTTGTTTTCTTCATTTCATATTTATTTACAATATGTACAATTTAATTATTTTAGTGATAAGTAATTCAAGCATTTGTTTTTATAACTCACATAGTTTGAAACAAATTTCTGATATATATATATATATATATATATATATATATATATATATATATATATATATATATATATATATATATATTATACCAATAATGCTATACTAAGGTGGAGGGAAACAGAAATCGCACTCTCAGTCATCTCTTTAAAAATTTCCCGTCACCTACTAGTCACTCTGTGAATTCTATAAATTTTCATGTATTTTTCGATGAATGGCCCATTTAATATGTCTTATCTTTGCTAACAGTGTGCTGAGCGATGTATTAATTAATTAATTAATTAAAGTTATATTTATATAATTATATTAATTAGTTTAATAATATAATTTATATAAGATATATAATTTAAGTTTTGTATTTTTAGTTTATTTGTTTTTTAAAATTCTTAAGAAGACATATTATTTCTATAAGTGGTAAACATTTTATTTAGTATGGTTTTTTGTTTTGTTCGAAAAATAAAATATATTTTGAACATACAACCCGCCATTAGAAATATACTTTGTTGTTGTCTCATACCTCCTTCAATACACAATGCCTTGTGCTTGCATTGTGTATTGAAGGAGGTATGAGACAACAACAAAGTATATTTCTAATGGCGGGTTGTATGTTCAAAATATATTTTATTTTTCGAACAAAACAAAAAACCATACTAAATAAAATGTTAACCACTTATAGAAATAATATGTCTTCTTAAGAACTTAAAAAAACAAATTAACTAAAAATATAATTAGGACAATAGGACATGCTTCCTTTACTAATCCCTTCAATTGATACATACATATTGCAATTAAAAATAAGTCAAAATGAATATTTCTTTTAGTTTTTAAGTAATAAAGTCAGTTATGCAACACTTTTATTATTGTATCTGGTATTTGGTTTTTTATTATTCTATCTGTTGTAAAAATAGATAAAAATATCAAGATTAATATTAAATTAGGACCAAAGCAATCCACTTTTATTATTGAATTGAATAGCATTAATTCATGAATGAATAATTAATATCGGGAAGGGTAGGGGCCTGAATTATGTATTCATTGATGGCATTAATCTTTATATTATCTTTCGTTCAATTTGTAAATTTATTCGAATATATTATCGTCAATGGCCTACTGTCATAACGGTGTCGATATTGAAGAAATGGGGTGAATTAGAGAGTTTATAGATTTGTGAGTATTCTAGATTTTAAACCGTAGATGAACATCAATTTTTAGCCGTTATGGAATGGGCACCATAAAACCAAATAATAATCCATCCAGCCATATAACTGACTAGAGTATTTTGTTGGTTTTGAACGGATATGTTTTTATCTAAGAAGATATGAAGTCGTCAGGTGATATTTTGCGTGCCTCTTGCTATTGAAGCGTGTTGTTTTCTTATTGCTCTCATATAGGCCGCCTACGAAACTAATGCAGGAAAGTTTCAAGGTTTTCTACTTTAAAGTCAATCCTACGTTCTAACGTTCTTAATATATTAATATATATAGTGTATATGCATATATATATATATATATATATATATATATATATATATATATATATATATATATATATATATATATATATATGCTCTAGGTTGTTACAAAAGTCTTTGTGCATTATTTCATTGCGGACATTAAAGTCTTCATTTGAATCCTCATTCAACACTGATGTTAACAATGCATATATCGTTGTTTTTATTTAATCTTTTATTTAAGTATGTATACCAACTGTCTCTTTCCTTCATTCCTTTTAATAAAGCAGCGTTTTGGTTCAGGCTGTTCAATTATGGCTGGGAAAAACAGCCTTCAAGGTAATGCTTTGTGTTTGGTGGAATTATAAGGATTTTCACTTTGATCTGGTTCCAGATGGCAGGATTACTGACGTTTAGGTTTACTATGAACAACTCGAAAGATCATATAGAGTTTTAAAAGAGGAGTCCCCTGATTCGGCCAATCATATTAAAGTGATATTTCAGCAAGACATTGCTCCTGCCCATCGATCACTCTCAATCAAAGAAAGATTCTCAGAAATAGAGGGGGTTACATTGCCAATGGTCTTTTACGACCAATGACACATTTCTTGAAAGGCTTGCACATCAAAAACAACAGGAATTTCAAATCAGGAGGAATTTACCGCCTTGAAAAACAAGGAAAACCAAATTCAACTTCTAGTAGAAAGATGGGTTAAAGTAGTTGGCAATGATGGCATATATTTTGAAGAATAATTATAATGTGTAGATTTTATACTGAAATTTAAAGAAAACTTATTCTATGCAAAAAGACTTTTGTAACAACCTAGTATTTATTTTATTTATTTTTTTTCGCTACCCGAAATATGATATATTAAACAATTAAACCATTAAACGTTTTCTTTTGAATTGCGGGGAAGCTGTACATACTATCCTACCTTGCAGATTTTTTTTCTCACTATTATTGATCTTTCATAGATTTGAAACTATACTAGAATGTGCTAATAGCCGAAGTTTCCATCGAATCGTTTTTTTTTCTTATTTGATATCTACTTCTGGTTTACTATCGATGAAGTTTCTTTTTACAAGTAGGTTTTTAAATTTGAATATTTATCTATTTTCTTCTTGGGCCAGAGCAGCTGTTTAAAAGAATTGTGGACATATACTCTCTGGTAAAATAAATGCACCGTTGGGTAGTTGTAGGTTTAGTATCGCATCCTTAGGCTCATATAAAACAGCGATTTAATAAGACGGGTTGTTCGTTATTAAAGTTGCTCGGCTATAAAATGTTTTATAGCATGTTTATTTGTCCTTTAAGCTTTTATTTGTTTGTTCTTTTGTAGTTTATTTAAACTTTAATTAAGTTTTGTGGTGGTTTTTTTTCATATTGTATAAAATCCTTTAGTTTTTCAAAATGTAAAAGATAGTCAGGATGACTTAAGCTTAACATTAAGCAAAAAATAGTATACAATTATTCCAAAATTTTTGTACTTTATAAAAATTAATTGTGACAGCCACCTTACCATTTTCTAGTTGACATGTTACGGTCAACCGTTAGATATATTATTTGATTTTTTTGAAAGTTTATGTTAATTTACTAGATGTCTCTCGCTGGTTCACCCGCGTTAAATTTTGACTAACCCGTAAAATATTTAATAACTTATAATCTATTTTTCAGTCTCATTTATTGCCGTCATTTTCAAGAAACAAGACCAAAACGACAGTAAAGTGTTCCACATTTTCACACAATAATTTCATACTTTAAAGTTTGTGTCATCAACTCGCTTGTACGGAGTTACCATGACAGCGGCAAGTACACAATTTGGCATAGGGTCCGTGCGGCCCTATATCTGTCTATCTCGAAAGCGGTAGTTTCAATAGGGCTTTAAAACTTAGGCCCTGATTTTCGCGTATTCATGTCCGTGTCTAAATATTTAAAACCCGATTCGTCCCATCTAGATCCGCCGACTTACCACCGTCGGATTTTTTAAACTAACTAGTTTTGTCAATAACATTTATTAAAGTAGCAGCAAGAATTAGGGAATCGAATTAGGGATTCGTCACTTCTCCATGAAATTCTCTTTCTTTTGGCTCCTCGATTGTCAAAATACATCGCTCCTGAGAGCCGGAAAAGGTATTGATATGTACTGAAAAGCTATTTTTAAAAAACAGAAAATTTAATTAATAAATAAAATTCATTTTTAATTCCTTGTACGCAGTAAATGAAGTATTATAATCGCGAACATTTTCTGTTTTCAGACTTCAACGGAAATATCTATTTTGACCATCCCTGAATCCATTTCGACTAATTTCGTATCTGTCATAACCCAAAAACGGTGAGCTCTAGAAAGTTAAAATTTTGTATTTGGAATGGTTTTGACATTTAGGTGTGAATCTCCCTTTTTGGTCACATCATCTCCGGAAGTGGTACTTTAGTTCAAGGTCATAATAGATTTTCATAAAATATTATATTAAAATATAATGCAAAACTTTTCAAATTTATTATAAAAGATAAATGTTTTAATAAGAGTTTAGTAAATAAGAGTTTTATATCATTGTAAACAATCTACTAGATTTTGGTTAAAATTTGACAAACCCTACGTGGTACTTTACTTGAAGGTCATAATAAACTTTCATCGAAAATTATATTAAAATACAACACAATTATCTTAAATTCGGTATATAAATCTTTTATATGAATATAAATAATATACTGGATTTTGGTTAAAATTGGTGATTTGAAGGGGTACTTTATTTGACTACATAATAAATTATATTTAAGCTAAATACAGATATCTTATTATGATTCGGCAATAAAGATTACAAACGCGATTTTTTTTCCACTCTAATTAAACATTTTTATTACTTGTTTTAAGTATTAAAATTTAGTGTAAAATGCTTGTTTTGTTTTTTTAAACTCCCACCTTTTTAGAAGGGTCGTGCTAAAAATTGTGCTAATAAATCGAGATTTTCATTAAAAAACGTTTCAAGGTCCGCACTAACCGTTTTAACATTTTTATAATGTCGTGTGTCAATTGATTGATGCCAATAGACCTTGCGACGCCGAGAACCTTTTTTGAGATACTGCTATCTTTGGAAACTAGTCACCAAATTCAGGATCACCTTTTGAGCTAATGATTTGTAGTTTATAGGTGTATAAGGAAATCATGCGGTGTCCACATCAGATTTTTTTCCTTTTATTTTCAATGAGTTTTTTCAATATTATTGCGATCGAATTTTTCTTTAGGAATCCTAGCTGCAAAATCAAGGTAACCATAAATCACGGATGACCGACTCTGCCTTACTTTTCATCTGTTTACTGCGCCAGTTACTGTAGGATTGGGTGATAGTCTATTGTTCAAATTATCGGTAGTATCATCAATAGCGAAGACAAATTATCTATAGTTCCTTCAAAAGTTTCGTCTTTCTTAAATTTCGATGTGGCTGGGAGTACTCATCGTAAATCCAATGACAGATTTCGTCAGTGTTCTCGAAAATCTTAATTAAATAGAAAAAAAAAGATACCATATCTGTAACAATCCATATATTTCGTTTGTTCGCCTGGTCATGTAGACACTGTAGACAGCGGGATGTCCCGGCAGAGACATAACTGCAACAGTTTATTGGTGGGAGGCAAGATTTAAAATTTCCCAACAATTTTGACCGAATTTTCCAACTATACTAAATGTTTTAATTTTCCCAACTCTTTTGTCATGACTTTTCGCTTACCCGTTGCGAATGTTAACATTTTCATAATAATTTTCTTTTCTTTTTTTCTATTGTAACACATTTGATCGATTAATGCCAATTTCTTAACTGGTATTGGTTTTTTAATTTTAGTAACTCTTTGTGTAAAATGTTTTACCACAATGTTAGCAGTTTGAAGTAAGTTTTAAAATTTCCCAACTTTTTGAATTATTACGGGGGTTGAGTGACAACTTCTTCCCTCCCCCCGTGGCGACGTCCCAGTGTCCCGGTCTTCCCCTCAGACATTTGCCAGAGGACACAGCGCTTATTGACTTTTTAGGAATTCGCTCGTTACTAAGCCAAACAAACTAACTTTACATTCCTATTTCAACCTCCCATTTCTCATTACAAGATAAACGTCCAGTGGATTCATCTTTCTTAGGACGAAATATTCTACATAATACTTTATTTACAAAGACTTAAAGGTATTCTTTTAGGCCACATTTCTCACCTTTTTTATTCATTTATTTTTATAATAGTATTATTTCCCTCGGAAATAATATACTTTTCACTGTATCGAAGGTCATCGGAAAGGTGTGAGTGGGAAGGGGGGCGGAGGAGGAGCTACATTTTAAATTTGTTTCATAACTCCTGGAACTTGGTTTTGGGGTTTTCTCAGATACATTTGGGCACACCCTTTGGATCAAATGAGATGAAATTAGGTTTAGTTGTTTACAAGGCAGGACAATAACATAGAAGTGGGAGAAAAATTAAGTCAAAATTGCGGTCACTTAATAGTTTATAGCGACATTATCGGTTTTTTAACGAATTGGAAGAAGTGCCTTTAGGGGTGGGTCTCAGTTGTCATTTCTGAACTTTTTTTCTCTCCCGTCCCCGATGTTTTGATATTTTCAATTTTGTATTTTAGTTAAAATACGACCTTAGTAAGAAGCTCTGCTGCCCACGCTTTATTTATTTTTGTTTTCTCTACACTGCATGTTAGGCAATACGGCAGGAGTGGGATGTTACCTGCGTAGCATCCTACAGCTGCTGGCAAAACAATTGATTTTGCTCTTGTAATTAACAGTTGGAACTTTTTTTAGATTTTCGGTGTGAACTTAATTATTTTACAACTGTGAAATATATGCGTGTTTATATCGGTTCGAAATAATAACATTAAATCTAAGCTAACCGCTTACTGGTTTGTGGAAAGAGTTCTAGGTTTAATAATCTTTTGTCTTCGTAGTTATCGGATTTCATATAAATACGGAGTGTTTTTGCGGTATACCTCTTATCTCAGAATTTATTCATTAATACGCGGAGTTTTTTAATTTTATTTCAATGAGGCATGCAATAGATCATCATTTTAAAGTTAAATGACAAAGGCGATAGCTTTGGAAATTCGATGGGGAGAAAATGGAACTGTAAAAAAAAAGAAAACCGACTGCGGAAATAATAGAGTTAAGTTATAATCCTATCCGTCTTAAGGGACGGGATTTATTGTGCATATCTACTTAAACATATTGGTGTCGTGAATATTGAAGTTGATGTCAATGAATATTGAAACTTGGTGTAGTAGTCGGGTGCTTTCCATTCCCGATCGAAACTCAAGACATAAATTTACTTTTTGTATGTACATATGCAAGGAGGAGCTTTCTGTATCTTGAAATGTAAAGATGCATGAGACGTAACGTATAGTGGTTTCCTCCAACAAATTTCAATATTCATTAGCATTCACTTCACTAACAACATAAAAAGAAAAATTAAGAGAGAAAAATTATCCCTCTACAACCCAGCCGGTTGTGCTGGTTTACGAAAACAAATGAGAAGAATAAAGCCGTGTAGAAAAATATTTTATATTATATATATTATAAACGTACATATTTGCATTAATAGTGTTCCAGTTATTATGTATGCTGTATATCACGTATGTTTGAACCTCCCGCCTATTTGATTCCCCTTTAGCTCCCCTTTGTCATTATACCTCCAGCAGATGACGGATGGCCAATTTTTTCTTCCCTCCGTGTTAAGAAGCAGTATTTTTTTGTGCACGGCTTTGTTCTTCTCATTTGTTTTCGTAAATGGCCGGCTGAGTTGTAGAGGGATAATTTTTCTTACTAAAAAATGCAAGGCTATTAATCTTACCAACCTTTTCTCTTAGCTTAATCTGCCGGTGCCATTTTATCCTTGGTATCATCAGTTTTATCTTCTTCTTTGTAATATCCTTGTATACATGTGTTTGTGTGTGTGTATGATTTACGATGAAAGTATTTTAAAACTATGTCACTAGGCTACCTTATTCTCGGGGCTGGGTTCTTAATAGAACTTATTTTCTGTTATTTCATCCTTGGATTGACTCAGCTGTCAGAAGAAACTCCTCGGACACACTCAGTCTCTCTGAAGTGCGTATACTTAATTTGGGTGGTGAAAAATATCCAGTCATGTTTTTGGAAAGCCTCATAATATCATAACCTTCATAATAATAATAAAGTACTTCAAGAATATACTGTAACTGAAACATGTTCCTCAGTAACTACCAATAGTGCACTGAGACGTCAGTTTTAGAGCGTCTGACAGCCTCCTCCGCTTAATTTGGCGGGGAAATGGTTTACCTGAGAGTGCTTAAATTTTCTTGAACGCCAGTAACTAGCCTAGTAAAATAAACCTCGTTTATCCGGATCTCCGAATTATCCAGATCAGATTTTCAAACATTTCCTAAAAATTTAATGTTCACATTAGATAATAACTTTTAGCTATGATTGGAAGATCGAAACAACGTGTAAATACGCCAAATTTCGCTTTTTAGTTTGATTCAATGTACAATTCCTTCATAGATTGTTATTTTGTAAGTAAAATGTGAAGGTAAAAGGAGAAAAAAAAATACTTAAAAACTTTATTGTGGCTTATAAAAACTTATTGTCGTTTTGAACCTGTTCCTTGAAAATGTCTGCTTTTTCTGTGCTCACAGGTTTTTAGGCTTCTATGAATGACGGAGGAGATTGTATATTCTTTGCCTAAAGCCACTGTTAAATATGAATACTTTACCTAGAAAATGGTGCAGCTGAGTCTTATTGCTTAAATGTTTAATTGAAGGGATATTTTCCACTGGGGCAAGCTAATTACTTATTAAGTAAACTGTTTCTCCAGCATAATTATTTAAACTTTTCAGCTTCACAAAATGTGCGTGTGTTAAATAAAATTACTTGATAGTATTATATTGTTTTTACCAATCAACATCTTTCCCCAATATCGCTTATTATACTTCGAATGCATTAAAGAGAAGAAAAATCTAATGCGAGTGTTCTCGCAAGGGTATACCAGTAAAATATAAATTGCCAATATTTGTTAAACTAAATGTGCTTACATAAATAATTTTTTTTTTTAAATATCCGACTACGGAAATAATATTTGTTATAACCCTATCTTATCCGTGTTAAAGGACGAAATGTACGTATCTACTTAAACAATTATATGGGCTGTTAGTGAAGTGAATGCATATTTACATAGTTTTTAATTCCTTGTACGAAGTAAAGGAAGTATTGTAATTGCAAATATTTTCGGTTTTCAGATTTCGACGGAAATATCCATTTTGATCATCCCTGAAACCATTTTGACTAGTTTCGTCGTGGCGTCTGTTCTTACGTTCGTATCGCAGACCGGAAGTGGTACTTTATTAGAAGGTCATAATAAACACATCAAAAATTATATTAAAATTAAACACATAAATCATATGTTTCGGTAATAAAGGTCACAAATGCAATTTGGTTTCCAATACAATTAAACATTTTTATTACTTGTTTTAAGTGTTAAAATTATGAGTAAAACACTGACTTTCCTCCCCATTCGTGAGATGAAAAGTCTGTAGGAGGATAATAAGATTCAAGTTGTGTTCTTCCGCTAAAAATGTCGAAACTGTCTATTTCCAATGCTTTATCTAGTGACATTGACTGTTCTAATGTTATTACGGAACACGAAGATTTCTCTGGAAAACTAATTACCTACTGAAGGAAAACGACATATAATAACGGAATGAGACCTTCAGAAACAAGAGTGTGTCTGTGCGTGTGTGTGTGTGTCAATAGAAGGATATCACGACGCCGAGTGTCGTTTTTGGGATACTGCAATTTTCGGAAAATAGTAACTAAATTCAGGATCACTTTTTGAGCAACCGATTTATAGTTTAATAGGCGTACAAGGAAGTCATGTGTTGTCCACGTCATATACTTTGAAAAAGGCGTAAGCACCATTTAGCAAACTATACAGGAAACACATGAATCATTTTTTTTCCTCCCCAAATAACGATTTATTTTTTAAAAATTGTATTCTTTATAGTGTACAGTAGGAGCTTATTAAGGTGATTAGACCATCATAATTATAATATATTTTTATGATTTCTAGCACTGGTCAAGTCCACAGTGACGGCCGAGAGTCTCCAGTATTTAGTGCTTACGTC
Source organism: Rhaphigaster nebulosa (assembly GCA_948150685.1). NCBI lineage: Eukaryota > Metazoa > Arthropoda > Insecta > Hemiptera > Pentatomidae > Rhaphigaster > Rhaphigaster nebulosa. The sequence continues at coordinate 174,535,801 of OX411308.1, read as the reverse complement.
TTCAATAGTCGATTTTTTTTCTTGATATGTCGTGAGCGGGAATCGATAGAGGTGGTGTTTACTTGAATTGAAACCTAAATTTCGAACTTTTGGCGCTCAACCCTTTTTCAATAAACGACGTCGATATGAATACATAAACTTGGTGGAGTTGGGTGCCTCCCACTAAAAGTTATGTCTCATACATCTTTGCATGTAAACATACAAAAAGTAAATTTATGTATTGTCGGCAGAGTCTTGAGTTTCGTTCGGGCATGGAAAGCACCCGACTGCTACACCAAGTTTCAATATTCATAGAAAGCAACTTCAGTAAGTAACCCACCATTAAGTTTTAGTAGATATGCAAATATATTCCTTCCTAATAACGGATAAGGGATAGGGTTATAACATATATATTATTTCCGTAGTCAGTTTTTTTTTAAATTAAATTTTTTTTTTAATCAGTTGACATCTTATTATACATGACATTATATTTTTTTAACTAAGAGGATTAAATTCCCTCGTTTTCAACTCTTATAATTATAAGAAATTATTAATTATTAAAGAAATTTCTTTAATTAGAACACAGAACTGTTCTAACTCATTACTAAATTATAATTCCATTATCTCCCCATCGAATATTCAAACCTAGCGCCTTTGGCCTTTAACTTTAAATTGATGATCTATTGCATGCCTCATTGAAATAAAATTAAAAAAAAACTCTGCGTCTTAATGAATAAATACACAGAGGTATACCGCTAAAACACTGGGTATTTGTATGAAATGCGATAACTATGAAGGCAAAAGATTATTTAACCTATAACTCTTTCCACAAATCAGTAAGTGGTTGACGTAGATTTAATGTTATTACTTCGAGCCGATATAGAATTTCATTAGCCCCAGCGAAACCGGTTGTTAATTAAAGTTTCAGGATATAAATTTTTATTATGATGTAGAAAAAAAAGTAAAACGAAATCGTTTTAAAAGCCATTGCGGTTTTAAATCCAGTTTCAAAGGAAACCAATGCATAATAAATAGATCAATAGTTCTAGAAAGTTTTTATATTTATAATAAATTGTAACCATTAGTTTCTAAATAAATAGATTATTGCTTTAGTGCCGTAGTTTCTAGTTTAATAATAATAATAATAATAATAATAATAATAATAAACTCTTTATTTATTCTGGGACAAGTCCCTTTAGAATAACAATTACAGGCAATGATAGGTGGGCTTCAGAGCCTTAGAGTAGTTGATATAGGAACATATGCGTTAACAGATAATTAAAAATATAAAAAAATAAAAATAAAGAATAGTCGATAAATAAATACAAATGAAAATTATAACAAGTCATAACGCAATAACTACTAGCATATTAAATAGGTATTAATACTCTAATTGATTATGTCTTAAAACAAAAAACACACGAAATTCGTATGTTAATAAGATATGACAAAATTATAAGTGAAGGAACATATTCACAAATGTTGATTGACATCATAGAAAATCTATTTACAATGTTTTTTGGAACTGGATAGAAAATAAGTGATTGAACAAGCGGGATTTGAAGGTGATAAGAGTATTGGAGCGACGAATGGAAGGAGGAATGGAATTCCATAAGGATGAGGATCGGATAAGAAAAGATCTGTCGAAAGCTGCGGATCGGTGGGCCGCTGTATATAAATCTGAAGGCCGAGAACGGGTATGACGAGAATGAACAGAGGATTTGAATTGGAGGAGATCGAAAATATAGGATGGACGGTGGGATTGGATAACTTGGTAGAGGAAAGATGCAAGGATATACTTACGACGGTAGGAAGGATAAAGCCACTTCAACTCTTCGTAATATCGGGAGACAGAGGCGTCCCTCGGGATCCCGAAGATGAATCGTACAAAGCAATTTATCAAACGTTTTATTTTTGCCTCGAGGTCCCCAGAGACGCCTCCGTACACCGCACAACAGTAATCAAAGTGGGGGAATATTAAGGAAGTAACTAGGAGTTTACGGGTCTCAAGTGGAAATAGGTGACGGAGGTAATTTAGTCGCTTTAAAGTGTAAAAGGTACGACGGAAAATATCGGAAACATGATTTTTCCAGGAAAGAGTTTGGTCAAAGGTGATTCCAAGGTTTTTTATGGTTGGATAGAATTTAATGGGATTATTATTTAGGAACAAGTTTGGGATATGAGGAACAGTTTTAAGGAGGTGATAGGAACCTATTACAATTGCCTTTGTCTTCTCTGTATTCAACTTCAGCTTGTTGGCAACAGCCCAGTGACTTATTCGATTCAAGTCCTCTTGAAGTCTTTTGGTGGCTAATAATAGTTCGGAAGGCGGGAAGGACAGGTATATTTGGAAATCGTCTGCATAGATATGGTATTGGGAGTGACGGATAAGAAGGGGAAGGTCATTGATATAAATAGCAAACAGAGTAGGAGACAATGAGGAGCCCTGAGGGACACCAGAGGAGAGGGATCGTGTCTTGGATGGAGGTTGTCCTGGAACGACTACATACTGCGACCGATCTGAGAGGAAGGATTGGAACCAGCGTAAAACACTGTTGGATAAAGGTAGACTTTGTAATTTGTTAAGGAGGATGTTATGGTCAACTGTGTCAAAAGCTTTGGAGAAATCTAAAAGGATGAGGATAGTTAGGTTTCTGTGTTCAATGGCGGTTTGGAGGTCGTGGGTTATTTTCAGGAGAGCGGACTGTGTTGAGTAACAAGGTCGAAAGCCAGATTGGAGAGGGTTAATAAGGGAACGTTCTTCTAGGAAGTTTGAAAGTTGAATTTGTACAAGGCGCTCCAGTGGTTTTGAGAGGTTAGAGAGGAGAGAAATAGGACGGAAATCATGGGGTGAGGCGGGATTTGTAATTTTATTTAATGGTCGGACTAGAGCAATTTTCCAAGAAGAGGGGAATATGGAATTTTGTAGAGAAAAGTTGTAAATGTGATAGAGATGGGGTATAAGGATGGGGAGGCAGGATTTTATTAGCTTTACTGGGATATCGTCAGGACCATAATCATCGGTGTGGGATTTTAGGATAGTGGAAAGTAATTCGTCATATGACACGTGGGAGAAAAAGAAGTTTTCTGGGTTGAAGCTATGAGGTTCAATATCAGCAGTAGGTGAAGGGCTAGAAGCAGAGGATAAGAAATGGTCATTGAGAACATCTGGGGTAACTGGGAAAGAACTCAGGTTATTGGATTCTGGTACGGATAGTTTTCGAAGGATTTTCCATTTGGATTTGGAATCAGGAGCAGTAGAAAGGGCAGAATGGATATAGAGGGATTTGGCACGTCGGACTGCGGATTGGGTTTCGTTACGAAGCTGTTTGAAAGACGCAAAATCAGCTGAAAAACGAGTGCGACGAAATTTGCGTCTTGCTGCTTCTCTTCTTCTTATCATTAGCTTTATTTCTGGGGTTAGCCAAGGAGCAGTAGGACGGCGTAAGGTTCGGGTTTTAAGGGGAGCATGAATGTCTAAGACGGATTGTAGGTTTGAGGTAAGGGTGGAAACCATGGGATCTATAGAATTATAGGAATATATGATGTCCCAGCGAAAAGTATCCAGGTCAGGTTGAAGGGATTCATATGAAAGGAGGTCTAAATTACGATATGAAACAACTTTTGGAGTAAAGGATTTGACGGGTAGGTCGTATGAAATCTGGATAAGATCGTGTGATGAAAGAAAAGGAACAGGATGCTGGGAAGAAGAGAGGATTTTCATGGAAGAATCAGAAATGTGAAGGTCTAACCAGGTATCAGAAAATTGTGTGTGGTGGGTAGGAGAATAGGGAACGAGGTAAAGATTGAGGGAAAACATTAGGTCCGTAAGATAGGATTTATCACTGGATTCTGATAGCATATTAATGTTAAAATCACCAGAGATAATGATATTGGAATAGGTAGAAACCAGTTGGACAAGGGAGGACTCGAAGGTGTTGTCGAATGGGACACGAGGAGGTCGGTAAACAATGGCATATAACAGAGGAGAAGAGATGCTTGAAATTTCAACAAACATGTATTCTAGGTGAGGAAAGGAAGGAGAAATGGATAGAAGTAGAATTTTGGCCTTAAGGCTGTCGTGAACATATAGCCCGACACCACCTCCCGTGCGATCAGGTCTATCATGTCGTAGGAAAGAGTAATTAGGAAGGGATACTTGGGAGGAAGGGATATAAGGTTTTAGCCAGGTTTCTGATACAGCTATTATGTGATAAAAATTATCAAGGAAATATTGTTGAAATTCATCATAGTGGGCAATTAGGGATTGTGCATTAACGTGACAGGAATTCAGGATATTAGTCAAAACTGTGGGTGTGGAGAAGTGGAATAGCAGGAAAATGGACCGAGGTTGAGGAATAGGATATAACAACTTTTTATGCAGTATTCAATTTTATGATTTGATTGAATGTGAATATTAACAATTATATATGTAAATATTACAACAATTATATGAATATTAACAATTGAAACAAAGATACTAATGGAATTCTAATATGAATTAAATATAAAAATAAATTTTTAACGAAAATAAAATTATATGAAAAGAAAAAATATGAGTAACATTGATTAAAAAAAGAAAAAGTAAATAGAAAAAGACTATAAGCAAACCAAAAATAGCATTTCATCTGTGACAATAAAGTAGCAATACAAGTAGTAAATAAAAATAAATAAAATATCTTCAATATGAAAAAGTAAAATATCCTCCATATGTAAAAATAAAGCATCTTTAATTTAAAAAATAAAATATCTTCAATGTAAATTATTAAAATGTCTTCAATATAAAAAAATAGAATTATTTCGATATGGAAAAATAAAATATTTGTATCATTGAGAAGGTGACGCGCATACCAGGGTCAGTTGAAGACGTCCAAGTCGCTAGGCTTACCTATAATCACCGCCGGGTGGCCATCGGATTGCCTGCACCTGACTCTTCCTCCACTGAACCAAACATATTTAATTTTCGATGTCACCTTTTTCTGTCTCGCCAGCCAGTAAAGGTGCTTGTTAGTGGGGGTCATCGCTTCACTGACGTAGACGCGGTGCGACTCGTAATCAGTCCAGCCTAGGTGACGAGTAGAGAAGTCCCTTTTGGTTTTTCTCTGTCGCACGAGCTCGTCTCTCACGGTCTGTCTCACAAACCGAGCGATTATAGGGCCAGAGGTGCCTTCTTGTTTGGGCCTGAGCCGTACGACGTGGTCCAAATCCTCCGGGCTCAACTTGACGCCCAGGCCTGCACCGACGCCGAGTATTGTGCCTACAATAGTTTCTCCCGACTTCTCCGGGATACCTCTTATTTCTATTGTATTTCTAAGCTGATTTTGCTCAGCGTGATTTAGACGGCCCTCTAGATCTGAAATTTTCGATTTTAAGAAATTGTTTTCAGAGGTTAATTTTTCCACTAGGCATTTTTGTTCCTCTAAAAGTGTTTCTATTTTTTCTAATTTTTCCATATTTTCGTAGGAAAGCTCTGACTGCTTCTGAAGCGTTTGTTTTATTTCTTTCAGCTCGTCTATCGGCTGAAGCTTCGCCTTCATTTCTTTTACCTCCTCCGTGAGAGCCCTTAATAGGTCAATCATTGAACTGCTTTCTTTGGTAGGCGGTATCCGTGATGCAGTTTCGCAATCGGCACACGTCCAGTTTTTCGAGCTGTCAAAGTCTGTAGATTCAGCTTTAACGCATTTTATATGAAAAAAATTTTGACAGATGACGCAGGCTAATCTTGCTTTGTCATCTCGGCCAGCTGACTTATTACAAATTTTACAACTAACCATTCTAGTAAATAGGTAACTTTAAAGGACGTATGAAATTAATAATAATAATAATATAAACCTGAATATTTATACAGCGACTGAGAGGATTAAGCTTGCCAAACAAACTGTCCCCCACTGCTTCAACTGACGAAGTAATCCTTAAGTAATAATTTTCTTAATGTTTTATCACTTTTTCTAATAATTATCACTTAAATAGTGCATTAATAGTTCACACATGAGAACATTCAATAACTACGTAAATTTTCTACCGGAAAGTAGGTGAATAACTATTGAAATAGAACAATAATATAGAGACAGGCAACTGAGCACTTGACCGGACCAGAGAAACTCTAAGACTGAGTTTCTTACATAGTTTATATATATATATATATATATATATATATATATATATATATATATATACTATTGTAGATAATTATTTTATATATGTATTTAGTATAATCAAAACTAGAGTATTATATATAAGTAAAGAGGCAAGTAATTGATACACTTGCTATTTTAAAAAAAATAAATTAAATTATTAATTTTTCATTCATAGAAAAGTTAATTTTTTATTATTCTACTTCATAACTGATAATTAAAGACGGATTTGTAAGCATATTTTTTCTGATACCTTTTTCAGCGAAAACTATTGAATATCTTTACAAGTCAATACATTTGGCGTAGATAAATTAAATTTTATTGTGCATATTAGGGGTTATTGCATGATTTTGCATATTTGGCCAAATATTTTGTTTAAATAATTTTTTAGGCAATTAAAATAGAAAATACTATTTTCTGATGCATGTTGTTATTTAATGTATCAATTATGAGATGGATAAACGCCATACACGATTAATAAAAATAGTGCACTATAAGATTAGTCTAGATTACTATAAAATAGTAATCTTGTGGTTGTGATCACAACTGCACAGAACGTGTACCTGTATTTAAAAATAATTTAAAATATATGATTGTATTTCAAAACAAACAAAAATTAAAATATCAAATATGTATAATTATGGATTTGTATAGAAAATAATATTTAGCATCATAATTTGAATAACTTTTATAGAGCCCTTACTTCCGAGTACTTTCTTTAGCAAATTAAAAAGCATCCTTTTACCCTTCTTTGGAAATTAAAATTCCATTCTGGTCAGTAAGTGTGTTGCTAACGTTGTTCATATTATGTTAGTTCCATATTAAACAGTTGGAATCCTTTGAATTAAATGCAGAGATGTTTTTCTGGAAAAAACATTTTGTGCAATAAAAATGTGCCGTGTGAATTTTTTTTTCAAATCGACCAAACCGTAAAGGCATGTACTTGTATGAACTATTCTCGGAATTTTATACAATAATTTAAGATCGGAATGTAACAATAGTTTATTGTTGACTTATTGCATATGAAGAACATGGAATTTCCTTACAGTAAACTTTTGTGAATATCGTTTGTTTTTCAATTTACCTGTGTTTTGTTTTATTTATATTGTAAGTTAAAAGTTTTAAAATGTTATAAGAAAGCAATTTAGACGATAATTTCAGCCTTTTGTTGATTTTTTGTACGTTTTTGGTATATTTTCCTGCATATCGTATCAGGTTTCACTGAATATTACTGCAGGTTTTACTGTATATTTGAGGATTTTTTACTGCATATTATTTGGCATATTTTATCCTTTTTTGTTACATATAAATCCGGTCTTTACTGATAATATTTAAAACTCAACGAGCAAAATTAAGCTCGGAGAATATTAAGTGCAAACAATTTTTAATTTAATTAGTTTAAATATAATAATTTTAATAAATAAATAAATGTAATGATTATAACTTTTCTAAGCCATAAAAAACAAAATAAAATTTTGAATCCATAAATCCATGTTCCTAGTACCATGTACGTATGCTCCATGTACAAAAACTCATTCTTTTACTCTCGAAACTTTTTTCCTATCTTTCTTAGGTTTTGATATATATGTATGTATTTGTAGTTAAAAAAAAGTATCTTTTTTTTTTATTACAAAAATTGCGAAATCTATTGCCGCTCATTTTAATGGTAAAGGGACCACCTTTTAAGCTACGTTAGTTTTTATATCCTAAAATAACTGTATCTAAATCTACCAGCAATTTAACAGGAGGGAATATTCCACTTTTTTCACCTTTTATTTTCAGTTACAACAAATTTTGAATTTTCTTTAGTCTGTAACATCATCTCTTGAAGGCCTCTATTTGCTTTTTCATATGGTTTAAAGTTATTAAACTTTATCCTACGCCATATATATATATATATATATATATATATATATATATATATATATATATATAAACAACGATAATTGATGTATAAATGATGTAACTGATATATATATAACAACGATCAAAATTTGTATTTGAATTTCTTCTTACTCAAAATGTGAAATTTTACATTGGTTGTTCTTACTTTATGGAGATAGTATGTAAATAGAGGATGTCTTACGTATTGTATTTTTAGGAAATCTATGGAAATGTAATACGCTAATCACAGGTTAATTTGTTCTGTGTAAGTCAAAACAATAGAATACATTGTATACCTAATAACAGGAAATTACTACTTGAAACTATAAATTCATGCCTTAAGTTCTTTGTGTTATTCAAAGTGATATTTCTTCTAATATTGACGATTATTTTCCTTAAAGTTATCTTCCTTTCATAATTTATGTAGATAAATTTATTCGATGTTTCGAATGTGTTCCATGCATTCATTCTGTAAATACATTAGCCTATGTATATATACATCTGTAAATACGTAGATGTATATATCAGTTGAACTTTTCCTCAATTATTTGGATTTATTTATTTCTTAACCTCCTTAGTTTTCTTTTCCTGAATATATTCTGGGTGTACATTTGTCCAGTAATACGGTATCTCTGTATTTCTTTCTACTATTTTTAAGCTTAAGTCATAAATTGAATAGAATCGTTTGCGAATTTTTGACGTAATTTTTAATTATGCAGGAATATCGATTGAGAGAATAATAGCGAACAGAAAAATTACACAGGAATATTGGTATAGTGAATAATAACGATATAAAAATTATACTGGAATATCGTTGTATAGAATAATATCGTATTGGAAAATTATACAGAAATATCGATGTACAGAAAAATTATACAGGAATATCGATGTATCGAACTGAAAACCTCTCAAGGTCGGGCCTAACACAAATCTTCCCACGTACGCTTCGGTCGACTTCTGGGTGGGATGTTTGCCAGGATGAGCGCTGATTATAGTTTTAGTGATCCGCTCATTATCTATCGGCCTTAAGTCCTGTAATTGAGGGTTGTGTAGCCGTCTAAATTCTCCTGTTAATTCATCCTTCTTAGGTCCAAATATTCTATTCCATAATACTTTATTTTCAAAATCTTAAAAGTGTGTTCACACCTTTGCCAAATCTCGACAAATCAAGCATGTAAAGATGTAGTTCTTGGCTCGGTTTGTCTGTGCTTGAGTCCGATCCGGTTCTTGCGAGAAGCACAACATAAGCGGTAGTGTTGCATCCGTATATTGGTATATTTATATAAATTATATATTTTTAATTTTTATTTTTTTATTAAATAAAAATAGTTTAAACCGAAATTAACTACCGACAGAAGTTGGAATAGCGGGAACAGTAGGATATGGCTGAGTTTGTTCGCTAAGCTACTGTAAACAAACCCCTTTACTTGGTTTGGTTTGGGGACTTGCAATAATTTGGCAAAGGTGTGAACGCATCTTAAAGAACAGTTAGATTTAAAATACTTTTGTAAATTTTAAATAAAAAATAATTCTGTTATAGAAAAATAATCTGTAAGAATCAATTGAAGACGTGAGTGGATGAAGGTGTTATTTAACAAATCTTAGAAAATTGATTTTTTCTTCTGATTTGAATATGTTATAGAGTTATCTTCGCGTTGCTACTTTAAAACCCCTGATTTTTTATTAATTGCACGATTTCTCAGTGAATTGGTTATATCACGTCTTTAAAAAAATACATAAAAAAGTAACAAACATTATTCAAAACTCTAAAGAAACATAACACTGTCTACTCATGCCTTCAAGTTTTAGTTCTCTTGAGATGGATAAATAGACAAAAGTATTAGTTTTTATAGACGTCTATAGAACTAGGAAGAGCGGGGCTAAGACGTGCCTGTTTATATGTCAATAAAGTTTCCTCCCGAGTTTCCTCGCATTGTGATCCTTCGTTGTTCCGATGGGGAGAGGAAAGGGAAAGGAAAGAAAACTTTTCGAGATCGAAGGAGTTAAAACTTTTAGCACCGGAGATTGGGGGTGGATCCTGAGGGTGAACGGCTACAGGAGGGGGATCCCCACGTAGCGGCCCTTTGCGGGGGCCGCTGGATTCCGATCTGCGGCCGGTCAAAGAGTGGGGTGGGGTGAACTACGTTTTATAGGAAGGACTTAAATTCCGTCGGTCGGGCTTGTTATCTCTTTTACAATTTGTTTTGATGATAGAATTGATGTTCTCGCAGATAGGAATGTGTATAAAGGAAGAACGAAATTATAGAAGTTGTATTCTAATATCGAAATATTTCCATATTAAATAAATGTTTTCTTTTATCTTAAAATTTTTTTCAATAATAAAAATTATTTAAAAAAAATTGTTATACACTTTAATATTTACTATAGCTTAATCAAGCTATGTTTTCTGGATGATGATTACATTAATAATACTGTAAGATATGTTAATATTTGTTTCTTGATTTTTATATACTATTTTTATTACAGTTCTCACATTGCTACTCGCATTGTGATCGCGAAAATTTTTGGTATTCGGATTTCAATGGAAATAACCATTTTGGCCTTCCCTGAATCCATTTTGACTAGTTTCTTCGCGACGTCTGTACGTACGTTCGTATCTCGCATAACTGAAAAACGGTTAGCCGTAGAAAGTTGTGATTATTGTAAAATCTAGTTTTGTACCTCCCCTATTGTCTCTACATGATCATCGGAAGTGGTACTTTACCTGAAGGTCATAATAGATTTTCATAAAAAAATATATTAAAATATAATGCAAAACATCCCAAATTTAATTTTATATCAATTTAAATAATATAATAGATTTTGGTTGAAATTGGTGAGCCGAAAGGGGTACTTTACTTATAGGTCATAATAAACTTACATAAAAATATCTGATGTGGACAACACGTGACTTCCTTGTACGCCTATTAAACTATAAATCGGTGGCTCAAAAAGTGATCCTCAATTTGGTTACTAGTTTCCGGAGATTGCAGTAACTCAAAAACGACACTCGGCGTCGCCACATCCATCTATTGACACACACACACAAATGGGAAGGAAAACCAGTATTTTACACTCCATTTTAACACTTAAAACAAGTAATAAAAATGTTTAATTGGATTGGAAACCAAATTGCGTTTGTAACCTTTATTACCAAAACATATGATTTATGTATTCAATTTAAATATCATTTTTGATGTTAAGTTAAGTACCCTTTTCGGCTCACCAATTTTAATCAAAATATAGTAAATACATTCATATCGATTTAAAAGTCCTATTTACCATATTTGAGATGTTTTACATTATATTTTAATATAATTTTTAATGAAAGTCTAATATGACCTTCAAGTAAAGTACCGCTTCCGGTTTTCCAATTTAGATCGAAATCTAGAATGTTATTTAAATCACTATATAAGTTATGAATACTAAATTTGAGAAGTTTTGTATATTATTTTAATATAATTTTTGTTGGAAATCAATTATTATCTTCAAGTAAAGTACCACTTCCGGTGATCAAGCAGTGACCAAAAATAGAGGTTCACAAATAGATTTTAGAACAATCCTAAATAAAAAATTCAACTTTCTACGGCTAACCGTTTTTGAGTTATGCGAGATACGAACGTACGTACGTACAGACGCCACGACGAAACTAGTCAAAATTGATTCAGGGATGGCCAAAATGGATATTTCCGTTGAAATCTGAAAACCGAAAATGTTTGGGATTACAATACTTCCTTTACTTCGTACAAGGAAGTAAAATTTATATTAAAATTTACAGAGATCATATGGTTCGGTTCGATGATGAAGGTTATAAAGATTTTTTTTTCACTCTAATTTAACAATTTTATTACTTGTTTTAAGTGTTGAAATTGAGTTTAAAATACTTATTTCCCTCCCCATTTGTGAGCTGAGCAAATCTGCAATAGGAGAATAAGATATAAATTGAGTGGGTTCTTTCGCATAAAATGTCGAAACCGTCGATTTTCAATCTTTATCTAGTGACATAGACAGTTCTAATGTTTTCACGGAATACGAAGAAATCTCTTGGGAGTTTGTTACCTACTGAAAGAAAACAAAATATAATAATGGAAAGAGCCCCACTTCTATGTCCATATGTCAGGAAAGGATTGATTCACTTACTTCTATGTCCATATGTCAGGAAAGGATTGATTCACTTACTTCTATGTCCATATGTCAGGAAAGGATTGATTCACTTACTTCTACGTCCATATATCAGGAAAGGATTGATTCACTTACTTCTATGTCCATATGTCAGGAAAGGATTGATTCACTTACTTCTATGTCCATATGCCAAATGATCGGGTATTCTGATTTTGTTGCTTTCTTTTTGTTTTGTAGGATTTTGAGCTCCGATGCCTGTGTGCCCAATCATTTGGCATACCTTAGAATAATATGTACCCTTAGAAAAATAGCCGAAATACGTGCATAATTCGAAAAATATACATTTCATAGAAAAACCTATATAATCACTTGAAAGGTAATTTAATTGTCAATTAAAAAAAAAAACAATCGTAAACTCGTCTAAACGTGATCAGTGTGAATTAGCGGAGGTACAAGAAATAATTTTTTGTATGGACTTGACAACTAAAGAGGTAAGGAAAATCATCTGATTAGACACAATTTATTCCGACTTTTTGGTCCAACAAAGGCCACTCCCTAGTAAAACATTCAAAATTTCGCAAACTAAAAACAATATGTATCAAGCTTTAAGTTAAAATTATATCTAAATTCTATATCCATAATAATTTAGTTAAATTTCTTTAATATATAATATATATTTTATTTAATAATAATATGTATATCGACGTCGTTTTTTGAAATGGTGTAAGTGAGCGCCATTTGGCATATATATATATATATATATATATATATATATATATATATATATATATATATATTTATTCTTTATTGTATACAGTAGGAGTTTATTGAGGTGACAAAACTTTTAAAATTACAATATATTTTTAAGGCTTCTTGGACTGATGAATGCCAGAGTGATGACTTAGAGTTGTTAGTATTTAATTCTGACTTAATAGTCGATTTTTAGATATTCCAATATTTTTTTTCGATTTATCATGAGCGGGAATCGATAGAGATGGTGTTGAATTAAAACCTAAATTTTGAATTTTGATCGCCTAAGTCTTTTTCAAAAAACCGCGTCGTTATATACCAACATTATTAAGTATTCATTTGTGGTTATGAAAATTTTGAAGAATTCTTACGATACCAAGGCCAATTTTTTTTATTTCGTGGCTTTAAATCTTATAAGTTATCCAGATTTCTGATATTTCTGTATATTTTGGGACATTGTTTTTCAATTCTCTGCATGTTACTCTTGTGTTTTATTTATTTATTCCAACTATCCCTCAGGTTTTTCGGTTTCTTGCCAACTAATGTTGGATTTATCGTAGAGTATAAAGGCTGTGATGGACGGGATCGGTATACTTGGCCAGCCCACCCTTACCTCATAATGTATTCATATCGCGCAATACTGACCATCGTGTTTACTTAGGCCATTTTTCGTTTTTTCTGCACCATATTTTTAAGTGCTAGGGTACCTTTCAACGTATCACATTATGTCAGAAAGGGCTTTGCTACGCCATTATATCGCACATACAGAATGAAAGAGGTATGATTCATAATTTTTAACGTTAGACATTTTAATAGTTGGACCTCAATCATCCCAAAGAGCAGCCCACCCTCCCTTTTTTTTTTGAAATTTTATTGTGCATTTATAATATATAAATGAGGTTTCAAGCCTTGAGAGCTTACGAGTATATACACTCTACATCAGCACTATAATGGAATCTAAAATATAATATATCTTAAAGGTAATACATTACAAGAGGGAAAAAATAAAAATAAATAATTCTTCTAAAAGAGAAATGACAAAGAAAAATACATATCCTGCACCTATGTAGTTAATTTGTTGTAGAATTTATTTAAATACATTTGTCTTAAAAAAAAAAATAATAAAAAATAAAATCATTGCTGGTAAATCATCTATTGGTTTAGTCTGATATTTGAGGGTGGGCGAAGATATACATATATCTTATTTTTATTTAATAATTATCATTTAACCTCGCCCACCCTCAAATATCAGACTAAACCAATAGATGATTTACCAGCAACATATGTTAGACGAAACACCCTGTGGATTCTAAGCAAAACTTAACCTGTGCTAAATGTTCGTTTTAACAAAAACAGATTTTTTGAGTCGTCCCCTGTTATTCTTGATGTGTGAATACCAAGGATATATTCTATTGTGTTTCAAATTGATTGTTACAACAGCTAAGTTACAGCTAATCCCCCCTCCTACCCGCCTCTGAACCAACAGAGGAAGATATGCAGTATATGTACCGTATCCGAGATAACATTACCATGCTAGAGTAAATGCTAAATCCGGTTGTCGGAGTAGCTAAGCCGCGGTTCGCAAGGGTACTCGAATCGTTAAAGCTTATTGAAATCTCTTCTGTCTCTGTTTGTCTTTAATCAACAGCTCTTGTTTCATCTTTATACCTCTTGTTTGTTTATCACTCCTCCCTTCGTTATAATTATTATTGTCGTTCCTGGCGAATCGGTCGTTCGAATCACTGGTTGATCATATTTTGTACTATTCAAAATTTAGTGTTAATTATCGAACAAAAAAAGTATTAGTATAGAAGTAGAACCTGTGAATATATGAGTAGCCCAGTTTCATACACGGCCAGGTTTACTTTACAAATTTTTTCAGGAGCATACGAAAAAAAAAATTGTGAGCAATAAAATTCCGTCCTTAAAGTCGTATTTTCACTCAAATAAAAATATTATAAAAACGGAGGTGTGAGAAAAAAAGTTGAGGCCTAAAAAAGACAGTTCCTAACACACAGAAATTTACTCATACTTTTATTATAACGTTCTGCCTCTCCGCTTACCTGCGATACAGAAAACCCTGCATACCGAATTTCAGCTCATTTGACACAACGGGGGCCGCTGGTGTTGAAATAGTCGTCATATCTTTGCTAATATTGGTCCGATTTCGATGAAACTTCTTCTCTTTTATAGGTCAATTTGGAGGGGTTTTAGAGGTGCAAATATTAAAAAAAAACCCAGAGGAGGATAACAATTTTGAGATCCCCAAAAGATAATTCTCTATCACCAACTCAATTCAAATAAAAAAAATTCAACTCTATAAACTGATTTGGTGAAGATGTACAGATGCACAAAACTTTAAAATACCGACATTTTGACTGAAATTTACCCATTCTTCTATGGTATTGTTCTGGCAGGAAGAAAGGTCCTGCAAACTGAATTTCAGCTCATTTGATCGAAAGGGAGCCGCTGGAGGTGCTCATATATATATATATATATCGTGCTCTAGGGGTAAAAATCCGTGCTAAACGAATAGAAAACGCAGTCCCACCGCTTACCGCCGAACTTCGACCCTTTTATATTATTTTAAAAGTCTATTAGTTATTTACAAAATAAAACTGGTCGAGTTTGTAACCAGTGTTTGAACGTGGCCGTCTTTGTAACAAAAACTGCAGACTTGAAACTATGAAAATAATTCTTTTAGATTGGCTTTTAAAAAGATAATAAATACCTAATGAAACATTTTTCAATAAAAAGGTTTCTGTCTTTCATTTTTCAGCATGTTTTTATACTAACTGGACATTTTAATTTAGGTAATAATTAAAATTTTAATTAATTATTTTATCAAAGCAGCTCAAATGAATATACGAAAGGTATAGTGAAGCTGCTTGGGGGAGGAGGGGTCACGTGATCGGAATACTGTGCTGTGATCGGCACCGCTGGACGACCGTGTTTGAAACTAAGCGCTTGTTGAGCTGGGTTTTTTTTGTAATGGAGTCATGTATTTCATATCCATTTTAACACGTTTATAGCCGGTTTGGTAACGAAAGAGCTAGATTATTGCATAGAAGGTGAAACCAGCTGACATGAAAAATGGACATGGCCGTGTTTGTAACCAGACTACTCATATAACAAATAAAATAATTATTTGATATTTATATAATATGAAATAATTTATATATATATATATATATATATATATATATATATATATGAAATAATTTATATATATATATATATATATATATATATATATATATATATATATATATATATATATATATATATACACACACACATACACATATATATTCCATGAATGCATGAGGCTGAAGATCTAATGCCACTTCAGTGGTTTCAATATTCTAGGACTGCGAACTGTTTTATCTAATCAATTAATTATTTAATGAGAGCAAAAACTCCTCCAACCCATTATTAGGTCATTGTTGAAATATTGAAATTATTTAGTTTATATTAAGTAAGACTCTTTTCTCGATGAAAGCTTAAAGGAAATTATTAGAAAACTAATATTAGGAAACATCTTTTTTCATAGATTGACTTTTCGGTCAGATCAAAATTAATTTTTGTATAACAAAATATTTACATCATATATATATATATATATATATATATATATATATATATATATATATATATATATAATTAGTTAGCAACACATTATTTTATTATTTAGCAATAAATTATTTTTCTTTTCTACAGATGCATTATTAACCACGTGACTGTCATGTGATTGACTGATTGGGCACAGTCAAGTGGCCAATAATGTATTTGTTGAAAAGAAAAATAATAAATTAAGGTAATTTTATTATATATATGTCGTAAATATTTTGTTATAGAAAAATTAATTTTGATAATGGACGAATCGTCCGAAACGTCAATCTATGAATAAAGATGTTAGAAGTTTGAAGACATATGATCAGTCTTACTACCTTGATGAATTTTAATTAATTAATTCATATTAAATTATTTAGGACAATTATATTACCTAATTGAAAGGATCGCGTAAAGTTATCGGTCCAGAAAAATAAAATTAATCATCAAATAATTAGGCAAAACTGAATTACACTGTAGTGTAGAAATTTGGACCGTTTTTATATTGCATATAAATCCGATTTTTAGTTGTTGATGGAGTATGCGTTGTCTATTAAAGTTGTTCTTGTTCTGTGTCCGCTTTGGGTAGGTAATACTTGTGAGGTATCAGGCATTGGTCTGGTTTCTTAAATAGGATTGCTTATTGAATCTTAGCAAAGGGGATCTATATTAGCCATAAACATTTTACAGCATCTATTAATTTTTTTTTAATAATTGCTTTGTCTTCATGAAGCGATTGTATCGGGTAGGATCGCGGTGACCTTGCCGTTTACCGAGAGATGGAATAGTCCTTGCGACACGGGAGTACAACGGCAAAACATGTAGCGTACGATGTATCGGGATGGTATGGGTTGTACGTATTGTAGCCACGGGGTTGGGGGACCGGATGTGGGATCTAGTATTAGTTAACCGCGCGTGGGCCGTCAGGTTTCGCCGGCTGATGAATTATGTATGATTTCCGGTTGGTTTTAGGACTCGCAGTCGTAAAGTTTGGACCATCCATGCTGTTCTGGAATGCCTCATTTAAATTTCATAAGTTCTATTTGAGGTAGTGATGCTGCCTGTCTGCCTCTTAGCTCCCTTGCTAGATTATTAATTGAAATACTAGATTATTAATACAACTGTAA
Organism: Rhaphigaster nebulosa; assembly: GCA_948150685.1. NCBI lineage: Eukaryota > Metazoa > Arthropoda > Insecta > Hemiptera > Pentatomidae > Rhaphigaster > Rhaphigaster nebulosa. Next base: position 174,518,193 of record OX411308.1, on the reverse strand, counting down.
GAGGCTCGACAATGCTAACATGACTACTGATAGTATTTGATATTAAGCTTTCGTGCTTACCCACGTCTCTCTACGTTCCAGTTATGTGTTTATAATATCAGTTTATAAATATGTATATATATATATATATATATATATATATATATATATATATATATATATATATAAAATCATTTTGTATTAATTCCGTGTTAAAGATCTTTTTTCCAGCTCTCAAGGGTGGTGGATTTTGACAAACGAGGTGTTTGAGAAAGGGAATTTTATTGAGAAGTGACGAATCCTCCCAATTTGGATTCTTAAATTCTGTCGCGGGGTACAACTAGTAACTTAAAATTAAATAATTCAAAAATTAATTTATATGGAGGTAGATTCAAATATGTACCAAAATATCGATGGTAGGTAAATAATGAAAATATATATTGGCTGAAATTGCTAAAAAAAAAATAAGTTAATTGGTTACCAAACGTAGATAAATTTGTTTGTGATAATCAGTCACACTTTTTAAATAAAGTACCCATATAATCGAAACGTTTCAAATATCTTAATGCAAATAAATTTGTTTTGGGTAAGGTCCTTGACTTCAAATATATAGTGGATTTTATTGAGGGACGAAATTCAGACCGCTATCTTAAAATTCTAACACTTTGGTAGTTATTGTTTTGTTTTTTATTTAGAGAAAACAAAGTATTTAGATTTGCCCAATATCGATGCTTGTATAACTGCATCGATATTTTATATTTGGAATTTTATATTTGAAATTTCGAATTTGGCTTCGGGGGACGATGTTTGGCCGTCTTTCATTATTTTTTAAGTACGTATTTACTTTTTACTTCCTTGTTCGTGCGTATCTCGCATAACTCAAAAACGGTTAGCCGTAGAAACCTAGTTCTTTCTTCATATTTTCTTTTTTTAAACAAATAATTAATTTGTATTCCGTAACTATCCCAACACAATATACTGTTTTATTTTTACTTGAGATGATTTTTCAGCCATATATAGGCCATTTTTAAATATTAAATGGCTTATAGTGTTATTTTCATTAGAGAATTAATGTATTTAGAAGTTCTAATTTTAATTAATCGAATTTACTAATAATTGAAAAAAAAATCAGCAATATTTTTACTCGATAAAGAAATTGTAACGAACAATTTCATAACATTAAATATTTAATGTTACCTCGCCTCTTTTGCGGTAGTGTATAATAAACTGTTTTAGAATAATGTGCTATGTCTACTTGGTGAGTCTTTCTTTTGCTGCTGATGTGAGATGTGCCATATCTGGCAAGGATTTATATGATTTCATGTTTTTCAGTTCTGATACTTCGGCTAGTTAGTTATTCGCTGCTATTTGAGGGACTCTCTTTGAGAGTTTTTTTTTTTAATTTCCAATAATATATCTACTAATTATAGATTTTGTCTTCTTATTTTTTTTAAGTTTTTTTTTTATATTAATAATGAATAAATCCTCATCAATATTAGATAGTTATACTTAATATATTAATTCTCTAATGAAAATAACGCTATAAGCAAACCTTTATCTTTTATATTTAAAAATAACCTATATCAGGCTGAAATATCATCTCAAGAAAAAACAAAACAATAAAATTGTTCTAGGATAGTTTCAGAATAACAAATGAATTGTTAAAAAAAAAAAAAAAAAAATGTAACGAACGAAATAGGTACTGATAATAAAGAAATAATATATAAAAGGAGTTTAAATTATTCAAGTATGAGTGGGTTTGGTAACGATGCCGAAAACGAAAGCGCATCGAAAATCGACCAATGTGGACATAGCTTTAATATGGCCCATGGGCTTTAAAGCAAACAACATTAATATTTTTTTAAGCTGCATTGTTTAATCTTTAACTATTATTTAATCATTTTATTTCAATATAGTCGACAAATTATCACTTTTATATATATATATATATATATATATATATATATATATATATATATATATATATATATATTTTTAAATAATCATGATAAGGTTATATTATGTAGATTTGACTCAACCCTTTCAGGTATAAAGCTTTGAGGTATGTCCAATAGAGTGCGGAAGGGTGTAATTGTTCCCAGAGGGCCGTGTTAGCTAGCGCATTAACAAGTCGCAATTAGGAAGGGATACGGTAGAGTTAGCTCGTTGGGTCGCCCATAGGTTCGCTTTAGTGGATGAAGTCATCGCAACTAAATTAGAGAGCTCCCTTCGGCCTTAGTCACCGTTGAAAGAAGTGGTGTGTAGTTAGAGGTCCCACGGGAACCCTCTGGCACATCTATTCAATGAAAGCTTTCTCCTTCATGGAACCCGCTAACTGAAATGTGTGCCATCCCGTAAAATTACAGTGTGTTGAGAGAGAGGGTTGGTGATGCCTACAATAAATACCATTATGGTATCATCAGTAACTATTATTAATTATCACCATTAGAAGCTCTTATAGCTTCTGAATCATGTTAATTATATTTACTTAAAAAGAAAAGAATTTTTTAAAATATATGAGAAACAGCTGCATTGATATTATTACTGATAGACTCTGACACAAAACCACGATTGCTCAAATATCATTAAATAACTAAATAGTTAATGTTTCGCCAATTGAGGCATCTTCAGGACAGAAAGAACAAAAGATAAATGTAAATCACACATCTCACATCAACAGTATAAATAAGAACATCTACTCCAAGATAATAACAACAGTTATGTTACATATACAATTACAACTCTCCCATCTATTGGATACCTTTACTTTAGACTGAAATTTTGTTTTAATACAAGAATTTATTGGTAATGATTGGCTGACAGTATAACTTTTCGTACAACTACGATGCAGCCGCCTTATCAGTAGCAGTCGCCGCAACAGCGCTCTCTAGCGCCACTAGCAAGAGGATATGAAAAGCCGCTTCCCCAAAAAGGAATGATATCCCTGATAATTAGATAAATTTTATCGACAGGTACGAGCCCGAGATATCTGCGGCTGGTTTCGCTTATAAATTAGTATCTATTTTTGAATGATATCGATGTCTTAATTTAGCGGAGATCTGTTAGTTCGGGGCATCAACGAGGGGCGGGCATCGTTCTCCATAATATATTATATATATATATATATATATATATATATATATATATATATATATATATAAACTGGTAAATAGTTTACATTTTGCATTGTTTAAATTGTTCACTAAATTACATTACTTTATTGGTTTACTTGTTTTGTTTTTTGGTCTTTGTTTATTTATAACCCTCTATCGCATTCTCCTACATTTTATATTTGAGGATCTTTCTAACAAAAGTGGATATCTCCACTTCTGACCAAAATAAATTTCTGTGTGTTCTTTTTATTTTTATAAACATGCGTATGTATTACAATATCTCAACAACCGTAAAACTTCTCCGTAAAAATGAAAGCAATATTATCAAGTATCATTTGTTTGCTACCAAAAATTTGTTTATAAAATTAAAAAAAAAGTTAGTTGATGTGTTAGTTATGGTAAGTGCGCCAAGCAAGCTTATTTTTACTAATTTGAAATTTAATTTGATGAACTTAAAATTCATATCAGTTTTACGCAATTATATATACGTTATATATGCGTTCAAAATAGTTTTTGTTTTTTTTAAACTGTTACTGTTTTTTTTCATAAGGTTACATTAATTATTTAAATTATCAATTTTCAGGAAAAGTTTCCCCTTATTCACTTCCACAACTTATTGATTATTCCTCACAATGTTTCGGGCCCATGTTGCCTATTTTTATTGCTCATTTCCACGTGTTATAATTAGTTATAATTAGCATTGGAAATTCCTATTTGTCATCGTAGTTCAGCTATCCAGAGAGATCTATTTGAACTGTTCAAATAGTTCCCTGTGGATAGCTGAACTGCGATGATAAATAGGAATTTACTATGCTAATTATTAATCATGGACAAGTAGGGATAAAAAAAACAAATTAGAAGATCACTTGAAAATGGGCAATATGGCCCCGAAAAGTTTTGAAGAATAATCAATAAAGTTGTCGAAGTGAATAAGGGGAAACTTCTGAAAATTGATAATTTAAAAAAGTTATATATGCGTTTTATGTGGATATTGAAAAGTTGCGAGCGAGAGGAACGAATTTGGCTCTTGTTAGAAATGTGCTACGGCTGGAGATCCTGGGCTGTGGTGAAGGAAGATTATGAAGGAGAAAGAGTTGAAGAAGAATTGTTGGCGGAATGGATAGCAAGCGCAGCGATGGGATTGCAAGAGACTAGTGGTATTTCCTTCGGGCGCTGATAGCCGCCGGACGTTCGTGTTTCAGCCTGTAATTTGATCCCCAGCCATCTCGTTTTGTGTAACCAGAGCCGTGGGCTTAGTCACGGTGATCACATAATCATTATCCTGTGTTTTTTTCAATATGAAATCTTTTTAGAATTGATTGGCAAAAATCAATCATGATGATAGTATTTTATGTCAAAGCAATGAAATAAATAAATAGAAGAAGAAAAAGGGACAACTTTTTGTATAATTAAATGTTTACTGCCCTTAATAATAAATAATGACGGATTAGAATTAAAATTAGGACTGTAATCACATTTTTAGCGACTGATCTAGCTGATGTTTTTTTTTATTTATAATTATATTTATTATATTATTATTATTATTTTTTTTTATTTTAGGGCTGGCCAAGTATTAGCGTCATTAGAGGCCGTCGTCTTGTTAAAAATATTAATTTGGTTTTGTCGATCAAAGCACAATTTTATTTGAAGTTATAAATTTATTTAGTAAATACCCGACTATCAGCGAATGCCGCGGAAAAAAATTTTATTTACACTATTTTCCAATAATTGTTTGAAAAGAATTTTGTGCCTCAATTACGTAAACATCTTGACTCAAAAAAATTGCCAAAGAAGACTGTTTTCTTAATTGGCAGCGCGCCTTAATTACCCACCTACACATACAGTGTGCTTAAATCTTCTGACGGGCAAATCTTTGAAAAGTTTTTGCCTCCAAATGTTACTGCGCTGATAAAACCTATGGACCAGGAAGTCATTGCAACCATGAAGAGAGCACATAGCACAAAGTGGTTAAATCGAAGAGGGTTGCAATCCCAAAGAATTTTTGCGGATTTATACAATTTTGGATAGCGACTCTTTCCGAGTATCGAAAAAATGCCAACCAAAATGTTTGTGGAGATAAGAATGAAGTCATACCGATCGCTACTCATGTTTACCTAGTGATATCTCTTCCGAGAGGTGAGAATGTCGTTGAATAGAAGAGTGGATGGAATGGGACCCAAGTGAGTTGGAGTTTAAGCGACTGACTGATATAGAGATACCGGACAAACCAATATGAGCGAACGAGAACGAAGAACAAAATGAAGGGCGCATGGGCGGATGAAACCCGAAACTGCTTTTCACCACGTTGACAGATTGCTTCTGTATTCAGAGGAATATTCAGAGGAACAAGACAACATTGCAAATCAGAAAAGCTCATGTTAAGGATAGTACAATTTAGAATTAAGAAAAGGCGTTTCCAAAGAAAGAAGCAAAAACGAGTGACTGATGCAAGTGAACACTTTCTGTACACACTAAATTTAGATATATTTAGTTTTTTGTTTACTATTCTTTATTTCAGTCATATAGACGTAGAGCGAATGCTTGTGCTGCAAGGTGCATTTTAAAAGTTTTATTATGTTTCTTGTACAATAAAACATAGTTTTTATGTTGAAATATATTTTTTCGTTTTTGGACCTCGTTCCTGTTTAGAGTTTTTTCGGGTTATCCGCGATGTTTGTTATACCTTGCCACCCAATTCCGCTGATAATCGGGGCTTAACTGTACTTCATCCATCTGTTGAGTATAAATCGGCTTGTCAATAGATTTTCTGAAAAGCATTACATTTTTTGAAATAACTATTACCATTCAAGTATTTAAACCTTTAAACACTTAACATCACTTTAGCGTGGAACGAAGTTAATTACAGTTTGCATGCACAAGGACTTTATTCAAAGAATGACATACATATAGCATGTGTGTATTTATAATTTTATATATATATATATATATATATATATATATATATATATATATATATATATATACACGGATTCGCATGTTTGCAATTCATGGGTACAATCCGTTACGTAAAAGATTCATCGTGTAAGGCACTATATTAATTCTCTGATATTCTTCTATGTAGAAGATTTTTTTCTTTAGATCATTTTTTTTTTATCTCTTTTAGGAGTTCTGACAGCCTGAAGGGTATCTTTTATTAAAAAACCGCAACTTTCTCGAGAGTTTGCCCATTGGTCTGTGTTCACTTTTTAATTTCTTAGAGTCAAGTCTTAAGAGGGAAGCGTCTCTCTCCCTCCTTTAGGGACTTAATATGCCCTTGAATTACAATTTTTTTAATTTTCTTAATGCTCAATGTTCTTGACAGTTCTGTCGACTTTTGTACGTCCTTTTCGTACTTCGTTTAAAATTGGCTATACCATTTCAAATAAGTCGCTTTAGCCGTTCCTACAGGCGTTGCCCAAACTTACTTTATTCTTCGTCACTAGTCAGCAGAATAAGAAATCTGTTACTTCTTTTTTTTGAAAAGCCATCCGGCGGTGACAAAGCAAATATTCCCTAACGAAGTTGAAGTGCTGCGCTTTTAGAGGTCCGGGAAAGGATATAAATGCAGTTAAAAATTATGAAATACGTTGTAAAACCTGAACCAGCGCCAATCATGTAATTGTACTATACCTCTTCGTAGGTCAATTTACTTTATATGCGGTGTTATTGCAGTATAAAAAACAAATAATTTTTAGAACATCGATATAATTAACCTTTAACAGGTCGAATTCATATCTAAATCAAAGTGTTGGTTTTTTCTTCGCATATAAAACAGTAAATTTTTTTTTCGGTTTTTTCTTTTCATATAAAACAGTAAATGAATAGGTAAATTTTAGTAAAATTTGTGGTTCGTTCAAAATTGGGGAATTGCGATATGTATGTGTGTGTGTATATATATATATATATATATATATATATATATATATATATATATATATTTTTTTTTTTTTTTTTTTTTTTTTCGGTTGGCTCTACAGACCTTGTAGATCTTTGGCCGCCTGAACCAGCCTTCTCCACCTCTGCCTATCTTGGGCCACTGCTTTCCAGTTTGCTGCATGCAGCTCTTTCGCATCTTTGTTGATCCTGTCTATCCATCTGGTTTTTGGCCTTCCACGTGGTCTCTTGCCAACTATTGTGGCATTCATCGTTGTGAAAAGGCGTCCTGATGGATTGCTCCGAGCTACATGCCCCGCCCATCTTAACCTCCTTGCCTTCATATCATGAGATATTGACTGACCAGTTTCTGTAAGTAGTTCTTTATTGGTCTTTCTTCTCCAGGATTTTAGATTCTGATCCCATATCGCTCCGGTTATCGTGCGGAGGACTTTCCTTTCAAATCTCTCGATTCTGCTTTCTTGGGTGCCGGTTAGTGCCTAGGTCTCGCAGCCGTACATCAGAACTGGTTTTATCACAGCATTGTACTACACCCTTAATTTGAGATTTCTGGAGATTTTTCGGGATTTCAGTACTCTTGACAGAGAGAAGAAAGCTCTATTTGCGCTTGTTATACGCTGGTCTATCTCTGTATGCTGGTCATTGACTGAGGTTATTGTGGAGCCGAGGTATTTAAAGCTGTCTACTTTCGGGAATGTTCTGCCATCCACGCAGATACTATTGTTGGGGTGGATTTTTCGGCTAACTATCATGTATTTTGTTTTGTCTTCATTTATTTTCAAGCCGATTTGCTCTGCTTCTCGTAACAGAGTCTTAGCAAGTCTCTCAATGTCCTCTTCATTGATTCCAAGGACAGCTATGTCATCCGCATACGCTAGGATTTTGTGTTTCATTCCGACGTGCACCCCTCCATTTTCCAATGAAGTTGTTCTAATCACCTTCTCAAGGGCTAAGTTAAACAGCATCGGCGAGAGTCCATCCCCCTGCCTCAGACCTGTTCTAACTTCAAAGGCTTCAGACACATCTCCTTGTATCAGGACTCTGCATTTGGGGTCGTTTGTACACGCCTTCGTCAATCTCACCAATTTCCCGGGAATACCCAGCTCAGTCATGATTTTCCAAAGGCAGTTTCTGTCCACGGAATCATAGGCTGCTTTGAAATCGACAAATAAGGCGTGCACATCCTGCTCTACTTCCCAACGTTTTTCGAGTACCTGTTTTAGGATAAAGATCTGGTCTAGCGTGCTCCTTCCTCTTCTGAATCCTGCTTGGTGGTCGCCTATTATATTTTCATAGTGGGGATATATCCGGTTTAGCAGGATATTAGTCATTATATTATAGGCGACCGGAAGGAGTGCTATGCCTCTGTAGTTACCACATTCATACATGGACCCCTTCTTTAGGATAGGGCATATTAGACCTGTGTTCCAAGCCTCCGGTATCCTTTCCTCCTCCCATATTTTCTGGATTAGTTCTAATAGCTTGGTTCTTAGAGTTTCGCCTCCATCTTTAAACAGCTCTGATGGTATGCTGTCCAACCCTGGGGCCTTTCTTCTTTTAAGCCTGTCGATAGCTATTTCCACATCCAGGATGTCTGGTTTTTCAACCTCTTGCGGGTCGAGGTCTTCAGCGTGGTCCATGTCTTCATCGTTTGTGGGGTTCCCTTGGTTGAGAAGCTGCTGGAAATGTTCTTTCCAGATGCTTAATACCTTTTCTTTTGATGCCGTCAGTTTGCCATCTTTTCCTCGCATTTGCGTGTTTCTCGCTTTATATCCTACCCTTTCTTTCCTGATGTCTGCGTAGAATTCACATATATTTCCGGCCTGCCAGTTGTCCTCAATAGTTTGCAGTCTTTCTTTGAAGAATTCTCTTTTTGCTTTTCTTATTATTCTGTTTGTCTTTGTCCTGGCGGCGGCGTATTTTTCCAGCGTATCATGATCAGCTTTGGCTACGGAGAGAACTTTAATTTTTCTTCTTTCCTCCACTGCCTTTTCACATGCTTCTGTGAACCACTTCTTGGCTTTTCGTTTCTCCTGAATACCTATTACTTCCTTAGCTGTTTCTTTTAACCCGGTCTCTAATGCCCCCCAGTGTTGATCAACCGTGAGGCCCTCTGAGTCCAAGGGTTCGAATTTATTCTTCAGTTCAACTTGGAATTTAGCTTTTAATTCAGGATTTTTCAGATTATGGACTTCGTACCTGTTTCTTTCCACATGGTCCCCTACTTTGTTGATTCGCTTCAGCCTCTGACAGAATTTGATCCTAATCAGAGTGTGGTCCGAATCACAGTCTGCTCCACGGTAGCTTCTTATGTCTTGGATGGAGCTCTGATGTCTCTTATCTATCAGCACGTGGTCAATTTGGTTTTTAGCACCTTTAGGGCTTACCCAGGTGTACTTGTGGATGTCTCTGTGCGGGAAAATCGTGCTACTGACCACTAGACCCTTAGCTGCTGCAAGACTAATACATCTCACTCCATTGTCATTGCTCGTTTCGTGAAGGCTTTGGCCTCCGATAATGGGCCTGAATTGGGGTTCTCTGCCTATTTTGGCATTGAAGTCACCTATGACTAATTTGATGTCATATTTTTGAGCCTGGTCCACTACTTTTTCTAGCTGATCGTAGAAATCATCCTTCACCTCCTCATCTTTGTCTTCAGTTGGTGCATATACGTTAATAATCGTGGTATTAAACCAGCGACCTCTAATTCGTAATACACTTATCCTCTCGTTAATCGGGGTGAAGTTTATAACTGATTTCCTTGCAGCTGGACTAACTATAAATCCAGTGCCAGCTGTTCCGTTTTTGGCATTTCTCCCGGTGTAGAACAGTGTGTGGCCATCAATAGTGGTTTCACCACCTTCTGGCCATCTCACCTCTTGTATGGCTGTTAACGGTATGTTGTACCTTTTTACTTCATTCACTACCGTTTGGGCGGCCCCTGGTCTGTATAAGCTCCGAACATTCCATGATCCAAGATGGAGTCCGTTATACAAAGCCGGGGTCGTTACCATGTTAAGACAGTCAGATTTTCCGAGGCTAGTTTTAGGTTTCGTAATATTTGTTTTTTGACGGGATAGGGTTATTAGCCCTATGCCCAACCCCCAACCTGGAGGGCCAGGAGCTATTTCAGACACAGGGGTCGCTCACCTCCCTGTGACTCTCAGGGTAAGGACATTACTGTCCCTATGCGGGAATCGAACCCGCGCCGTATTGGCCTGAGTAATCGGGTAGCGTTATTTTCCTCCATAATTAATTAATTAATTAATTAATGTCTTTTTTATTTTTAATTATTTTATTATTGCCTGTGGAATCCCGGGACCGGGATTCGAACCCACAACCTTTGGGTTTGTAGGCTGGTGCATTTTTGCAGGTACTTTAACCCACTCGGCCACCCCGGCCCCATATATATATATATATATAAATATATAATTTATAAAAAGAGAAGGTACTACAGGGAAAAAGAAAACGGTTAATCCAAAAAAAATGAATGCACTAATCGAATTGAAACCTTGGTTATAAAAATAAATTAAAACGAAAAATGTAAAAAGAGCTGTTTAACGTATTTAAAAAAATCGTGTAATTAATTTAATTTTGATAAATTTGCTTAGTGTTTGCATTCAAAAATAAGTTTTGACTTCTTATAAGCATATAAAAATATTGAATAAGTATTCACTGTTATATTCACATTTTCAAAAAATTTCCAATCATTTGTTGGAAACATTGACCGCTAAAAGGTTAATATCACATATGGAATTAAAAATTAAAGAGAGATTAGAGAAATTTATTATAAAATCTGTAAAAAATAAAAACATGAGCATCTGTTAAATAACCTAGGAAACTTGGAAACTTTGGGAAGTTGTACAGGTTCATAGTGCAATTACATATTCATTTCTGTAATATTAATGGTGTGTACAAGATAAGATGAAAAATAAAAAAAAGTAACTTTTCATTTGTTATTTTTCTCCTTTCGAAAAATTAAAAGTTTTATGTTCTAGTACGCGTGTTGGAAACGTCAAGAGCTTGCAAATAAGGTGAGGACATTATATAGGAGACAGAGATAGAGTGTATCGACCTGTGAAGGAGGCAGGCACGTTGAATATTAACTCGAGAAGTGCAGCGATATCCAATCCTCGTCTTGTCGGCAAAACTTTTATAGCTTCTAACTCACTCTCTGCCAGAACTTGCTCCTCCTCGCAGGGAACCGACTCCCACAATTTCAGAACGTGGGGGGCATCTCTAAGCAGCAGCCGGGATGGGGTTGGTGAGGGGGGGAGGGAGTTGAGCGTAAATAGGTTACTGAATCACCCTCCCATAACTCACTTAAACAGTCCCCTGATTCACACGGTATCGCCGATAGCAGCCAACAGAAGCGCGAGTATTCTGACAGCAGTGAAATCCAACTCACCCAAGGAGAAACGCAACATTGTGCAATATGGATGCCCTTAGACTTCTTAACAGACACAAGATGTTTTTTTTTCATGATCATATGAATTCTATCAGAATCTCATCCTTTTTTTAACTATACTAGAATCTATAACTATAAATCGTTGATTTGAAAGAAGTGTGCAACGATACGATTTTTTTGTTTGTTTCCTTGGAGAGCTTCTAATCACGTTTATTTCTTTTAGAAAAAATGTCATATTTTTAGTTTCAATACTAAATGTAATAATGATTTATTATAGTTTGTTATGAATAGCTGCAACAATTTAATTTACGATTCCTGCTTAAATGGGGAGCGGGGTAGCTCAGTTGGACCGGCTATGGCAGATAATTATTTATTGTGTTTTCTGCCATGGATCGGCTCTGTAGGATCGGGAAACCCTCCTGTGGCTCACCCAGCCTCTATAAAGTGGGTTCCCTTAATTGGAGAAAATATCTGGTGGTTGAGCTTGATCTCGGCCGAATCACCTCCTTGCACAGCCGTTGGCCTCGAAACAGTACGTTACTTACCTAGTAATGAGCCCAAGAACCTTCAAGGGCTATAGTGGTACAGGTTTAATGGTTAAATGGTCAAAAAATGAAGATTAACTTTTTTGTAAACAAATAAGGTAAGAAGTATTCTGCCGTCATAAGTTAATAAAAGCTCGGAATCATTTTTTTAAATGCATCTTTGTATCATAGGTACCCGAATAGCTCTAAAAACTATACATTTGTATGATACTAAATTTTAAAACCATTAATTAGGATCTAACCATTGGATTTCGGGCTTTTTAATGTCATATAAATGTATAGTTTTTTGAGCAATTACGGTACAATACAAAGATGTATTAAAAAAATGATTTGGAGTTAAAGTTTTTTAGCTTATCATGGCAGTATTGACTAAAAAAATTTCTGAGTTGATGCTTAGGGAAATCGATTAATCTCAATAGGCAAACTTCAAACACTTTTTTGTAAAATTGCACATTTAGTTTATTATTTTTAATAATAAACCTTTGTAATCGACCAAGAAAAAAACACTTTTAATCCCTCTCTCTCTCCTCCCCCTCCCTCAAAATTTGAATTTTTACGTTTCAAGATACGTAGAATCCAAATATCGAATAAAAAAAATCCGTTCGCCCGCCATAGGAGGACCGATTTTCTTGACATTCGGCAACAAAGTCACACGTCAACTCAGGATGATTCTCGAAACTCGACATTACCATCCATCTTTTTGCTTCGAAATGGTGGCCGATTAGAGATTTTCCGTTTTGTGGAACTGTTCTTCCATGCCAACGAAACAGTATTATATTCATATAAAATATTGGGGGTATGAAAACATTCTATTATTATTGACATGGATGTGTCTCGATTCTTTATCCTTTTTCGTCCAAGGGACCTCAGTTCTCCTTTCTTTAGTTCGAGATTTTTCCTCTCTTCTTGTTTCCTCTAGCACAGAGCTAGATGAATGCTTTACCATATCTAAGTATTCTTGGATTGGTGGCTGGCCGAAAAAGGATTAAATTGGAGTCGAAGGCACTTTAAATACCAATTTTGATAGTTCCTCTAGATCAAAAGTTCAAAACCTTTTGATAGTCTCTTTTTTCAAGTTCCTAGGGGCAGGATCTTGCCAGCATACTCATCTCATTAATTATGATTATGCTGTTCAGTTTCTTTATTCATATCAGACTTATATTACATAACAATATATATTATAATACATTAATTATAAATATATATATATATATATATATATATATATATATATATATATACATATATATATTTATATATATATGTATATATATATTCCACAACTTATGTCTACATGAGGGCACATTGTTGGATATCGTTTCAAGAAAGTGGATATAAGGCTCTGAATTGGTCTTCTGACATCGATTGGATAGATGAAGAAGATGTTTGCTAATTAATAATTTATAAATCAATAAATTCTTCTTCGCACAATCTCAAATTGGAATTCCTAACGCTTTATACAGTTTGCAAAGCTTTCCTAATATTACTGTTTTCAGCCGGACTATATGAATATAGGTTATTCTGAACATACTAAATATAATAATATAAAGATTACTTTTCATTTTAAATCAACATATCTATTAAATACTAGATATTTTTTTAATTCAGAACAGTTATTACTTGAACCTTACTTTTTTATAAGTTTTTTTTTTTCACAAGCGATGATAAGGTTTTAATAACATCTGTTTAAAAAGAGTTCAAGGTAATTCGGCCGTATCAAGCTGGAGTTCATTACCTATAAAGGTCAGCGGACCGGTGTTAGGCGTGGCGAATTGCAATCTGTTAGTCAACATTGGATTGGTCCAAACCAAATTCAACTTCAACTTTCGACCACTGGGGATTGTCGTTTCATTTTACTAATTGAACGCGAATTATTACGAGCTGCTGCCCTTAATGAAACTAAATTAATGCTCGCGTTTAATCAAGTTGCAATATCATGCCTCAGGTACAAATACAGTTGACATCCGCATGATGGTATAGAAGGATTAATCTAATGAGGGATTGATAAATTATTTGCCACTTCTATAATTTTGTTTTATTGAAAACTAGTTTCGAATGTTATAACATTCATCCTCAGTTCTAAAGACACACAAACAATTCAAAAATAAGCAATTCAAAATATAGTTTGGTATTATTATGCATATTAAATTAGATGTAATATAAATCAGTATTATAAAACATTTATGAATTATGAATTTAATTAAGACAAGAAATCAAATACGTGTATTATATAATAATTTATCAATCCCTAATTACAAATGGTACAGTAGCACCCCAGAAAATTGGCACTAATACTGATTTTGAAGAAATTTGAATAAACTTCAAGCTTATTTGAGATAGGTACATATTTAGAAAATATGTAATTTGATTTTTACATTTCTTTCAATACGAACTGTCTGAATAAAACAAAATTCATTTAGTAGACATCCGCATGATAGTATAGAGAGATCAATCTAATTGGAGATTGATTTATTATTTGCCACTTCTATAATTTTGAATGTTGAAAACAGTCTCAAATTAAATATATATGAAGCACTTGAAATATCAAATCTAGATTTTTGCTTAAATGACCAAATAAATATCTCCCATAGTCCAACCTTAAATTTATTCCCGTTCTTAGCAGAAATAACAATTACTCACCGGAGTTACTGGAAAACCCCGACCCCTAAACCGTACCATTTACCTACAAACACCTCACCTTTCTTCCATTACAGTCTTTTCCATTACTAGTTCAGTGCGAGAACAAACCAATGCAACCTTTTCCGTTGATATAATCGACTTAAACCTTGGTGAGCACCAACGTTTATTTGTTGATCTCTTGTCTTAATTAAATTCATAATTCATAAATGTTTTGTAATACTAATTTATATTACATTTAATTTAATGTGCTTAATAATACCAAACTGTATTTTAAATTGCTGGTTTTTAATTTTTTGTGTGTGCTCTGAACATGTGCTCGGAACTGAAGATGAATGTATAACATTTGAAACTGGTTTTCAATAAAAACAAAATCATAGAAGTGACAAATAATTTATCAATCCCTAATTAAAATTCATTTAGGAACCGATAGATAGCCCATTCCGAGTAGGGTGTGCGCAAGTTCTGACAGCTCAATCCTCTCGCCCATGTCTCGGTTTGCATTTCGGTCGTTTACCAGTAGGATCAGCGCTAATTAACTTTTTAGTGATTCGTTCGTTAACCACCCTGACAACGTTACTGGTGCTATTACTGGTAAGGGGGAGGGGAAGAGTCCCAGAAAAAGCAATAAAGATAAAACCAACATTTTTCCTTCAAGTCGAACCTTCTGGTTTTCCTGTTGAAGTTCAAAAGGGACGGCCGTTCAATAGAGGAATCCTTCTGTTCTAGGATTCTATCAGAGCCCTGAAGCCAATATCTTAGCCATATGCAATTACCTTCTGGAGTTTCCATTTTAGCTGAACCCTTGTACTCTGATGAATAAAAACATAATGAGAGAAAATACAATTTTTTGTTTGACTTGTCTTCTTGGCGTAGATAATCGAGGCTAAGTTTAGATATAATTGAATTTATTCGTGTTAAATTCGCTGTTCAGCCCTCGGCAGGTCGTAAGAAAATAGATAAAATTCTACTGTAATAAAGGAAAAAAAATTTTTTAGTACGGCAATGAACGCCAAACCAATCTTTTTTTCTCGGCTGGAACTCCTAAATGAATGTTGTTGTTTTTCTACTGATAACAATTGTAGTGAAGTGTACTTAAAGTTTTTACTTAGGCTTTTATTGTGAACTACCATTTTTATTTTTAATATCCGATTCTTTTCTTGAACATTCTCCAATTTATTAGACTCGGGTTCTTAAATTTCCTTTGCTTTATTGGCACAACTGGGACATTTGTAAAAAGATTCAATGATGCAATGCATGTTGGTATATATGTCAAAAATAACTTTTATAATAACAGATCATTCACTGTCTGTTATTATCCCTAGGTGTAAATAATGTTGAAAAAGTACGAAAATCCTTACAAATGAAGAAGGCGAAAAGTGTCCTAACTTTTCCAGAAAACAATACTAAATCAGGCAAAAGTTTTAGTTTTAGACTCAGCGGTCCCGGTAGGAGAGGAGACAGACAACACATTTGTCTGAGGGTGCTCTATTTATGTCAACCGTCCGACTAAAGGTCACAGGGTCACGGATCAGCCGAGCAGTCTCACTTTGGGCTGTCTGGATTTTCAACCGGTTTGGTTTTAAAGAACCGGTTACCAATTTTTTTTCTCTAAGATTAACCAATTAATTAACTTACATTTGACCGAACATATTTTAAGAAATAGGGTATTGAATAAGGGATGTTTTGCATTACTTAATAATAATACTATTTAGATGTATACAGGAAATTATTATTATAATATATCTTATAAGAGTTGAGGGCGTATCCAACCTTTGAAAAAATAATAATAAAATTATAATGATTTTTACACAAATATATTATTCTTATTACATTTTTTCATTAGCTATCATTCTTTACGGTTCAATAGTAATTATTGATTTGTTAAATCATGTTTGTAATAAATTAAAATTATAATGAAGGTTCGATGCCGATACCACCAATCGATGTTTACATACCTCTGTCATCCGAGCACCGTCCAGCGCCAAATCTGCAAGATAATCCTTAACACAATCCTCCCTAAACGCAAAATTACCTACGTTTCGGTCTATCCCTCGGACTTTGACCGGTCGCCTCAGCTCATATTAACTATTTTGGTATTCGTTCGTTCCCTATGCCCAACAACTTTAAATGCTCATTTCAACCTTACGATGCTTTCACTTCAATTATATTAACAGGCTCATGCTCCGCCATTCCGCGTTGTATAGTCTCCTAAATTCTCCAGTGGACTCATTCTTCCTCGGACCAAATATTCTACGCAATACCTTATTCTCGAAGACCTTAAGGCGTTGTTTTTCCTTCGAAGTTAACGGCAACGATTCTCACTTGTATATACCAGTAGAAAGAATAATCGTTTTGTAAATTCTAACTTTTAAGTTGCTGGACAAAATAAAAGTTTCTCAAAATTTGGAATTTACAAAAGTATTATCCTTCCTACTATTATATTAAGTTGCTATATGTGACCGCTAACTTCGCGTTAGGATATAGCATATTTGGTCCGAGGAAGGATAATTAGGGATTGATAAATTATTTGCCATTTTATTGAAAACAAACAAAAAATTCAAAAATAAGCAATTCAGAATATAGTTTGGTATTATTATAAATATTAAATTAGATCTAAATTTATATTAATCTAATTTAATATGTATAATAATACCAAACTAAATTTTGAATTGCCTATTTTTGAATTTTTTGTGTGTTTTTAGAACTGAGGGTGAATGTATAACATTCGAAACTAGTTTTAAATAAAACAAATTTATAGAAGTGGCAAATAATTTATCAATCCCTAATTAGATTGATCCTTCTATACCATCATGCGGATGTCAACTGAGGAAGGATAAGTTCACCGAAGGATTTAGAAGGTGAAACATTGCGGAAGTTCGGATCATGTAATCTGTTAATTTAATTAAATCGATGATAGCATTGCATTTGTAAAATTACAAAAAATAAATAAATCTGAAGAAACTGGGGGTTAAATTTTTTATCAGAAAGCTTTTAAAGTAAAGTTATTTCATCCAGAAAAAAGTCTAAAATATTATTTATTAGGTATTTAAAATGTTCATGAAATATTGTTGGCCTTAACGAATTCCTTATAAGGTTGTTATCAGTTTTAAACCGACTGTTCATTTAAAGTCCGTAAAGCGCTGAGTCGCTTATAGGTAGAATGGATTGAAGCTCACTATGTAAATTTGAATTTTGAGTAGGTAACAATTATTGGTAATATCGGAATTGAACCTTCAGGACCGCTGTCTTTTAATTTTATATATATATATGTGTATTCTGTTAAGGAGAAAGTGAATGTGGGAATGAAGGGGTGTGCATGTAAAAAAAAAAATCCCTTTATATGCATCAGCCACACCCTCTCACTTTTAAGGGCGCGGTTGAGTTTGAATCACTTCGGAACCCAACAAATACCAATGGACCGTATCTGTATTGTGTTCGGTTATTGGTTTCTGATTTTGGTGGTTATTGCGATAGGGTTCTTGCGATTGGAATTTTTTTTTTTTATAGAAATCCACTTAGTGGAAAATTAGCTCTTAGGGATAAGGTTTTTGCTAAAGGCTACTGCTAGATGAAAGGGAGTACCCAAGCTGGTAGCTTGGGTAAAAAATGGGCCGAGGTGTGTGCATCTATGTATATATATATATATATATATATATATATATATATATATATATATATATATATATATATATACACAGTCATATGTTATTGGATGCCCTGGGGTGATGTTCTGTCTCTAGTTGACGCGTCTTTCTGGACGGGTGATGTGAGATGTGCGGTATTTGATCTTCATAGATGTGATTATATTTATATATTTTTTTGTATATAAACATGCATACGCACACCCATAGGGACGGGGCCATAATTTCAAAATCAATGGCGAACAGTACTTTCGCGAAAAATAATTTATTTCCTTGGAACGGAGTACATATAAGCCGTTCCTTGGCCAAATCTATTATGCCCACTTTTTGAAATATTTTATATTTAAGTTTCAAAGGTACTTGGTTCAGTCATAACTTTTTTATTTATTAGAATTTTTTCAAATAATTATTCTTAATTAACTATTTAAATAATTAACAACATAATCTGTATTATTTGTATTAAATTAATTATAAATAAAAACGTTATTAATGAACTAAGTATCTTTAAAACTTCAATTTAAAATATTTCAAAAAGTGGTGTTAATCGATTTAGCCTGTGGGACGGAATGGCTCGATATAACGGAATGATTGACAATTATCACTTCTGACTAATAATGTTTTTTGTTTGCAATTAGGATGCAATTATCTACCAACCTTTCATTTTTAACCTTATCATCAAACCTTTTATTTTCTCATTCATCGATTGATTTTTCGCTGCCGCAAAAAAAACCTGATCGAACTTTTAAAATTAAAAGATTTGTTACCAATCGAGATGTACAAAATTGTATTATCAGTGAAAGATATAAGACCTCTTGGTGTTCCCAGTTTATAGACAGTAAAACTTCGTTATAAAGCTCCCCCGTTATTAGATAACGTTAAAAGATTTTCCGCATATTCCCGGTCCCAGTTGACAGTTTACCTGCGAAACTTCATTCGTTATAACGATCCAATATCCCGATTATAACGATCTGAATGAATTTTTGCTTAAATTTTGTTTGTATTTACAACGGTTGCTTCGATTTCTCGTTCAAGAAACCATTTCGCGAAAATCTTTTTCTATTTAAGAAAAAATTGATTTAATCTAAGAATTTGACATTCTAATTTATATCAAAATGATTTTGTGTCGTGTCTAAAATATGAAATGGAGAAGAACAAGAGAATACAGTGGAATCAGTATAAACAACAGTTGATTTGAAGGCGTTACAGACGATTCGCTCATATTTTCGGTACTCTTCCTTCTCAAGTGCTAAACGGAACTTTTGAACTAATAAATTAATCAGAGAATGCTGTTTTTAAAAATCATTTTTTTCCCTTAAGCGGAAGGGAGCGCCGGAGTACCTCAGTGGTAAGGAAAGCCATGTTCCCGGTCCCGGGTTCGAGACCGGCTGTGGCAGATAATTATTTATTCTGTTATCCAGCCGTGGATCGGGAGACCCTCCTGGGGATCGATCACCCAGCCTCTATAAAGTAAGTACCCTTAATTGGGAGAAAAACCTGGCGGTTGAGCGTGATCTGGGCCAAATCATCTCCTTGCACAACCGTTGGCTTAGAAACAGTACTGTCTTTACCTAGTGCTAATCGCAAGACCTCATGGTTTGTAGTGGTACAGGTTTTTTAAACAAAAAAAAAATACAAATAAAAAATAAATAAAATCGATGATTACTTTATACTTGAAACATCAAAAATGTTGATGAAAATGTTTTTTATTTGTAGTTTAAATAAATTGAATACATTTTTTTTTTAGTTGTTTTTTATGATTTCCTGGTTATAGCGTTTTCTCGATTTTAGCGCTCCTTTTCTCTTGTCCTTGGGCGAGTGTTATAACGAAGTTTTAGATACTGTATATGTATTTGTTTAGGATAGGATGGTCTGTAATGATTTAGGTTGTTATATTTTGAAAAAATCATTATGAATAGAAATGCAGGCCTTTGTGGTTGTTGCATTGCCAGGCAACCTCAATACCAGTATAAGATATTGATAATTATTTAAAAAATAAAATAAATAAAGTCCCAAGGGAGATGAATTTACTCGGTGGGTTTGAATAGCGAATCTTATCATATTTGATGAGGGGGGGAGGAAGGGGTGAGGAGGTGGCGTTCCGCTACCGCATTAAGTTCCATTTCACACCTGCCGCTCTATAACAGGTAGGTAACTGCTTTCCCCCTCAAAGTTTCCATTCTATTGGCTCTCTTAAAACCTCTTGTAAAAGTTTCCTTACCGTAGCGAATGGATTTCGACTCTCTAGCCTCCTATAGGGAGGTTCGGTCGCTGATCTTGAGGGATGTTCATAGTTTGGTGAATTTAGAGTCCTTATTCTGATCCTTGTATACTGAACAATAATCTATTTTCTTTTTATTTATTTGGGTACAAGCAATATTATACAATATTATATGTAACAATATTGCTGATATTCTTATATTCTTAAGAATATTCAACAAATTAATTACCCACTTATCTGTCTGAGGATTGGATGACCGAAAAGAAGTTGGATAATGCAAAAATCCAATTTGTAAAAATTGAGGACTACGTCAACACCTTCGGTATCTACATCATTTGTTTATTTTTTTTTAAATACGCCTAAATAAATGAACGAATAATATAATAATTAAACATATTAATTGTAAGATAAAAAAATAAAGATAAATGATATTTTTATCGAGTAACATTGCATTCTGCCTGCACATCGGCGTTATGTGGAAAAAATATCGATATTTTTTCGATATATCAATATTCAAATTGGAGTATCGAAAACCAATTTTTAATAAAATTAGAAATTTGGTAAATAGGACTTTTGTATCAATATGGATATATTTACTAGATTTTGGTTAAAATTGGTGAGCCGAAAAGTGTATTTTACTTGAAGATTATAATAAACTTACATCAAAAATTATATTAAAATTAAATACAGAGATCATATGTTTCGGTAATAAAGGTTACGAACGCGATTTTTTTTTGCACCCCGATTAAACATTTTTATTACTTGTTTTCAATTAAGTTTTCAATACATACAAAATACTGGTTTTCCTCCTTATTTGTGAGATGAACAAGTTTGCTGCAGGAGAATAAGATTTAAGTTAAGTGGTTTCTTCCGCTTAAAATGTCGAAACTGTCGACAATGACTGAGAGTTCTAATGTCACGGAACACGAAAAAATCTCTTGGAAACTACTGAAAGAAAACGAAATATAATAACGGATGAGACCTCCAGAAATTTATTCTTTTTCTATACAATATGAATTTATTAAGTTTGTAAAACTTTTATAATTACAATATATTGTTAAGGCTTCTAGCACTGGTTTAGGCCAGAGTGACGACTGAGAGTCGTCAGTATTTGATGCTTATGTTATCAATAATAGATTTTTAGACCATTTCCATTTTATTTTCTCGGTATATCGTATGTCGGAATCAATAGAGGTGTTGTTTTCGTTCCATAATAAATTGAAACCTGATTTTCGACGTCGATATGATAATAAATTGAATATAAATGACATTAAATTAAAGACATTATCACATTTAATAGTTATGAGGTAATGAATTGTTGGCAAGATGTCTACCTGGTAGACATATCTTTGGCTTGAGATATTAATATTTTTTTTTCATTTTAAATTAAGTAAATTTAGCCTTTTTTGTTCTGTTCCCGATATTTTATTTTGAAAGCATACTAGAATGTAAATTTTATATGTAGGAGAATTTATCTCGTATCAGGGTGCTTCAATTACGTTAAGACCAATCTTATGGTTTGGGTTTAGATGGTATTCAGGGGACCGGAGGCATATTAACGGCGATTGGTGGTGTCGGTATCGAACCTTTTGGTTTGTTAAACCTTTTATTATTATTATTATTAATAATTAATTTATTATTAATTTATTAAAGGTAGGCCCGTTGGTGCTATTTCAATTTTTTAAGAGATAATTAAATCAAATTCATCCAAAGATCATACACCACTCAAATACCACAAGAATTGTATCTACAAGAGGGGCTTGTATGGAATTTTCATTTACATAAATTACCTTTTGAAGAAGGATCATACGATGTTTGCAGCATTACGGTAGATTGATCAACTCTAACCTGTTTCGATTTACTTGCGGTGTGAGGATGTGATGTTTTTTATACGGCCGGGTCTCCCCCGGTCGTTGATGGGTGCGGCAACCCCTATCACTCCCCGGGAGAGAGTTGTCAGGAAATGAGCCTTTCCCTCGCTTATTCCCATCCCTGCCCGGGATATCCTTCATCTCCTTTGTTTTTCCATCCTTTCTATCCTGAAGAACACTTCATCTCCCAGGGCTTCCCATTCTTTTTTATTCTTCGTCCCACTCTCCCTCCTGTTTACTTCATCTTTTTCTTCAGTTGATATACCAAAGCGGTTGTTGTCTTGGCGGCGAATCGTGTCTGCTGTAAAAATCTCTGTGTAGATGAGATCTCTTACTCTGTCGATTAGTTGGAAAAATACTTTCTTTGAAGGAAATTTTTTTTTTATATAAAACTAAAGAGTTTGTTTGTATGAAAGCGCTAATTTCAGGAACTACCTGTCCGATTTAAAAAAGGTTTTAGGCATTGTAACACCACTCTACGACCCCTTGGAACGGAGCAGTATTGATAAGATAAGAAGTGTCCAACTTGCGTATGTTTCGTTGTATTGATAACTTCATCTATCTATACTAATATATAAAACTGCTGTATCCCTGTCATACCTATGATAGAAAATTGGCTACATTAACTTTTTGATGAGTGTGAAATTATTTTATTAGTAAAGTGGGAGGGTAAGAAAAAAAAATTGAAATCATATATTTATGATCCTGTTTCTAAAAAATGTCTGAGACTGAACTAAATATAATAAGTAGACTATTATTTTAAAGTTTTTTTTTTTAAGGATTAATTCAGATTTAACGCGAGCGAAGCCACGGGGTACAGCTAATAAAATATATAAAGAATATATTTTGCTGTAATGTAAAGGCTTCATATACTGTACCCATATGCTCATATCTTGGCCGTTTATGAAGTTAGAGGAAAAATATAATACAAAGACTTTTAGAAGGTTTATAACAAACCAAAAAAAAAAAAAAATAAATAAAAAAATGATTAGTCCAAATATTTTGTTTTTGGTATATTCATCAAATCTCCTTTACCCTACGTCGTATACATATGACTTCCTACCCTACGGTATCCTTTAATAATATCCCAGTTATCCCTGTTGAGGAGATTCGATACCTTGGACTCCATCTTGACAAAAGTCTAATTTGAAATCCTCATACAAGACTAAAACGATATGAAACTACTCGCCGCTTTCGGCATCTTAAACACTTACTAGACAATCGCTCTAAGCTTCCACTAATTATAAAAGGCTCATCTACATGACTATAGCAAGGCATATTTGGACTTGAAGAGTTGAGCTTTGGGGCTCCACTAGACCGTCGAATTCCTCCTTGCAATCCAAAATCCTTCGTAAAATCCTTAATGCTCTTTGTAATGAATAATTAATAAAATCATCCATAATGACCTCAATGGTGCATATATTGCCGATTTGTCCCGAACTCTCTATCTATCCTTCCATGGCAAACTTCATTCTCAATCAAGCCCACTAGTTTCAAACCTTGCTTCACCTTCGATTCTCGATAATCCTCTTAGGCGTCTGAAAAGAAGATGGCCTCGGGTCCTTGTATTTTAGAATTGTAATTAGAGTCCTACAAATGGATAGTTTCTCTTCATTTCTTATATGTCAGTATATCGTGATTCACATTTACTTGTATTTTTTTTTTGTTAATACAGTTGTGAATTTCAATAAATAAATAATAATAATAAAAAGAATTGTTTTGGGGATGTATGCATTTTATTTTTACATGTACTATTTGGAAAATAATAAACATTAGTGTTATCATTTGAAGCCTTTTTATTAGTTTAAGACTTTTTAGGATCGTAAATGGTTGTGGTTAGTGACCAACTGTTTTAATATGGACTGGGTTCCCTGCATTATTTGTCAATTATCTCTCACCGAATTCACAGATAACAACCGGTTATTGTGTTTAAATTAGTATTGGCGTGACCTGCCTTTATTATTGAACACTCAATTATTGCATTATGGTTCAATAGATATTGTTTCCACTCAAACCGGATAGTATAGTATCATTGTTTCTGATAATGATATCACACAATTCCTGTGTTTGAGAATAATTGAAGAATGTTGATGGTTCTTAAATTCAAGAAGTCTTATTTTTCTTTTTAAGGACC
Source organism: Rhaphigaster nebulosa (assembly GCA_948150685.1). NCBI lineage: Eukaryota > Metazoa > Arthropoda > Insecta > Hemiptera > Pentatomidae > Rhaphigaster > Rhaphigaster nebulosa. The sequence continues at coordinate 174,493,750 of OX411308.1, read as the reverse complement.
CAAAAGTGAAACGAAGGCCTGAGGCTGTAAGTAAGCGCTCAATTAGCTGCTTGGGATATTGTTTAGTTTAATTTTAGACGAACTATAATGAGGCTTATCCCTCATTGATGGTCGTGGCGTCTGTACGTACGTACGTTCGTATCTCGTATAACTCAAAAATGGTTAGCCATAGGAAGTTGAAATTTTGTATTTAGGATTGTTGTAAAATTTAGTTGTGAACCTTCCTTTTTCCCTCCCTTTTTTGGTCACCAGAAATGGTACTTTACTTGAAGGTAATAATTGATTTCCATCAAAAATTATATTAAAATACTATGCAAAACTTCTCAAATTTAGTATTTATATTTTATGTATTGATTTAAATAATATAATTTTGGTTAACATTGGCAGACCGGAAGTGGTACTTTACTTGAGGGCCATATTAGGCTTTCATCAAAAATTATATTAAAATATTATATAAAACATCTCAAATTTGGTAAATAGGACTTTTATATCGATATGAATGTATTTACTAGATGTTCGTTAAAATTCGTGAGCCGAAAAGAGTACTTTACTTGAAGGGCATAATAAACATACATCAAAAATTATATTAAAATTATATACCGAAATCGTATGTTTCGGTAATAAAGGTTGCAAACGCAATTTGGTTTCCAATCCAATTAAACATTTTTATTGTTCGTTTTAAGTGTTTGAATTGAGTGCAAAAATACTGGTTTTCCTCAACATTTGTGAGATGAACAAGCCTGCAGCAGGAGAATTAGACATAAGTTGAGTGTTTTTTTCGGCTTAAAATGTAACTGTCCAATGTAATTTCCAATGCTTTATCAAGTGACATAGACAGTTCTAATGTTGCCAGGGAACACTAAGAAATCTTTTAGGAACTTGTTAACTACTGAAAGAAAAACTCTATAAGAGAGTGATGCAAATAAATAATGGAAATAAATGCCGAGTGATGAAATAATAATAAATAAATAAGAAACACTGTTCTCGTATTTTAATTTTGAGAAGCTCGGTCATAAAACAGATTATCTACAATACATTTTTTGGAATAAAGTTTTTGGTAAAATAACAGATGGTAATATATATGTTATTGTTCATGTGATCAAATTAACCTTGATATATTTCTCATTCATTATGGCTTTATTTCATTTACATGAGTGTTTTGAATGTGCTGAAAAAACAATTCGATTTTGTTTACGGGAAAAAGGACTAATTCATCAAGAAAGAATATGTTTCAGGGTCATTTTATGAAAATTTACCAGAGAAACGACGGTTTCTAGTGGCGTTGTAATAAAAGAAGCTGTTTCTAAAAGTAACAGTTACTAAGAGTAACAGGCGGAGATATATCAAAAAAGACCCGAGACGGATTACTGTTCATCCTTAAGCCTGTTATGGCATTATTATTTAGTCTGATTTGACAGACACTCGATTGTCAATTTATATTTTGACATATGTGGATAAATTAATAAAATAAAAAACAAATATATGCTGAAAGTTAGTATATAAACCAGGTGGCTATTTACTATGAGTATATAAGAGGGGTGCCATGTAGATGCGAAGCAGGTGTCGGCGACCCGACAACACGGCCCTGTATTGTGTGTATAGGTTTTACTAGAGTGTGTCTTTGTACTGTCACTGTCTTGGCTTCTATTATTATTTATTTATTTTCTGATTTATTCTATCACAATAAATCTATGGAGATTGCACGTTGTACAACAAGATGTTAAACTAATGGGAGTTAATGAAGATTTGGGTATAAATGCATTACTGCATTTTCAAACAGGAATTCAATAATAACAAATAGAGGTATAGTGAACCCGAAGGTTCGTTGCCGATACCACTGATCTCCTTGCGTGCCTCCATATTACCCTGTGAGCCAAATCAGCCGTCAAACCTAAGTCAGAAACATTTTCTTTCAACACTTGTTGAATAACTGGAATGGCTCGCGAGTAGGTAAGGCTCTAATTGGGAAACGTTTTACTTGCCCAGTGCCTCAATGAGCACTAGCAAGTAGTGTATCACGCAATCGGCAATAGATAAGTAGAGGAGATAGAGGGATATCTCAAATTAGGCAAATATCTCTTAATAGGGCAATTTAGGCTATTAGCGGCCTCTAATCTCGCCTTTATTTCATCTTAAATTTCTTTCTTTTTTTTTTTTACTTTCCCTTACTTATATATGAAATATATATTAAGCGAAGTATTGCGATGGTGAAAAAAATTGAATTCGATTTTTCAACGGAAATGCACGTGTTAGTGTACCCCAAGTCTCGCAAAAAGGTCTGCGTGTGCGTGTGAACAGCCTAGGGTCAGAAGCAAAAAAGTCGTACGAAACTGAAAATACGTATTTAAGGTAGGTATATTAAGGGATGTTACGTCAACTTTTTCTTCAAAATCGAATAACCCAGGGTGCCACTTTATATTACGGATTTTACATATTTTTACAATTTTCTCGAAAATAGCTCAAACGATTTTGATAAAACTTGCCATAAGTCTTCTCCTTAAAAATCTTTAATTGTTCGTGTATATTGTATATCACCGAGGAAATGCAGAGATCTATAACATACACAGACAGGCATACTCTTGTTACTGGAGGTCTCGTTCCGTTATTATATGTCGTTTTCCTTCAGTAGATAACTAGTTTCCAAGATATTTCTTCATGTTCCATGACAACAATAAAAATGTCAATATCACTGGATAAAGCATTAGAAATCGACAGTTTCGACATTTTAAGCGGAAAAACCCACTTAACTAATATCTTATTCTCCTGCTGCAGACTTGTTCATCTCACAAATGGGGAGGATAACCAGTATTTTACACTCAATTTTAACACTTAAAACAAGTAATAAAATATTTTAATAAGAATGGGAAAAAAATCGCGTTTATAACCTATATCACCGAACATATGATCTCTGCATTAAATGTCGATATAAGTTTATTATGACCTTCGAGTAAAGTACCCCTTTCGGATCTTCAATTTCAACCAAAATGTATTATTTTATTTATATTGATATAAAAGTCTAATTTACCAAATTTGAGATGTTTTGCATTATTACCTTCAAGTTAAGTACTACTTCCGGTTTGCCACTTTTAACCAAAATTTATTATGTTATTTATATTAGTATATAAGTCTTATATACCAAAACTAAAAAGTTCTACGTTATATTTTAATATAATTTTTGATGAAAATCTATAAAGACCTTTAAGTAAAGTACTACTTCAGGTTATCATGCAGTGATCAAAAAGGGATGTTTACAACTTCATTTTACAATAATCCTAAATACAAAATTTAGAATATACTAGATTATAGGATATAATATATGGTATTAGGTTATTATAGGATATTAGGTTATTATAGGATATAATAACTTTCTATGGCTAATCGTTTTTGAGTTATGTGAGATACGTACGAGCGTACGTACAGACGTCACGACGAAACTTGTCAAAATGGATTTAGGGTTGATCAAAATAGATATTTCGGTTGAATTTCCGCTAAAATTTTAGCGATTATGATACTTATTTACTGCCTACAAGAAAGTTATAAAAAAGTATTCTTAAACTTAGTTTTTCGGGTAAAAATATGTTTAATTAATTATTGAAAATATATTTCACATCCGACGTTGTTCAGCTACCAATACAATTATAGATATAAAGGATCTGTATTAATCTAAATTGCTGTGAATTTAATATACTTCAATTTAGAAAATTTCTTACATCTTGGCGAGTCGTCAGGTACTCTCACGTAATGTTGAGTCACAGCTCAGAGAATTTCAGAGAATAACTGTGTGTGTGTTTCTTTATTTAAGAAATCCTAAGAATGCCTTAAATATTTCCATTAGTGGCGGGAGGTTTCTTCTCGAGGTATTTCTTTAAATAAGTTCCCGAGAGTCCTTTGGCTGCCAGATCAGGATGGGCCGCTTTTCCGTGAATCTTCAACTTAGTCCAAGAGTTGCTAGAGTATGTATCTATGAATTTAAATTTTAAATTGTATAAAAGTCATTTAAAAATAAAAGAATTATCAATGGCAATAATAGTATTGAATCGTTACTATTAAATGTAATTTGAAGAAATTTCATAACAATGGTTCGAACATTTCATCAATAATAAATCTAGTAAAAAGGAAGATTTTTTTATTAATATGAGAAAGTTATTTAGATAAGGATCAAAACAAATATAATTGAGATTTTAGAATAAACATAAAATATTACTGTAATGAGTTTCCAGAGGACCTAGGCATTATAATAACAATACAATAAGGAAGTAAAAATATTTCGTGATATATTAATAATCATTAGAGAAGTTCAGAACATAAAACAAAACACATCCTCTGCTATTCAAATCGTCTAAAGTTCGTTTTATTGCACCATAATATTTATTAATACATTTATATTCATATTGTAGTATAGATAAAGGAGAAATAAAATTGAAGATAAAATAAATAATGCTGAATGATTTATTGAAATAATAAAAATATATTTGACTGAAATAAATAATCGCCATCGTTAGTTCAATTTAATGGCACGCTCTCTCTCTCTCTCTCTCTCTCTCTATATATATATATATATATATATATATATATATATATATATATATATATATATATATATATATATATATAGACACACACACACACGTACATACATACATGCATGTATACACACAAAACTCTTCATTAAATATTATATAATAGTAACAATTATATGTAACATGCTATTAATAGTGAATTATACATGTCTTTTATAAAACTATTCTCTTGCTTTTTTTTTTTTTTTTTTTTCTCCTTTTGTTTTTAATACCATCTTTTTACCATCCCCCCATCTTTATTTTACTTATTCTACCTTAGTGATTCAAAATAAATAATGCTATGATGATTAAAAATAAAACTTTTATTTATAATATATAATATTATTTATAAAAATACCTAAATATTCTAAAATAAAAAAAAGTCCGTGAGCAGCAGAACTCCGTCACTAAAGTCGTATTTTCACTTAAAAAAAATATTAAAAAAATGGGGGAGTAAGAAAAAAGTTCACCCACAAAACACACTTCCCTAACATACCGAAATTTACCCATACTTTAATTATATGGTTCTGCCTCTTCGCTGACCTTCGATGCGCAAATGTTTTAAAAAATCGGAAAACCTGGAGAGAGGGAGGGAGAGAGAGAACCAAGTTGATACCCCCAAAAGATACTTCCTAACACCAACCCAATTCACATCCAAATTTTCAGCCCTATAAACTAATATGGTGGAGCTGTAGAGATGCGCAAAACTCTAAAAACACCGAAATTTCAGGTAAACATACCGAAATTTTGACTGGAATTTATCCATTCAAATATGAGAATCCATAAGAAAGACCCTATATACCGAATTTCAGCTCATTTGGCCCAAAGGAAGCCGCTGGAGGTGCTCAAATGTAGTGGGGGAAAAAATAAATATTTATCAGACATCTCCAAAACTTTCATAATCGTTCTCTAGGGGTTATGAAACGGAGTCCCGCCGCTCAACGCCGACCTTCGACCAACTGCAATAGTCTATTTTTTTCTGAGAAAATACGACTAAAAATATATGTATATATTCACCTATTTTATAAATTGATAATAGAAATTGATGGAATTGAAAACGTATAATGGAATTGAAGTCCAAAATAGAATTTTTATAGGATATGAGAAATTACTGTTTGAAAGACTTTTTATTTATTTTTTCTTAAACCATTATTTATAATAATACTTTATTACATATTATTCAAAAATGATCCTAGTATTCCATTTTACTAAAAATACTTTTCTGCGGCATCGGCGTTGCGATTTTACTTGCGGGGTTCATGAAATAAATTTTTTTTTTCTCGATTTAAGTTGTTTTCTTCCCTCAAAATTGACTGAATGTTCCTTTCATCAATTTCCACTGATTTTAAGGAATATACACTCGAGACCAAAAGAACCGGCAGACTTTTAATGTCACTTAAAATAAACTTATTAAAGAAATATTGTTGGGTTTTAACTAGCTCAAATATAAGCCAAGTTAATAGGGCTTATAGTACAATCGTCTTCTGTAGTAATCCATCTAGGATTACTGACCAATGTTCAAACATTGCAAATAACGTTAATTCAGTTAGCTTTCATTTCTCTAGAGTTGTGCTGTACTTATTTGGGTGCGTTTTTTTTTGTTAATGTATTCATTATTTTCATCATGCGTGTTTTTATTTTTTCAAAATGGTGTAGGATGCCACGTTAGTCGCTCAAGCCATCCCATTTATCGAGAACGGGAGAAACCAGAGATATGCGGCTGGGGCCCTCGGGCTACGGGAAACGTTTCGGAGAGTGGCCCAGATGTACCTGGAGACAGGCAGCTGCTAAAGGAGGCGGGGGTCAGAGTGGCCAAGAGCCACAGGCCAAGCGAATATAGATCGCTATATTGTTTTTCAGACTCTTCGAATTCGCATCTAAACCTCAGAAGAGATTTAGTGTTCCTCGAGGTATGGACGTCAGTGTACAAAAAGTAGAATGTATATGTATTAAATAATGCATATACACGTGCATGTATATGTATTGGATATACAGGAAACCATTCTCATTAATGCGGTCGTATACTTGAGCTCCTAACGATTGTATGCCGTTTTTTCATTATTTTATTTATTCTGAGATCCATTAAAACGTTGCATGTATCTCCTATATTAATATTCAATGTTGATTTCATTCAGTTTCTATTCTAACATAAATTTGTTACAAGGCTAATCTATTGAAATTATCTGTGTTGGATTAGCCTAATTTATTGAGGAACTAATTATATTACCTGTTAATTATAGAGGAATGATTAATTGAATCAGTTGGTAATGTCGTAATTAGTTTATTCTACCCTCTCTTATACCTAGAATACAGAATTGCATTGAAATCATTTATTAATCATTTCATTAAATCTCTCTCTCTCTCTCTCTCTCTCTCTCTCTCTCTCTCTATATATATATATATATATATATATATATATATATATATATATATATATATATATATATATACAAAATGCATCATTTATTATATCATCAAGGAGCGTACAAATAGTTTATTATTTTTAGCCCAAAAATTAGTTTTTAAACAAACTGGTATGTATATATATACTAAATATATGTATATATATATAGTAAATTTTATATATATATATATATATATATATATATATATATATATAAAATTTACTCTTTACTTTAAAGAGTAGTATTCAATAATGTTTAACCTATGTAACCTGAAATAAAGTTATACTAATGCACAAGGACTTTTGTAACAACCTAGTATATATATACATACCGGTTTGTTTAAAAACTAATTTTTTGGCTAAAAATAATAAACTATTTGTACGCTCCTTGATATAATAAATGATGCATTTTGAGGAAAACGAAGTTCGCTTGGATAATTAATCACGGGTGTTTTTGTTGAGTTTATGTTAATGTTAAACAATTAACATATTATTTATGTTGAGGTGAAACGTGTCACTTTGACTGTTGCCATGACTTGACAGTTATGATAAATCGTCCCTTTGAGAAGAGAGGCTGAAGCGGGAACTATAATCCTTTGCCACGAGGCGGCTCTCAAGTTAAAGTCGAATTAAGTTGCTTCGTCTAAGTTCCTTTCCATGCCGGGGTTTAATACAATTATAGGCAGAACTTATCCCGGGCCCTGTCATGTTCGCTCATCCGTCGGTGGAACAGCAACTTCAGGCCGAGAAGGAGGTTAGGCAGTGTTTATTTATTTCTAGGATTTTCTTGTTATTGTTCAAGTTTCTTACAATCAGTTTTGCGGATGTTTAATTAAATGAGGTTAAAACTAGGGTTATTTATAAGCTGATTGTTAGGACCAAGAATAAAGGGGGTTATTCTCCTATAAAAAAAACATTTGTCGTGTCGAGTTTATTATATCTGAAAATAAACTCTAAATGATACTAAAAACTGTAAGACATTATACTCTATGTAACACAAATCTGGGTTTTGGGTTTATGAAGCATGCAGTAATTCGTGCTTACATTTTAATTCAAAGTAATAAACTTATGAATTTGTGGATGTATAATTTTTAATAAAAAAAAAAAAAAAGAAGTATATAGTATTAAAACCGATACAGAATTTTTTTTAAAAATTGGTTCTTAACATTGAATTAAAATGATTGTTGAATGGAGTATGATAAGACTAAATTATTTATAAAAGTATAGGACAACAACTTAAGCAAGGACCTTTCAGTGCGCATGCGCCTTACAACAGCCTTTTGTTATTGAAATAACAATCAACTTACGGATTGATGCGCGCGATTGTAAAATGTAAAAAAAAAAAATAAAAAAAAAAAATGGTATACGGTATTTGACTATCTGTATAGGCTTCCTCTCCTCGAGCTTAACCTTCCGGGCTATGCTCCGCCCCCATAAGGTTCTGAAATATCTATGCTGAATTTGAACTTCATTGCTGTTAATTGGTTTCCTTTTGTTTCGTATGTCGGGTCTTTTTTACTTCCTTGTATGAAGTAAAGGAAGTATTGTAATCGCGAAAATTTTCGGTTTTCAGATTTCAACGGAAATATCCATTTTGACCATCCCTGAATCCATTTTGACTAGTTTCGTGGTGGCGTCTGTACGTACGTACGTACGTTCTTATTTCGCATAACTCAAAAACGATTAGCCGTGGAAAGTTGAAATTTTGTATTTAGGATTGTTGTAAAATCTAGTTGTGAACCTCCCTTTTTGGTAACTGCTTAATCACCGGAAGTGGTACTTTACTTGAAGTTCATAATTGATTTCCATCAAAAAGATATTAAAATATTATGGAAAACTTCTCCAATTTAGTATTTGTACTTTATATATTGATTTAAATAACATATTAGAATTTGGTCTAAATTGGAAAACCGGAAGAGGTACTTTATTTGAAGGTCATATTAGACTTTCAATAGAAAATTTTTGTAATCCCCTCCTCTCCCCTCAAAATTTGAGTATGTTTTACGTTTCAAGATACGTAGAATCCAAATATCGAATAAAATGAAATGAAATTCCCTACAAAATGAAATAAAAATCATTTAAATCGGACCATTATTAGCTGAGATATTGCGTAAGGAACTTTTGAGACTGATTCTTTTGGCGGCTAGTCATCCTGCTTCCGTACTTATTTATTGGGCTTCTGACTTCCTCGTATCTCTCTGTTTTATTCTTCCTTGGATTATTTCTTTACTTCCTTTAGCTTCCTTAGTCGGAAACTAGTAACCAAATTCAGTATCACTTTTTGAGCCACGGATTTATTATTTAATGGGCGTACAAGGAAGTCATGTGTTGTCCACATCAGATATTGTATATATACCCGACAGTCACTTTTAGTAAGATCAGATAATTAAATGATATAAAATAAAAGTGCCTACATATGATTTTAAAATATTTTTATTTATTTATCAACCTATTCTAATGTCCAGAAATTTACATTATCTGATAAAATGACAACGCATTTTTTCTTGATGAATTAGGCCTTTTTCTTGAAAAAATCGAATTGTTTTTTCAGCACTTTCGAAACACTTGTGTAAATGAAATAAAGCTATAATGAATGAGAAATATATAAAGGTTAATTTGATCATATGAACTATAATATAAACATTATCATGTGTTATGTTAAATTCATCGATATTCCTAAAAATAACTGCCGGGATCAAAAAAGACTTTTTTTGTCTTATCGTTGGATTTTACTCTAATATTAGTGTGAATTCTTGTTGAGTTAATGAGTTACTTCTTTATCCAAACTGCTATTCAGTTATCGTTGGCAACAAGATAAAAGTCGCAACCAAACCATTCAGTAGGCCATACATAAGCGGTTGAAGCTTTGGTTATGATAAAATGAAAAAATTTATAATTATTTCAAATCTTGTTAAATTATTGCTTGTTAGATTAATAAATTTGAGTTTATTTTTCGAATTATTAATCATTAATATAGATAAAACCAATTTTATTATATATATATATATATATATATATATATATATATATATATATATATATATATATATATATATATATATATATATTTTTTTTTTTTCATCTTTTCCTTACATGGTAACCCCACATAAGGACCGTTTATTATTATTATTTTTTTTTTTTGTTTGTTTGATACATATATATATATATATATATATATATATATATATATATATATATATATATTGGTTTTATCTATATTAATGATTAATAATTCGAAAAATAAACTCAAATTTATTAATCTAACAAGCAATAATTTAACAAGATTTGAAATAGTTATAAATTTTTTCATTTTATCATAACCAAAGCTTCAATCGCTATATATATATATATATATATATATATATATATATATATATATATATATATATATATATATATATATATGTATATAAACCACCGTTCTTGGTAAAATTGATTTCATTAATAGAGTTCTGTTTCGTATCGAAATAAGTTGTTGGGCAGTGACAGATTGGCTCGGATTCAGGGATTAGGTCGGATCTGGACTTTATATCTCCAGTTACCTCACCAACTTTATTTTCAGTCTTACGAATTCTCTCTCTCACACTCTCTCTCCATATATATATATATATATATATATATATAAAACCTGGTGCCCCAGATAATCTGCCGCCTTCCTTAAATTTTAGAATATTAAGAATATCAGAATGTAACTTGGGGAATCATTATTGGGTAACCTGATGTTAGGCGTATTGCCGACCTCATAGCCTACCGGAGTAAAAGTGAAGTATTCCTCCAGAGAATTTCAACTCTGGAATTCTCAATGAGATGGGATCATTTTTTTTTTATTATTGAGTCTGGTAGGAAGTGAAATTTTAAGACGATTTCATATCGGGCATTTTTTTTGATCCGATGTGCCCCGAGGGCGTTAAAAAAACACACAAAAAAAACGATTTTTTATACAAAGTTCCAAATTTGGAAGACCTTTTTTTTTCTTTTTCTTTTTTAGAAAACTTCATAAATGATAGAACAGCTAAATATATTGTTTTTTATGCATTGATAAAACAAATAATAATTATAACATAGATAACAGTTTTTCCAAAACACACTTTTGGCTTTTGTTCTTATTTATTATTGCTAATCTAATACTATAATAATATTAGCTAATATAATATTAGCGTTCCGGAATGAAACTAGACTCATTTCAAATTGACTTTAATTGTCTACAACGTTTACTTGAATAACTTTGTATTTTTATTCTAATTTCATTTCATATTAGAGTCCTTAAAAAAAAATTACCCCATCCAATTCGAAATTTCAGAGTTGAAATCGCTGGAGGGATACTCCGGTAGGTTACAAAGTCTTATTACAAACTTCAGGCGACCCAATTGTAAACATTCTAGAATTTAAAGAGGGGGGGGGGATAACAGGATATCTGGGACTCACTGTAATGTACAGAAGGAGAGATTTTACTTCAAGATTTGATTCTTAATATTTATATTAAAAGACTAAAATGGAACCCATATTCTAGATTTAAAAGACAATCGCTTAATCGACGATTTGGCCAATTATATAGATTGCTAAAGAACAAACTACTAATTTACAAGACAATTCTGGAACCTTTTTGTACCTGTGGACTCGAACTCTGGGGTACTGCTAAATTTTCGAACATACAATCCTTTCAATCCAAAGTCCTTCGGACAATAGTCAATTTTCTGTACTATGTAACCAACAGTACCCTATATCATGACCTCAAGATCCCATTTGTCTTATACCTTATTCCATCCAAATTCTTCAAATTTCACCAGAACCTTGCTCATCATCCTAATCCCTTAGCACAATCCCTATCTAGCTCCACCCATCCCTACAATCCTACTCGAAGGTTGAAACGGCAGTAATCTGTAGTAAATATGTATATTGGAGTTCTGGCAATAGCCAGATTCTCCACTCAATGCTTTCGATGCCAGTGACGCGACTGAGTAAGAAGCGCTGTGATATACTGGAGTCATGCTTTTCCATCCATAAGTGGGGGGGGGGAGACAAGCCTGGCTCGATTATTTTTTTATTATTTATTTTTTTTTAAATATAGTATGAATGATTTATTTTATCGCTATTACCATTGCCCCTGCTGAGACAGAATATAATATTAAGAAATTAATGAAGTAATAACTTCTTTGAAGGTGAACCGCCCGCTCCCTACGAGTGCTTTTATATTGAGCAATGAAGTCGAAATAGCCGCTTTCCAAAGGCAAGGATTAGATTTGGCCTCCTTTGTCACCTTAAAATATTTTCATTCTCTTCTTCTCTCCTTTGTTGAGGATTGGAGGACTAGACCGCTGATCAGCGAGGGCTGAGGATCGAGATAAAGCATATTTCTATCCTTTTTTTATGTCCTGCGTATTTTTGATGTATTGTGTTTCCTTCATCCAGTTTTTCTATTACTTTCTTAACATTATGTGCCTAATTTACTGTTTTGTTATAGTTTTTTATAAAATGCTTAAACACAAAGTTGTAGGTACGAATGGAAACTGAAAACTGCTCATCATTTCCTTCCTGCTTCAGCATTTACTAGAGCAAGCTCTATATTTATTTAATTTATTATAAAAAGCTCCTCTACAGGACTGGGCCTTATGCCCCTTGTGGACTTACGTATTCCAGCTTTGGAGATCTAAGGAAACATGAAATTACTTCTACTTTAAATGTTTACGATTCGAAATCTTTTGTTAATTCCTCAAGAACCTTATTATGTCACAAATGATATAATAGATAAAGATCACCATTATATATAAACTCCTATCCCCAATATTTTCTAACCTTACTCTCTAATCTATAATGGCTCCGGAACTTTCTAACATAAAAGGTCATAATTATCCGTGTGTAGTTTCTCCAAAAGTCCCATTCACTTTTATTGTACGTAAAACATCCATCAATATAAATAAAAAAAATTCGATGAAATAAGTACCTAGTTCCCATCATAATTTCAAAAAACAACAAAAATAATGTTATTTAAATATTTATTGGATGATTATTATTATTAATTGTATTTGTAATTATTGAATAGTAAAAATGCATTAACTAAAAAGATGGATGTTAAAGAAGAAGGAGTTGACGTAGGCACGATGATATAGCAGGATCAATATAATTAGGGATTGATCAATTATTTTCCACTTCTATAAATTTGTTTTTATTGAAAACTAGTTTCAAATGTTATACCTTCATCTTCAGTTCTAAAAACAAACAAAAATTTAAAAACAGCAATTGAAAATAAAGTTTGGTATTGTTATACATATTAAATTAAATATCGTCAAAATACAAATATATATATATATATATATATATATATATATATATATAATATATATATATATTATATATATATATATATATATATTATATAAATAAATATATATATATATATATATATATATATATATATATATTTATATATATATATATATATATATATATATATATATATATATATATATATATATATATATATATATATATATATATATATATATATATAACAAAGATGCGAAAGAACTGTAAAATTAAATATTAATCTGTGTTATAAAACATTTATGAATTATGTTTTGAATGTTTGTGTGTTTTTAGAACTGAAGATAAATGCATAACATTTGAAACTAGATTTTCAATAAAAAAAAGTTTATAGTAGTTGCAAATAATTTATCAATCTCTAATTAAAGGAGAAGCGTTGGTTTGCTGATGTAGGTATAACACTTTCCTTTACTTTAAAAAATAAGATCGCACATTTTATTAGTCAATAGTACTTACAATTTTTAGTTAAAAAAAAAAAATTTAAATCTTCATTTTTTATTATTAAAATATGAAACGTATATATTACATTCTGACAGCTTTTCATAAAAAAATTAAATTAATTTTTATGGCGGTAAATATTGATATTTTTTTCTTAATGAAATATACATGAATGACAGCTTTTCAAGGAAGTGCACTCTATCTTCAACCCAGTAATATATATATATATATATATATATATATATATATATATATATATATATATATATATATACATACATACAGTGTAGAAATAACAAAAAAACTATACATACATACATATGTTTATATATAAAATGTAGATGTATAATCTTTGTTTTTGTTATTTCTGCACTGTTAACAAGGAATTAATTATACTCGTGCCCTGAAATCCTACAATTAGTTAAGCCATCAGAAGTGTCAAATTCTATATCAATAAAACCTTAAGCATTATTATATTACAAAGCTAACAATTTAATAAACAATTTATATTTAATTGACAATTTAAATTGAATAAAATTATTATTATCTTATTAACTGGGTGATGTCCCGCCCCCTTAATGAAATGATAACATCCTAGCGTTTACCGAGAAATACTACTCTGTTTTTTTTCTGTATTTAGTTGAATTTTGATTATTTTTTTAATATTTACAAATAATGTATAAATTTTAACTATGTTATGTTTTAAAAAATCCATAAGCAAAAGATTTTTAAGTGTGGTTTTAACGGAGAATCTCCTGATAAACGATATTAGGTGTCTGTTCTCTTGTGACATTGAGGATTTTTTTTTGCCTATTAATTATTGCCCATAAGTGGTAGATTGCAATATTTTATAGTAATTTAGTTGTTTTCAAGTTTCTTGATTTGGTTTGCTACAGTTGCAAATTTCAAGAAAGATGATGCAATATAATGATTTTTTCATTTTATACCTTTTGAAGGTGGATTTCAATGAAAAATTTATAACTTTTTTTTAATACTTTATTTTTATTATCGAAGGTTGAAGGATACGAATGAAAAAAAACAAAGATTTTTTAAAATATATTTTCTGGGCCTGTATGTATAGGTTTGATATTCCCTGACGGCTGGAATGCAGATAATGCGGTGTAATTGTAGAGATATTTCATCACGGTGTGCCCCAAATTACTGTTCTCGCTGGCGGTTGTGCAACATGACTCTCTCATTAAGGTTCCTGTCGCTTTGGTTTTATAAGGTCCTCTTGCAACTTCTATTTCTAGGTTTTTTTGGTTGTTAGTTTTGTGGTGGAAGGTCCACACTCAGTTGAAAAATATAGGCTTTTCTATAATGGTTCACGTGTATTTTCTCTTCTCCTTTGTTGTTCATTTTTAACGACCGTCCTATAATTTCTCCATCTCTACTGCTGCTATTTTCAATATCACATCCACTCATAAATTATAAGTTATATGTTTCCGATCTACTTAGCAAACTTGCTATTTTTTTAAAAATCGTTTATTTGCTATAACACAAAAAATAAAAATAAAAAAATATCTCATGTGGAAACCCTATGGCTTCCTCGTGCGCCTATTAAACTATCATATAAATCGGTGGCTCAAAAAATGACCCCGAATTTGCTACTAGTTTCCGAAGATAGCAGTATCTCAAAAACGACATTGCCTCGCGACGTCCATTTGTTGACACACACATATAAGGCCTTGAGGTCTGGAGGTCTTATTCCGTTATTATATGTCGTTTTATTTCAGTTGGTAACAAGTTCACAAGAGATTTCTTCGTTTTCCTTGACAACATTGGAAATCGACATTTTAAGCGGAAGAACCTATTCAACTTATATCTTATTCTCCTGCTACAGACTTGTTCATCTCACAAATAGGAAGGAAAAAAAGTATTTTGGACTCAATTTTAACACTCAAAAAAAGTAATAAAATTGTTTAGTTAGAGTGGAAAAACTCACGTTTATAATCTTTATCACCGAACCATATGATCTCTATGTTAAATGTCAATATCCCTTTTGATTTATGTTTATTATGACCTTGGAGTAATGTACCACTTTCTGCTCTTGAAATTCAACTAAAATCTATTATATTATATATATTGGTATTAAAGTCTATTATACCAAATTTGAGATTTTGTATATTATATTTTAATATAATTTTTGGTGAAAACCTGAGATGGCCTTCAAATAAAGTACCATTTCGGGTTCGCTAATTTTTAAACAAAATCTAGTAGGTTATTTATATTAATATATAAGTCTTTTATACCAAATTTGAGACGTTTTGCATTATATTTTAATATAATTTTTGATGAAAATCAATAATGACCTGTATATAAAATACCACTTCTGGTAATCATTCAGTAACCAAAAAGGGAGGGGAGGTTCAGTACTATATTTTACAATAATCCTAAATACAAAATTTTAACTTCTACTGCTAACCGTTTTTGAGCTATGGGAGATACGTACATACGAACGAACGCACGCAGAGACGTCACGACGAAATTAGTCAAAATGGATTCAGAGATGGTCAAAATGGATATTTCCGTTGAAAACCGAAAATTTTTGCGATTGAAATTGATAAAAAAACGTGCTCGGCTTCGTCCTATTTATTTATTTTGCTAATCATTTATTGTGATGTTTTAGTTCTATTTTAATAAAGATTTTTTAATAATTTTAGAAAATTTATCAGGCACCGATTAATATTATTCTCAATGTCAACAATTATTCCCATAGCTATGTTTCACTTGATATAATAGTCATGAACATATTATATACTTTAGAAGGATGATTATATTATACACACATACATATATATATATATATATATATATATATATATATATATATATATATATATATATATATACTGCACTAGCCGTACCCGTATAGGATGACTGAGGATGATTCACCGGAAGCCTTGACGATGCGCGCGGTGCAGAGTTGCATAGTAATGTCGCCTCGCTTCCGTTCTCTGCTTTGAATTACTTCTTCATCATTATGATAGAACTCGATAAACTGAGCTATAACTAAGTAAATGAAGATTATAATGTTTTGAATTCGAGATAATCCTTTAAGAGTAAGAACGTTTTACCTTTGAGAGTTTATAATAATTAATGGGGTAAAAGAAATCATTATCCTTTCTTTAATAAGAACTTTTATTCCTTTCTAAATAAACGCTTTTCATTTTAGCAGTTTTAAAAAGACTTAATTTAAAATTTGATGGATTATTAAACTTTTTAATTAAAATATTTTTTAGTAACCTTATCATTTTACCTTATTAAAAGAAGAATTTTATTAATATTTTTAAATCCCTTATAAATGGCGTAGGAAGCTTTTTAACTTTGACAGCACCGATTCATCCATTATTAAAAGTTCCAAATAAGAAAATTAACTAAATTAAAACTGGAAGATAATTATGATTTCGTTTGATTACACAAGCCTACAAAAAAAATTATTTTTTTTGGTGTCTAGGATTTTAGAACAGTTTTCCTCTATCAGCTTTACTTTTTTTTCTTTCTCTTACTTTTATACAAAATATATATATAGCAAGGGGAAGTAGGGATCATGAAAATTTTCAAATTCGAGTTTTAAACGGAAATAAACGTTTTAAGGTCTCCTGAATCCAAATAACCAAGTCTCGCAAAATGGTCTGTGTGTATGTAAACAGCCTAGCTCAAAAACGAAAATTTGTAAGATACTGAACTTATGTGATGTTACAGCAACATGTTCGTCAAAATCGACTAACCGGAAGTGCCACTTTGCACTTATTTATAATTTTCTCGAAAACGGCTCTAACGATTTTGATAAAACTTGCCTAAATTATTGTTCATAAAGGCCTTTAACTTTTCATTTATGTTGTATATCACCGAGAAAATGCGAGAAAAAAGTTATGATGAAAAGAATATTTTATTTCCGCATGACTTAAAAAGTATGCATTTTATGGTAAGTTGTGTTTAGAATTGTATGAAAAGTAATTTAATCATCTAAAAAACAATAAAAGAATCATCAAAGTCGGACCAGTATTAGCAAAGATCAGCGCTTTTGACTAACTGGAAGTAGCTATTATATCATGGATTTTACAATTTTCTGGTAAACGGCTCCAACGATTTTGATTAAACTTGCCTAATGTCTTCTCCTTAAAGGCCTTTAATTTTTCATGTAGGTAGTATACCAACAAAATAATGTAGGGAAAAAGGTTATGATGAAAAGAATATTTTATTTGCGCTTAACTTAAAAAAACATAGTAAATTATGTATAGAATTTTATGAAAGGTTATTAAATTCTGTAAAAAACAAAAAAAAAAAAAAAAAAGAATCAAAATGTGACCAGTATTAGCTAAGATACAGCGTATCTTATGATTGAAGGCACATTATTACATATATCTGAATATTTTAGCTGTCTTATAGCTTATGTTTAGATTGTAGGAGATTTTTTGCTGCATATTTTATGTTAATATATTATGTGATTTACTGCACATTCTGCGGATTTTAACTGCATAAAAATCCGGGCTCTGCTTATGAGGAGTACAAGACCATAAATGGATAACCGAGCGCATACTTTTATATTATTTAATGGAAAGAAAATGTTTCCATGGAAACTTAACCGAAGCTTTTAAAATATATTTTCAACTTGACAAACTTAAAATGTATACGTAGTGCACAGAATGTGTCGTACTAAAATTGTTTAAAAAACTATTTTATTGCACTGGAGGTGCAGGTGGGAGAAGATGTGAACAAGTGAATGCTGCTGAGTTTATTTCAAGTATTGTTTATGTGAACTCTTTAAAATTGTATTAAAATGACAATCATTTTAGGGCGGTAAAGAAAAGTTGTGTGATGCGCGGCACCGCACGAGATTTTAAATACATTCACTTATCCATCAATTTGTTTTTCTATTCAATATATTTTAATAGGGATGATTTTATACTGTTTATTAACAGTATATATTAACAGTCTGCCGCCGGTAAGCCTTTGAAGAAATAAGCATTGTTTGTCAGATAAGTGTAGTGACCTTCAACGTTTCAACAAGAGTTGAGGTGTTTGTGAGCTCCCCATGCAGGGTAGTTTAAAGGGAATCTTGTGGGATATTTCTATTTAGTAAAGAGTTATAATGTTAACATAAAATGTAATGTGTTTTAGATAGTTTTATGTATGGCGTAGAATGAAAATAAAATTAGTTCAACTCATTGAGGATTCTGCTGTCGTAATTATATGAATGAGTCCGAGCGAAAAGCCTAGACTTCATTTGTTGCACTTTTTGAAAAAAGATTAGTCATTCGCTAATCTGAAAATTATATTGGACTGGTAAACGAGATGTTAAAAAGTTCCAGATCCATCGGACCTGAGCATTAAGGAGCACTATTTACACAGTCAATTAGGCCATTTTCCTAAAGCAAGGCGAAAGATTTCCCCAGGACAATAAAACTATGGAGGACCGTTTTCGAGGAAGATGGGCTAAGTACATGCAGAATTTTACTAAAAGGACTGTTCCAAAATATATTTAAAAAAGTCACAGAAAAGAAGCTTCGGAAGTGTTCAGAGACTATTTGGTTTCATCGAGAACTTCGTAATCAGATAAGGACCACAGCAATACTGTCTATGATTTGTTTATATTTCATTAGCATGTTTTAAAATATAATGATTATAAAAAATTCCTTGTTTAGATTTTGATTGGATCGATCAATTTCACAGAAGTACTGTCACTTATATCAAACTAAAATGTTATATCTCAAACATTTGAGATCCTAGGCAAAAACTTATGGCATATTTGATTTCATAGCATCAAATTCATATGAAATCGGCTCCGAATATCCTGGCACCAAAACCACTGTTGGCCTGTGTTATTAAAATGACAATTATCCTTGTTAAAGAGTCATGATAGATTAATTTTTTTTTCTCATAGGATAAAAGTTAAATTTTTTATAAAACTATCCTTTTTTAATACTACCAATGAATCCTTACCATTCCTCATGTATGTGACTACACACATTATCGGGGAACTGTTGTTTCTTGATCACACTGGCCCTCGGATCGGCCTTCAGTTTTTTTTTCTTAAACTGGTGCCGTTATCCACGCGATAAAACTGTGCTAAGACAACGTTTACCCAGTTGAGTGCAAGCAAGCGGAAGAGTGTTTGTCCATGTGCTATTGTTTTCGAGTCAAATAGAAATATTTTTTTTCTTTAGCACAAAAAATAAAAACTTACGGTTTTGCTAATGGTGAGAGTATGGTAGACCGTGGAAATATACGAAGGAGATGCCTGGTTGGGGGTGCGGTCAATGAAGAACCACAAATAAGAAAAAAAAGTTATATTTTGTGCCGACGTTTCGACTTGAGTTTTAGGCCATCATCAGGGCTAAAAAAAAAGAAGGTAACAATAGAGGTAACAGCAATATTGCAAGCCAAAAAAATGAAATTAATAGATAATGAAAATAAATAGACTTAAATTATTATGAGAGATAGAGATAGAAAAGTTTATTTACATATGTACACTTTAACAATATTTTCAAATATTTTAAGATGATTTCGGATGACTTATCCTTAAAATCAACAAATTTGATTTTTCGGAACAAGTCGTATCTCACAAGTGAATTTATGTATTGGAACAACAGTAGAAAAAATTAATCAAAAACCTACACACAATTATTATAAAAATATAGAAAGAAAGATGCTGAATGATATAATAAAATACATGAAAACTTCTAATTAAAATAACCACTAGAATGAAGGTTTTGGAGTATGAAAAGTATATCCAGAGTATTATGGTAATATAAAAATTAAAATAATGTAAAAAGAAAGTAGGAAACGTTAAGATTTCTATGTAAGATATAATAATAGTAATGTTTTCTATATATAATAAAATACATGGAAAAATGTATGTAAAAAATAAAAAGTAAAATAAAGGAGTTAGATCTAAAGTTATGTAAGCTTAAAGATAGAGTAATATTATCATAAGTAATTATCGTATATGAGGAAGAAAAAGAAATATAAGGATAGAAATAGGATGGAGAGGAAGGAGAAAGGATTATGGTATTAAATAATAATGGAATTAAAATAAACCAAAGTTACGGATTAAAAATCATAGCATAATGGTACAATGAAAAGAATCGAGGATTACAGAGTAATTTAATTTGATAAGGACATTTTATTTGTATAAGGAGTTGTCAAAAAAAAAAAATATAAACATAAATAAAATGGATAAATAAATAAAAATCAAATTAAATATGTAACTGAATAAAGGATTATGGTATTAAATAATAATGGAATTAAAATAAACCAAAGTGACGGATTAAAAATCATAGCATAATGGTACAATGAAAAGAGTCGAGGATTAAATAGTAATTTAATTTGATAAGGACATTTTATTTGTATAAGGAGTTGTCAAAAATAAAATATATAAAAATAAATAAAATGGATAAATAAATAAAAATCAAATTAAATATGTAACTGAATAAGAAAATAAGTAAATAAAAAATCATAATAATTATGATATTAAATAAATAATGGAGATGAAAAAAGGAAATTAGGGATATGGGAATGGATTAAAAAAAAAATTCTTAAGGTTTTGCTGTTTATTTCTTTTTACAAGTTGATGGTTTTATTTTGTATTTTAATCATCGTTCTCTCTGAATCATGAGCAATCATTTATGAGTATTTTTTTATGGCATATTTCAATTTTAATCGTTTCCCCTAGAATGCAGAGGAGATTTAATTTGAAAAAAACGCACCATCATACCTTGGATCAAATTTCTAAAAATAATTGAAATTTCTTAAGTAATCCAAAGAAATATGTATTAGATATTGTAGCGGAAGATATTATGGTAAACTGGCATCAACGAATGCAAGTTCATATTGTAACTTCTGTTATACATGTATACAAGTTAAAATTAGTTGACATCCGCATGATGGTATAGAAGGATCAATCTAATTAGGGTTTGATAAATTATTTGCTACTTCTATAATTGTGTTTTTATTGAAAACTTGTTTCGAATGTTATACATTCATCTTCAGTTCTAAAAACACACAAACATTCAAAAATAAGCAATTCAAAGTACAGTTTGGTACTATTATACATATTAAATTAGATGTATCTAATTTAATATTTATAATATTATCAGAAAAAAAAAATTAATCACCGGAATTACTTGAAAATCCCACCCCTAAACTGTACCATTTACCTTCAAACACCTCATCTTTCTTCCATTACAGTCATTTCTATTACTTGTTCAGTGCGAGAACAAATCAATGCAATCGTTTCTGTTTGATATAATCTAATTAAATCTTGGTGATCACCAACATGTATTTGATCTCTTGTCTTATCTAAATTCATAATTCATAAATGTTTTGTAATACTAATTTATATTACATTTAATTTAATATATATAATAATACCAAACTATATTTTGAATTGCTTATTTTTGATTTTTTGTGTGTTTTTAGAACTGAAGATGAATATATAAAATTTGAAACTAGTTTTCAATTAAAACAAAATTATAGAAGTGGCAAATAATTTATCAATCCCTAATTAAATTAAAATTAGTTTATAATTTAATATAATCTTATTTGTTTTTGTAATGAAACAATAAAATATACATTTCTGTATAGTATTCTTAATACATGATAACTAGATAACATGTTACAAAACGTTATGAGCCAAGGCACACCTGATCAATGGGGTACATTATGGTCTTGTATATAAAAAAATAAAAATAATTGCTTGATATTTAAATTCTCAAGCAATGCAGAGTATGTGGTAATTATAGTGCTCTCAGGAGAGGCTCTTATCGTTGTTGCAATTAAAAAAATATGTTTTATATAAATAGGAAAGTAATATATATTATTTTGTGTATATATAAACTAAATTATTTCAATGGTAGTTTTCGTAGTCCTATCCGCCTGTCGGGGAAGGTTGAATTGTGAGTTTGACTTGCTCTAGCGGCCGCGAAGTCTCTGATTCTTCGCTGCGGCAGGGGAATAATACGGATGATTGCTTTTTTATTCAATTCGTCTCCTCCTTTAGTCAAGGCAAATATTATTATACAAGACAAAAAGGGATCGGGACATTGCATTACTCTCTTGAGGTGCTAAGGAAGAAATCGGCTCTTGGAAACGACTTTTTCTCGTGTTTTTTCTCTCTTTCTTTTCTTGAGAAATCATTTTCCAAAATGATGAATGACTGTTATGGTCTTACCTGTCGCCTTTGTTCTCCGCCCGGTTCGTACCGATTTCATACCATGTATTTATTTCCCTTTTAATTTATTCAAAAAAACAATAAACATCTATGAAATATTTTAATCTAATTCTAAAATTCGCTGTCTCATTCAAGGTATTTACGAACCGGTCAGGAACATATCAGCGACAGTCTTATAAGTTGCTGAGGGTTTAAATATAATCAAGTGAATAAATTATATATAAAACCCCCCATTGGCTATCTTTGAAATAAGGTGGGAGCATTCGATTTGATTAATATATTTTTTCTGCATTCTGAATTTCTTCTGTCTTTGTTTTTTTTTCGGACATCTTCCATTTTAAAATGTTCGAGAACTCCATTTGTGAGCAAAGTACCCTTATAGAATTGTAAAGATTAAACAGCCGACACCCGTTTATCCGTGGATTTCAGTGGCGCGATTACCGCGATTAGTTAAAAATGCGGATAATTCCCATGTAAAAAAAAAATGCTTGCAGAACCCCTTAAAATGCTTGAATTGGGGTGGGGAAACGTTGACTAGTTGGTCGTTTAGTGCTGATATTTGAGAGATTTGAATTTTTTTTTTTTTATCAAAATACTAATACAGAGGCTTATCTACTGATGAACTGCCAAGATGATCCTATTTCTCTACTAACTAGCCTCTGTGTGCCTCGGGGAAGTGACAGATCAGTTGTTGATTAGAAGGGGCATCTATCACGGAGCTATTGCAACGTCCGCTTTTAAAATAATCGATTGTAGGTGATCGCTCACGGAGGATCGAGATTTGTTGTTGTTACTGGAGGGAGGGGAAGTTGTTAGCGCGTTCTAGCCTCCGAAAAAAAAAATCGGCCCATCAATTTTCATCAGCTTGCTACGGGAACGGCGTCGTTTGTCACCATGCTTCCCCTATATTTATCGCTTTTCTCTCCTTCTTTCTTTCTTTCTCTTTACTATTATATCTATATTAGTTTATTAAACTTCTAATTTTTTTTTTATAATTTAAATTTATTTATTTAGTCTGGTACAATATGATCAAATGCAACAGTGCTCGTCAAACATGACTGAGTGTTATATGTCATATACTAATAAAATGTCCAAAATACAGAAGCAGATAAGCCTACGTCTTAACATGCCTAATGGAACTATAATTATGCCCTGAAGCTCAAGATTTTTTTGCTTTGGTTCGGTTCGTATCGTGCAATATATATATATATATATATATATATATATATATATATATATATATATATATATATATGTTTAAATTAGAAAAATAAACTTTATTCTGGGACTAGGTCCTTTGGGAATAATAAGTACGTGCAAGTAAAAAAGAAAACAGAAAAAAATGTCTGGCCAAAGACTACATTAATAACAATCAATTGATATTTACAATAATCTCAATTATAACATATAAGTAAAGAAAGAAAAAATTATATCATTCTTCTGTTAAAAAAAAAAATAAATATAATTGTACTGGAAAAAAAAATGAAAAGAAAAACGAAACAAGAAAGAAAAACGAAAAAAAAAAATTAAAATATAAAAAT
The DNA here is from genome assembly GCA_948150685.1 of Rhaphigaster nebulosa. Taxonomy (NCBI): domain Eukaryota; kingdom Metazoa; phylum Arthropoda; class Insecta; order Hemiptera; family Pentatomidae; genus Rhaphigaster; species Rhaphigaster nebulosa. The sequence goes on along the minus strand of OX411308.1, from coordinate 174,469,312 downwards.
GAAACAATGAAAATGATTAAAAGAACGTCAAAAGCAATTTCTCACAACTAAACAGGATTTCATGATTGGAGGATATAGATAATGAAATGATTCACAGAGTTGATCACTTCGTATGATAATTGAAACATATATTTCCAACTAATCAAGATGTCAATCTTGAATTAAAATTTCATGATTGGACAGCGTCTTTTTGGGATGTGAGGAGTTGTTAAAAAAGGTGGAATTTCAAATGGGAAATATATATATATATATATATATATATATATATATATATATATATATATATATATATATATATATATACGTGTGTAAAATAAAAAACTAAATAGAGCAACACCGAAACTTCTGTAGGATAGAGTCGATTATCAAATGAATTAATACAAAACCCAATGTTGAGAAACGATTTTTATAAATTGTTGAAAAAAAAAAAATATTTGTTTGCCTTATATATATATATATATATATATATATATATATATATATATATATATATATATATATATATATATAACTTACGCCCGGTCTAAACTTTACAATAAAAAAAAAGGAAATAAGGGAACAAACGACACTCTCGAGTATTGTACAAAGACTGATTTATTCTTTCTCATAATCTCCTATATATAGTCTTAAGGTCTATTTACATTTGTGATATAGGATTACGTGTGATATTGTGCTACCCGCTATCTTAACTCCCCCCTGCCAGTTTATGACTACTCCTCATAAACTTAAAACTGAGCAAACAGAATTAAAAGAACAACAAAAAGAAATACATTATAAAAAGAAATATACTATACAGAAATACACTATCATACAAAAAGTAAACAAACTTTCTCCTATTACACTCCTGTCCTCAGTCAAATGTTCTTATATATTAAAACAAACATAACATATATCTGTACTTGCTATTATACTTGAACTTAAATCTATTCTCTGGGATAAAAATCTTAGTATTGAGGAGAAGAGGACACCTATATTTTATTCAGTGAACGTATGGTTCCCCACCGGAAATTTCAGCTGTTCCACGTGTACCGTTCTACGTTTCCGAGGCTCCCTGATGCTTTGTATCACTACGACGTTATGTTCCCGAATCCCAATGACTTTAAACGGCCCTTCATATCGCGTCACCTCCTTGTTCCTGTTTGACCCTAGTTTTCGGTAAACCACCGTTCCTATTCTTATGTCCTCCATTCTATCTTTTAGTCCGGTGTTCGCCCTTGCCACTCTCCTGCTTTTCTCTTTTTCCATCCTTGAGCGTGCTTTTTTCCATATGTTCGACAATGCGATTCGGTTGTTTATGACGGCTTCCGTTATGTCTTCGTCCACTGCGGTGTCCCTGCAATCTCTTCTGTGTTCACGCATCCCGAAGAGCATTTCGAATGGAGCAAAGCCTGTCCCCATATGAATGGAATGATTGTAGGCTGCTACGGCTCTCGGCATTGCCTCCTCCGGTTTCCATCCCTTTTCTACATGATACACACGCAGGTGGTCCCCCAGCGTGCTGTGTAGACGCTCAATACAGCCTCTACTTTTCGGGTGTCCCGGAGTATTGACGTGCCACCTTATGTTTAGCGTCTTCATTTCCTTTCTGATGCTGTTGTTATCGAATTCTCGTCCGCCATCCGATGATATCCTGTAAGGCATCCCATAATACTGAAACCATGCTTTCAACGCCTCTATTGCCGCTACGGGAGTCCGGTCCTGAACCGCGTACGCCATCGCGGCCTTACTAAAGATGTCGATTATCGTAACCCATTTGCGTCCTTTCCACGTAAACGTGTCGATTTGTAAGTCCGTTAAAGGAGTGATTGGTGTCGGGGTCTCCTCCTGTTTTGCTTTTGGTGGGTGGCGGTCGTATTTAGTGACCTGGCAGATATCACAACTCCCGACTACATCTTCTATAGTCCTCTTCATCCCCCACCAGAAGTATTTTCTCTTCAGGGCTTGCAACGTTTCCCCCACTCCCCTGTGATTGGTCTTACCTTGGTGGTACGCAACAGTTACATCATGCTGTTGCTCCGGGTCACGCACCGTTTCCACCATCAATTTGCACCTTATAAACGTTCGATCGGTCCCGATCTTTTCCGAGCGCCACAGATACTTTATTTTCTCCCATATTACCGCATTCCCCACGTAAATATAGTGTGTTTTTCCCGGCCTGGACGCGTCTTTGAGTGCTTTACAAATTTGCTCCTCTTGCACTCCCGGTTGAGACCAGATTGTATGGATTCGGCCTTTAGCGTATTTCCCGTACTCAATCTTCATGAGGCCCGAAGTTCTAGTCTTCCATATGATCTGCCTGTATTTGTCGTTAATGATGTCCTCCCTTTCCTCCATTTCCCTAGACCTTTCCTCTTCCGAACTGTCGCTCTCTCGTGATTCGGTATCTTCTTCCTCGCCCGGTACTCCCTGATCTTCTTCCTCGCCCGGTACTCCCTGTTCTCCTTCCCCCTCTGGTGTCCACTCACTAATGAATTGTCTCAGATCTTTTGAATGTTCACCCCGTTCTTCCTCTATCGCATTCATTACATTCACTTGCAATGCTCGCGACAGCCAATCTGCCACGACATTTTCTCTTCCTGGCTTGTAACTTATCTCAAAGTTATATTGGCTTAGAAGCTCTTTCCACCGGGTTATCCTAGCCGAAGACTCCTTTAGCTTGCCCACCCACATTAACGGGCGATGGTCCGTCTGAATTTTAAATTTCCGCCCAAACACATAGGGTCTGAAGTGGTCTACTGCCCATATGATGCCCAGAAGTTCGCGCTCCAACGCACTGTATCGTGATTCCGTCTCGGTGAGCCTCCTGCTTGCATATGCTATCGGACGTTCCCCTTTGCTTCCTTCCTGTGACAGGACTGCTCCTATGGCGTACTCGCTTGCATCAGTCGTAATTGTAAATATTTTGTTGAAGTCCGGAAATGCTAATATCGGTTCCTTCTGTAAATACCCCATGCATTGCCTGATATTGTCCTCTATTTCAGGGGTTATTATTACTCTCTGACCTTTCTTTAATAAATTGTTGAGCGGCACCAAATATCTTGCCATCTCTGGTACGAACCGCCGATAGTAGTTAAGGGTTCCTAATAACCTTCTGATGCTTTTGACGTCGTTCGGCATCGCCATCTTGGTTATGGCTTCCACCTTTCGGGCGTCCGGCTTCACTCCTTCCCTTGATATTGTATGCCCTAAGAAGTTGATTTCGTCCCTGCCCAGGGTCGATTTCTCGTCTGATAGTTTAAGCCCGAATTGTTTCAGCCTATCAAAGACACTCCGTAAATGTTTTTCGTGCTGTGATTGATTTTTGCTGAATATTAAGAGGTCATCCATGTAAATCTGACAAAATGATTCGTCTAACCCTCTCAAGAATTCGTCCATCAGCTTCTGAAATGTGATGGGCGCGTTTTTTAACCCGAACGGCATCCTCGTGAACTCGAAATGTCCCCTTTCAAATGAGAATGCCGTTTTGTGTTGGTCTCGGGGGTGCATCTTTATCTGATGATATCCGGCTTTTAGGTCTAATGTGCTAAAAATTGTTGCGCCACTCAGCCTATCCAATATATCCTCAAACCGGGGTATGGGGTACTTCTCGTCCAGGGTGTTCTCATTAAGTTTTCTGAAGTCCACCACAATCCTATACTTCTCCCCGCTTTCCCCTTCCGCTGTCTTCTTTTTCACCGCCCACAGAGGACTATTGTATGGTGAGGTACTATCAATTATAATTCCTTGTTCGTGAAGGTGTCTCAGTTCTTCTCGAATGTGTTGGCGCAATGCCTGAGGGTACCGCCTCTCCTTAACATAAGTAACCCGGTCTTGTTTTAGCGGAATTTCGTGCACCGTTCTTCCTGTCGCACCCATTGGCTCCCCTTCCCTAAAGAAAACTTCCGGGTATTCGTTCCTTAAACTTTGTCTCCAATCTTCTATCTGGCTGATCGCCCCTACACTAACTTTGCCCTCTTTCTGTACCCCTTTGCATTTGTACCTCCTCCGTCCTATCTTGATGTCCCACCGTCCGTCCCTATTCCGTATCCGTGCCCCTATTTTTTCTAAAAGATCACACCCTATGATTCCTTCGTATTCCCGCGGCATCTTTTCCACAACATGCACCCTTAGCTCCTCTCCCCTGCTAGCCCATCTACGCATATCTATTCCCACTTCCCCTTCTACCCCGTATGGGCCTCCCAACGTAATTAACTTACACCCGCATGTCTGTACCTGAGGTATCCTCTTTCCTTTACATAACCGCTTTATTGCTTTTCTACACATTATGGTACTAGAACTTCCCGTATCTACTAAACATCGCACTCCACTCGCGACTCGGATAATAGGCAAACCACTGCACTCACCTTCTATGTTGTTTATTACTGCCTGGTTGCCTCTCCGCCAGCACTCTCCTCATTCCTCGTCCCGTGTTCTCCGCTCTGCCTCCACCTGCCGTCCTCCGTTCCTTCTGGCTTCGCCTCCTCTCTTTCCCGACTCGCTCTCCTCCTCTTCCGTCTCTGATTCCTCTGATGATCTCGAGGATTCTGAGCGTGGTCTGCTTCTTCTCCATATTCTGTGAGTATTTACCTCCATGGGTTCTCCCCGGTTCGATTCTCGGCGTCTGCTTATGTACGGACACTGTCTTGCTATGTGTCCTTCCGTTCCGCATTCAAAACATTTCGTTTGAGGGCACTGGGCTATCAAGTGTCCCACTCTTCCACATCCATGGCATCTCCTATCTTCCTTCTTCCACCCTTTTCTTTCCTTCCCTGGTCTTCTCTCATTCATCCTCGTTCTCTCCTTTCCTCTTCTGTCTGTCTCCCTCTCTCTCCATGCCTCTGGTCTGACTCTGCTTCTGTTCGCCTCATTCCTCCTGTAAACTACCCTACTCCAGCCCGCGTCTATCTCTTCTCCCTGTCGGGCCTCTTCCTCTCTGGCGCTAGAATCTATCATTTCCTGAGCACATTCCATAAAAGATTTGTCTCTTGGTAATCCTTCTTTCTTGCCTGTTTCCTTCGCGAGCTGTACCTTTAGTATCGTCGCCAGAAACGCCATTCTCCCCTCTACTTCCGCTGCTCCTAGTGTTTCTCGCATCTTTTCCGTTATGTTATTAAAACGGGCCAACAGTGAGCCTGCATACTGCCCGCTGGACTGGTGCAGCTGTTTCGTTTCCCTAAACATCCTGAATATGTCTTCTTCCGGAGCCCATCGACCACCTCCGAATGCTTTCTTCAATCGATCTTTCACGATGATCCACGGAGTATCTTCGTCAGCTTGGATGAGATTTAATATTTTCCTCTTAATTCGGCATACCAATGCCGCTCTCAATGCTCCTGCGTCACTGGGGTCTATCAGGTCGTTTGTTTCTTTGAATTGGATCCTCGCCATGATCCGATCCCCTCCTTTGAGGAAATGATTCAGTTCTCCTGTTTCTCCATCGAACCTTTCCAGGTCCGAGACTGCTCTCCTTAGATCTTGCGACGTAGCTGTTCTTACCTTCAGCCACTCCAAATTATTGGCCTGGGCCGCCGCCAAATTTGCGTGCGCCGCCGCCAAGGTCTCCGTCGGCAGCTGTGGAATTTCGCCCTGCAGTACTAACGTGGGCGGTCGTAATATCTCCTCTGGCATTTTGATTTATTTATTCTTTCGAAAGAAAGAAAAAACAGAGAAGAAAAACAAATAATAATACGCTAGAACCACGACCGTACCAAATGAGAGAGCTGGTCACAGCTGAACAGAAGAGACGAGGAGAAAAAAAAAAACTTTTTCTGCTCTCTGTTATTACTTATTAAAACGTTCCCGGGTTTCGGCACCACTTACGCCCGGTCTAAACTTTACAATAAAAAAAAAGGAAATAAGGGAACAAACGACACTCTCGAGTATTGTACAAAGACTGATTTATTCTTTCTCATAATCTCCTATATATAGTCTTAAGGTCTATTTACATTTGTGATATAGGATTACGTGTGATATTGTGCTACCCGCTATCTTAACTTATATATATATATATATATATATATATATATATATATATATATATATATATATTTTATTTTATGTTTACACTTGTCACTTTTAAGTTCCACTATTAGTGAATATGCATAAACCGTTTTTTATTTTTAGTTAAGGGGCTCTGTATATTGAGAAAAGAGTAAAGTATCTCGGAGGAAAAAGCTCTGGAATCAGGAAAACGTAGATTACAAAAAAAAAAACTTACCTTACCTACAAACAATTTTTTTTTATCGTTTTCTCACTACTCAACAATACCCTTTATCTTTATAATATCGTTTTATAAAGATAATTAAAACATATAAGATAAATGTGGCGGTGGTGGGCACAGTTGGGGAAATTCTCATTGTTTTTTCTCATTTGTATTCATTGCTTCATTTTCATTTTCAGTTCATTGTTTTTTTTGATCCAGTGGTTTCTCTTGCTGCTTTTCAGATTTAAAATGTATCCAGTTATTGCAACGACTATTCCTCTTTAAATTCACGATTAATACAATTTTAATTTATGGTAATTAGTATATTTCTTCTTGCTTTTCCTAAACATCAAATTTTCAACAAAAGTAGATACTTGAAAATCAACTCTATGCGCTAGTTCTGGACAAACATTTAAACAAATTTATCTTGGATTAAAGTTTAGTTTCGTATTACTTAAAACTCATTAATTTAAGGTTTTCTTATTTTACGAGGGTCTCGTAAAAACAAGAAAGGGTGCGCTAAATTAAAAGTTGTATCTTAAGATCATAAAAATTTATATTTATACTAAAAACTTATATTAGTATTGTCTAGATGGTATCAGCAACATTTATACTGAATCAAAATCTTATTTACTCAGTTTAATCTTTCTTTTTCTTTTTTTTTTTGTATACGACTAAATTTAAATCCTGGAAAGTTATTTTCTTGATCAAAATACGTTTATTCTGCTAAATGGTAAATAGGCTTACTCTCTGACAAATGACTACAAATGGAATACTATAGTTAAATGAATAAAAAATATGAAAGAAAAGCTAAAAAATCGTTTCAGCCAACTTATTATACCACCAATAGATAACAAACTGCGAATTTACAAGCAAGTCATTTATATTTGAATCTTGATACTCGAACTGTAAATGTTTAAAACTTATCCGTTTAAGGTTAAAGATGAAGATTGCTTCATTCTGTTAGTGTTCAAGAGGTTAATACTCTACTACCTCTAAGATTCTTAATTTTTTAATTAAAGTTTAATCTCCTTACAAAAATTTAATTAATTTCTTCTAAATATTAATCCCAATTGTAATCAAGTTAGTTATTATTTTTTGTACTTCCTTGTTCGCAGTAAAGGAAGTATTGTAATCGCGAAAATTTTCGGTTTTCAGTTTTCAACGGAAATATCCATTTTGACCATCCCTGAACCCATTTGGACTAGTTTCGTCGTGACATCTGTGCGTACGTTCGTACGTATCTCGCATAACTCAAAAACGGTTAGCCGTAGAAAGTTAAAATTTTGTATCTAGGATTACTGTATAATCTAGTTGTGAATCTCCCTTTTTTGTCATTGTATGATTACCGGAAGTAGTACTTCATAATAATGCAAAACTTCTCAAATTTGATATACAAGACCTATATATTAATATAAATAACATAATAAATTTTGGTCAAAATATACAAACCGGAAGTGATACTTTATTTGTTGAAGGTCATATTAGACTTTCATCAAAAAATATATTAAAATGTAACGAAAAACATCTCAAATTTGGTAAATTAGAATTTTATATCGATATGAATGTATTTACTAGATGTTCGTTAAGATTGGTGAGCCGAAAATGGTACTTTACTTGAAGGTCATAATAAACTTACATCAAAAATTATATTAAAATTAAATTCAGAAATCATATGTTTGGGTAATAAAGGTTTAATTTGGTTTCCAATCCAATTAAACATTTTTATTACTTGTTTTAAGTGTTAAAATTGAGTGTAAAATATTGGTTTTCCTCCTCTTTTGTGAGATGAACAAGTCTGCAGCAGGAAAATAAGTTGAATGGGGTTCTTCCGCTTAAAATGTCGAAACTATCGATTTCCAATGCTTTATCTAGAGAGATATTGACAGTTTTAATGTTGTCACGGAACACGAAGAAATCTCTTGGAAACAAGTTACCTGTTGACAGAAAACGACATATAATAACGGAATGAGACCTCCAGAAACAAGAGTATGTGTGTGAAGTCAATAGATGGGTGTCGCGACGTCGAGTTTCGTTTTTGAGATACTACAATCTTCGGAAACTAGTAACCAAATTGAGGATCACTTTTTGAGCCACCGATTTATAGTTTAATTGGCGTACAAGGAAGTCATATATTGTTCACATCAGATACTTTTATTATAATGTTACAATCTTCCACGTTTAGTTTTATTAAGGCAATTAATAATAGTTATAAGTATATCCTATCATTTTTTCAATCAAAAAGTATCACATCATCCGATAAGTAATGTCAGTTTTTAAAAATCTGTATGTTTATGTTGATATTACTAATCTGCCCTTCACAATTGAATTGTGTTTACATATTTTGTTTATTATGGCATTACGCAATCTTCTATTTATCATGTTCTTGTAGGAGAAAGTTAGTTAGTATGCGTTGAAATTTCAATTGAAATGGGTCTGGCAGCAAATGACGGTGGACAGTAGGATATATCGATCCAAGTTTTTCTGCTAATTCTTCAACTGTTACAACAGGATCTTCTTCAACAGTAGCCTGCAGGAGTTCGTCGTCAAGTTCTATTGGTCGACGTGTCCGAGGCTCGTCTTCAAGTTTGCTCGAAACTTTTCAAACCACCTATGCAATTGCCGTTCACTAATGACGTTTCTTCCATATATTTCTGCAGGTTTTCGACGAGTTGAAGCAACATTTTCTCCTTTATCGAAATTTTAGCTCAGACTAACTTTCTCCAACAAAAATATGATAAATAGAAGAGTACGTAATGCTACTATAATAAACAAAATATATAAGCATAATTGAATTGTAAAAGAGGGATTAGTAATATCAATATAGACAGATAGATTTTTAAAAACTGACATTACTTATGGGATGACCTGATATGTAAATAAATCAAATATATAAATTCAGTAAAATACTTATTAATAAAAAAAAATCATAAACATAAGTATACGAGGAATAAGCTCCTAGTCCGCATGCGCTCAAAAATAACCTTTTGTTATTGAAATAACAAACTAACTTTGGGATTTAATACACACGATTGGAAGAATGTAAAACTAATCAATATGTTTTCGAAGGTATATTTGGCAAGTCGTCTGAAGTTGAGGGAACACTTTTTACACCTTGAGCGTAACCTCCCGGCGTATGCTCCGGACCACGAAGCTTTCTCAAGTTTTTACCCTTTAGTACCTTTTGCAGTCGAATATAGCGTTGTCGTAAAGAATATTATCGAATGTTTCTGATTTTGTCCATTCTTGTGGCTTGTTTCAGAATTCTTTAAACGCGTGCACGAAAATGATCAATAATTGATCCAAAATAATTATTCTTTTTTTAACTTTAAATCTCTTAGTATATTTCCATAAGATATTCTGATTATCTGTTGTGATTGTTGAGCTGAAGTCAATGAAGCAAATATTGCCTGCTGAAGTTGTATTGCGGTTTTATGCTCTATAAACCATATTGCTGTAGGGTTGAGGCGGAGAAAAAAATATGAAGGAGATAACCTATACGCACTAGTCAGAAATATGAATTTTATATCTTGTAAAATATCACTGATTAGAATAAAACATTTTGTTGCTTTTGAAAAGAATTTCGTAGTAGTAGGTTTAAAAAAGTATCTTTGATAATATTAATTAAATTCAGTGTTATTGAGATTACGCATTTTGTAATTGATATTTTTGATGAATATCGTAATAACAATATCGTAATGAGGATATACAGTTTTTTTTTCTATCATTTATAATTTTATTAAATAGTTACAAAACAGCTTCCCAGATATTTTTAAGCTCCATAAAAATTTGTAAATGGTCATACTTACTTTAATGGTAGCTTTGATTAATATAATTTCATAGCACTAGTTAGTTCAATTACATCATCTTTCGATGTCATTTTCTTTGAAATTTTCATAATGATTTTTTTTTTTTCAAATACGATGTAATCCTTTTGGATAGAGGCTTCTCATTTCCATATTGTATTAAAATGTAAAACTGCTACGTGCAGCTGTGGATATGAAATACCCTACGGTCTCAGAGTGTTATTTGGTTGGAGCGGTAGGCATGGTTGATTAAAGTTTGCTGGCTGTTTTAGTTTAAGTCTTCGGATTTGACAATTGATTTGATTGTCATAGTACCTTTTTTTTTTTAATTTTTTTTTGTTAGATTTGTGAGATACATTTTGATTATTTTTTTGAAAATTAAATATATTTTCTAAGCCAACACACATCGAGATTTTCACTTCCATAATATAATAATAATGATATTGAAAAGAAATTTACGAAATGTTTCATAAATTCTTATTTTTCATCACTATTTTACAGAGTGGGGGGAGGAGGGGTTAGCCACGATTGCTCCTAACTTTTAAAAGAACACAATAATATATATAACTTTATAATTAATTATATACTCCAGTTATGAACATACTATTTTACTACATTGAGATAGAAATTATTGTTCAAGATTTGAATATTTCAATTTCTACCTAAGATTTTTTTCGAGTTAATACAAACTCGAAAACAATTTTATTGACTTTATACGCTTTTGGTTTAATATTCTTATTGAAACATACTAGGGCATATATAAGAATGCATTGAAATGTTTATTAACGCAATTTTTTTTACTTTTAAAAATTGAATCTGATACTACAGAAGTAAGTTTACTTGGTATAAAAAGCAGAAGAGTTGAAGTTGTAGCCCGATAACATTTCGATGACGTTTACGATGTCTATGGCATATAATCGATAGTCTCTGGATGTCTCGCAGGTCGCTCTGAAATATTTCAACTTCTGGGCCCCTTCGTATATTAAAACTTACATAGTATTTGGTGACTTGCGCGCCTGTGAAGTACTAGGCTAGTGGAAATCATTTTTACTTCATTGTACGAAGTAAAGGAAGTATTGTAATCGCGAAAAATTTCGGTTTTCAGATTTCAACGGAAATATCCATTTTGACCATCCCCCGAATCCATTTTGACTAGTTTCCTCGTGACGTATGTTCGTATCTCGCATAACTCAAAAACGGTTTGCCGTATAAAGTTAAAATTTTGTATTTAGGATTATTGAAAAATCAATTTGTGAACCTCCCTTCTTGGTCACTACAGGATTACCGGAAGTGGTACTTGAAGGTCATTATTGATTTTCATCAAAAATTATATTAAAATGTAAAACATAAGACTTACTACATATTAATATAATAAATTTTGGTTAACATTGTCAGACCGAAAGTGGTACTTTACTTGAAGGCCATAATAAACTTACATTCTAAAATTAATATAAAAAATTATATTAAAATTAAATACAGAATTATATAGTTCGGTAATAAAGGTTACAAACGCAATTTGGTTTCCAATCAAATAAAACATTTTTATTACTTCTTTTAAGTGTTCAAATTGAGTGTAAAATTCTGGTTTTCCTCCAGATGAAAAAGTCTGCAGCAGGAGAATAAAATATAATTTAAGTGGACTATTCCGCTTAAAATTTCGAAACTGTCGATTTCCAATGCTTTATTTAGTGATATTGACAGTTCTAATGTTGTCACGGAACACGAAGAAATCTCTTGGAAACTAGTTACCTACTGAAAGAAATTGTGATGTGATAACGGAATGAGACCTCCTGAAACATGAATATATCTGTGTGTGTCTCAATAGATGGATGTCGCGACACCGAGTGTCGTTTTTGAGCTATCTTGTGGTGTCGCAATTTTCGGAAACTAGTAACCAAATTCAGGATCACTTTTTGAGCCACCGATCTGTAGTTTAATAGGCATACAAGGAAGTCTTGTGTTGTCCACATCAGATATTTTATTATCACCTCTAGCATTCAGGTTTATTGGTGACGTTCTCTTTTTAAACTTTATGCTAATTAATTATATTTCAAATATTATCGAAAGTCAGAACCTATATGTGTAATTACAAATTTGATTGTACTGGGAAATCCTACTTTTATTTTATAAACCCAACACTATTCCCTTGTTCACATCACCGTGTAAAGGACCTTCTTCGCCAGTTACCGTAATATAGGATATCCTGGCCTGGGGTAATGCGATGCCGGCGCAGTAATGACACCCGAGATAGGAGGCCCAGTCGTCAGTCTCGGATGGCGGAGCGATATGTGAGCCGGTTCATATCTAGGGAAAGGGGTCCCTTTTTAAATTTCCATCCATCTCTTGTACCTCTACCCGGGCTCCCAGATGAAAGGATAGGACCTAATCGTTCCGCCCTTATCTCTGCTCTGGGACCAAAAAAAATCGCCCTAATATCGTGGACCATTAGTGCTCTATGGCGGTTAGTTAATGCTTCACTAATATTAACCGAAGAGTTTTCTTCTTTATTTGTCAAAAAAAAATCGAAAGTTATAAAACAAAAATAGTAGAAAATTAAAAACTGATTATAACTATTATTATCTTGAGACTAATGCTTACTCTACCTATTTTTATACTGTATAGGTTTTTATGACGTAAAGGTAAAAGTGATCGTGAAGGAAAAAAAAATAGTAGTATATCAATGGGATATTTCAATATATAGCCTCCAGCCTCTAAAAACGCTGTAAATAACTAAACAGTATACTTTTCGCCAATCTAGGCTTCGTCAACACTGGAAAAGATTAGATATCATAAATTCTGACCAGCTCTCATCAACAGCCTAAACATAGCTGATAGTAAGCAGATATATCACTCCAAAACATTTTAATACATTGTTACAGTAGACTATCTTTATTTGGTTTGTCTAGAATAGACTGATGATGATGATGTGAGATGTGCTATCTCTATTTTGCATTTGTGTATTTTTTAGCCCGGACGACTCCTGAATTGGTGACAATTAAGGCATCTTCGGGACTGATAAACTTATATATATATATATATATATATATATATATATATATATATATATATATATATATATATATATATATATATATATATAAATTCCGTTTTGGTGTATACACTTATGTATCTTTATTTATTATATAATATGTCTTATGGCCAGATATATAAATATAAAGAAGAAAAGAAAGTAAATTCATCTAATAATCAGAAAAAAAACGACCTTAGAAAACAAAAAAATATTTACCTACATCTGTAATTTCTCATAAGATCATACATTACCCTCTAGGTTTATTTTTATTCCGTTCATACTAATATTTAATATATTGAGAGAGAACTCAAAATTATTCAGCATTTTTTTTCTTTCAGCTTCCGATTAAAAATATATATTTTAATTAAGTCTTTATTTTAACTCTCTAAAAATCACAGAGAGTTATCATTTAAATCACAATTTTTGGATGATAACTTTGTCGTATAGATATATTAATTAACTTAGAATACTTTTCAGGCACTGTTTTTTGTTTAGGCAAAAATAATATTCAGTTAATGAACAATATAAGCACGACTAACTATCAGTGTATATTAGGTAATTACTGTGGTTGGTTCCTAACCAAAGGCTAAAGTCTCTAAAACAGCAGTAAAGCAGTCAACGTTTCGCCAATTCGTGCATCATTCGGATTAAAAAAAAGATAAGATCACATAAATATAAATCAGAAATAACACTTCTCATATCAACAGCTTTTGCTAAATGAGAGTTTTATTGTCTTGCATATTCAAGTTTAGAATATTGATGTGGGATGTGCTATCTCTCTGTGCATTTATGGGGCTAATATTTTGCACTCCTAATCATGCCTGGAATGGTGAAACTTAGAATGGTTAGTTATTTGCTGCTTTACTGCGTTTTGAGAGATTCGAGACGTAAGTTTTAAAATCTTCCAATAGTACCTAGTATAATATTTTTTTAAATTTGTTTTTTGCTCTTATTATATAAAATTTGTATGATAGGATATTTTATTATTAAATATATATATATATATATATATATATATATATATATATATATATATATATATATAAGAATTATATAATAATTCTTCTAATTTCTCTGTATTGAAGGTAAGACTTTCCGATGGAGGTATGGGTTTGGGGAACAGTGGCTGGGGAAGCGAATGGATAGACCGCAGCTGTTTGGTCAATTAACGAACTTAGGGATTAGGAGTTGGTCTCGCGCTCCGATAGCTTCTTCTGGATTCTTGTTCTACCTTTCAACTGTTTGTGTTCTCTCTAATTGAAAACATGCCTCTTTTTCTTATATTTTATTTTATTTACTCACTAAATTAAATATAGTATTTTAAAAAAATACAATTTATGGATACTACGTTTTTTGTATCGCTATATTGTATTTTTTTTCATTGATATATTTTTATGTTTCTATGGAACTAATTACTTGACGCAGTTATAAAAAAAACAAATAAATTAATAGTGGCGTCCAATTTAATTTCTTCTTCGACTCAATGTACCTACTTATTATAATTTTGGCGGTAGAGTACATGATTGATTTTTTATTGTTTTAGGGACTTAATTTCTTTCTTGCAGACAAAATATAAATGTCTTTTGTATATCATCTGTTTAAGGCCCACAGACATGAGCTTTTAATAAATAATGAATCCCAATTTGAATATTAAATTTAGTTATGATAGAAAAACAAATAATAAAAAAACGTCTGCCAACTTGGCCAGTACAGCTTTCTCACCATTTTTCTTGGGTACATACGGAAAAACAAATGCTAACAACAAATGTGTGAAACAAGCAAATGAATCGTGAATTTCAGAAATCCCACATGTCTATCGTAATTATGGACTAGGTTTCTGCAATTCATGATTTAAATATGTAATGAAATACAAATGTTTTGATTGTTTATTTCGACATATTTCGGAGGACCGCATTAAAAAACAAAAAAAAACAAAACATTAAATCCTTTAAAAAAAGAAACACGCACTTTAAAGAGTTATACAATTAAAAATTACATTAGTTTTGAATTGTTAAAGGTAATTTCATGAAATTGATACCGGACCATTTGTACCTACACTTGTCCCCGACTTTCCTCTAAATTTGGTCCAAATCGTTTTTTGAAATATTGGTGTGTCACGAAAAAAAAAATACATTGCGGAAATAGTAGATGGAATTAAATAGTAGAAAAAGTTTATGTTTTTGAATAGTTAGGAAATATCAATTTTTTTCTTAAGGCCTAAATGTATCCATGAAAGATCAAAATGAACTGTGTGGAAATGTCACAAACATTTCATTGACGATTCCGGACAAATAAAGGTCATTCTCAATTTTAATTTGATATTTGAAATAGTCTGGAAAACAATACAGGATTAAATTTTAATTATATATTGGAAATTACTAATCAGATTAAGTCCATCACTTTTTAACTCTTTATTGATTTTTTGCTCGGATAATTGTATTCAGTGGCGTGGAATTTTACTGTCTCTTAGGTTTTTTCCCCCAAAACTTTAAAAAGGTGCTCTGTTAAACATAAATTTTTCTTTATGTATCCACTTTAGTATATCAATTGACAAATAAAGTATAAGAATTCTTTGTGGGAATTAAAGTCGATAATTTTCTTATCCTGCAGGATTTGATTAAAAATAAGTCAAATAATTTTTTCTTTTAATAATTTATTTATTTATTCCGGGACCTATCTCTCTAGAATAATATTATAAGTAAAGTTTTAGAGCCTTAGAGTTGAATAAAAAAAGAACAACTTAATCAGCAAAAAATAAAATAAACAAACTAATAAGAAAAAAAAATTATAATTAATCATTATGACATAACTTTTAAAACAAACTTCCATTGTAAATACATTAAAAATAAATACAGTTAAAGAGAATTCAATTTATAGTTGAAAACAAGGAGTACTCATTTACAAATCTTTTGGAACTGCATGGATAAGAAGTGACTTAATAGACGGGATTTGAAGATGGGAAGAGTATTGGAGCAACGGATGGAGGAAATAATGGAATTCTATAAGGATGAGGATCGGATAAGAAAAGGTCCGTCAAAACCTGCGGATCGGTGAACCGTTATATATAAATCTAAAGACTGAGAACGGTCTTGACAAGAATGCTGTCAGATTAACAAATTTCAGATCACATTTTGTTTTTCATTTTTGGATGGCCCTTTCCTGGCATTGCTGCTGTACAGGTTTTTGATCGATGGTAGGAAACGAAGTCCGGTTTGGAGAACTGCTTAGTTGACGTTGAGCCCGTAACGCAAATAATTATGTGCCTGCCACCGCTTGTCAACTATTTGTCCTCGCTTGTCAGTTTGTGCCTGTCCATTTAGTACATTGTTACCGCAACACCTCAGGGAACCTCTACTGGATTGACTTCATATTAGAAACACCGCCATCTTTTTAGATTGTTTTCAAAATGCGAATATCACTTCAATGAACCATAAAATAAACATTTAATCACTATTTTTTCTAAACCTCACTAAACATGAATTTATCTTTTAAAATATAAATAAACAGACCTTGCTAAACAAGAGTATAAATAGCATTATAACAGTTACCGTGAGAGGGTGTGGTTGACATCTCCATGCACCTTACGTGTTTTACTTCCTTGTACATAGTAAAGGAAGTATTGTAATCGCGAAAATTTTCGGTTTTCAGATTTGAATGGAAATATCCATTTTGGCCATCACTGAATCCATTTTTACTAGTTTCGTCATGACGTCTGTACGTACATTTGTACGTATCTCGCATAACTCAAAACCGGTTGGCCGTAGAAAGTTAAAGTTTTGTATTTGGGATTTTTGTAATATATAAATGTGAGCTTCCCTTTTTGGCCACTACATGATCACTGATGATCATTACTTGAAGGTCAAAATAGGTTTTAATAAAAAATCATATGAAAATGTAATGCAAAACTTTTCAAATTTGGTATTTTATGATTTATACGTTCATTTGACTATCATTATAGATTTTGGTCTAGATTGGTTAACCGGAAGCGGAACATTACTTGAAGGTCATGATAAACTTTCATCAAAAATTGTATTAAAATATAATGTAAAACATCTCAAATTTGGTAAATAAGACTTTTATACCAATATAGATAATATACTAGATTTTGGTTGAAATTGGTGAGCCGAAAAGTATACTTTACCTGAAGGTCATTCATTATAAACTTACATCAAAAGTTATATTAGCATTTAATACTGAAATCATATGGTTCGGTGATAAATATTACAAACGCGATTTTTTTGCACTCTAATTATAATCTAACGATTTTATTAATTGTTTTAAGTGTTAAAATTGAGTGTAAAATTCTTGTTTTCCTCCCTATTTGTGAGCTGAACAAGCCTGCTGCAGGAGAATAAGATATAAGCTAGGTGGGCTCTTCCACTTAAAATGTCGAAACCGTCAATTTCCAATACTTCATCTAGTGACATAGACAGTTCTAATGTTGTCAGGGAACAGGAAGAAAGCTCTTAGGAACTCGTTTCCTCCTGAAAGAGAACGACGTATAATAACGGAATGAGACCCCGAGAAACAAGAGCTTGTGCGTGTCAATACAGCGACGTCGCGATGCCGTGTGTCGTTTTTGAGATACTGCTATCTTTGGAAACTAGTAACCGAATTCAGGATCAGTTCAGATATTTATGATAATATAAACTTATCTTTTATACTACAATAATTTTACTTTATTCATAAAATCTAATATAAACGTCTGAGTTGTAAATTATTAGCGCTGAAATTGTATTTTGAATAAACTTATTCCGTTCTTGTAAAACGAATTTAGACTAGAAAGAAGAAATTAATTCCTTACAAATGAAGTATAAATTGTGTTCATCCACTTAATTTAAAACCTTTGAAGAGCCTTTTAAATTTAATTCTCGTCCATTCTTCTAATAATTTATTATTAACTTCGTTTTATCGTTTCTATTTTGCTTCTATTATGTTTTTAAATTACATTTATTGTTACAGTTGATGAGAGCTTACTCTCCATTCGTTATTTATTTATTGTTTCATAAATATCAAATTTGATCACAGTGTTTTTTTCTAAGGATTAAGTGAACTAAATTCGACGAAAATTCATTAAATAATTTATAATAAAATAAGGATATCAAAATCATTAAATGAAAAGAAGTAATGTCTGCCAAAAACTCTTGATTATTGTGATTTTTACTTAGAACTGATTTTGAAGTGAACTGATTCTTGTCAAGTAGAACTTTTCGATTCGTGTTTTTTTTGTTTTGTTTTTATATATATAGTTGTTAAGAAACATAGATTTAAAAAAAAAGGAAAATTAAAAGTAATGTAGATTGTTTTAATACACAATAAAGATTGTGTATTTATTTGTCTAATTCAAATTAACTGAAGGCGAGTGAGTAAATAAAAAGAAGCAATTAGTTATAATTTAAATTAATTACTCTTTTGGTGAGTGACGAGTTTGAATGAGATGATGTAATGCATGACTGATATGATATAATTTCATTTATTAAATTTTAATTATATCTTTGTATTAAATTTTTATTTTTTTTATAAATTATTGATTGATATCTTGATATATGATTATGCTTATTGATTTTCCTTTTTTTTTTTTTTTTTTTGCTTTCAGGACGTCCTCCATACGATTTGTACACCGAACGGACAGGTTCTGCGGATAGTCATTTTTAAGAAAAATGGCGTCCAAGCTATGGTTGAATATCCTTTTTTTTACTACTTGATTAATTATTATTTTATATCATGTTCTCAATCTAAGGTAAGGTTTTTTTTATTTTTTATTTGACTATGCATTTCTTTTTTTTTTTTAAGGACTTTCTTTTATTCATTTCTCTATTCTTTACCAGGTATATCTATTTTCACTAAACTAATGCCCACTTACACTACAGCACATATTACTATTTCGTTTTAATTTATATTTTTAATATATTCTGAAATATAAATTTCTACTTGAAAAATAATTATATGTTTGATACTTTTTTTAAAATGTTATTCTGTATATTCATTCAATTTGGAAATCAGCTACTTATTTAAAGAAATTAATATTTTACAATAATTTCATTATATATATTTTTTTTAAATTTGTAACAAAATGCCTATATGCTTACATACTCTTATTAAATAATATACAAATATTGTAATACTAAGATTGTAGTCCTTTCATACAGGGTATTCCCAAAATAAAGGATAAAGCTTGGGAGTTTTATAGCAAATATAATGCTGAACAAAAAAGTTCCTATGGTCATGGCTAATGAAGTCTTGGCCAATTTTTAGGTCAAAAACATAAAAAAATACTTTTTCGTACGTTCAAAATTACAAAATAAAATACACTTTTTTTTTTGGCAAATTAATGAAGAAACCACTATTTGCATCAAAAAAACGGATCGAAAATAACGTCATGGACAATCAGATTTAGCGTCAAATGCGACTACCCACGATCTTTGTCTGAGTCGTTTCTTCAGCAATGTCCAAAAAGTTTCGAAAAACCAATTTTTTTCTTGTTTATGGCGTGAAAACTAATTAATACTTCATTTATTGACCTATTTTCATTGGAACGTTTTTATTCTGTATTTTATTTACTTACTATAAAACCTCCAAAGGTTACCTTATTTTTGCGGGGGGGACAGGCATAATGATGACTGGCATCGAGACCCTACACCTCATGGCATTTTATTGCATACATACCCTAATAGGGTATACCCTAATACCCTATTCCACAATTCTATTTCAAAGGTAAACTGTTATTAGTGCAATTTTGCTGATTTTGATTATACTATCGCAAAGCATGTTTTTCGAGTAAAAGCATCGTAAAAAAGTTGTAAGGGTAATGAAAAAAAAGCAACACTTCAAATGTATAGATTGACCACAATTCACACAATGTTATACAGAGCGATCTGAAACTTCTGATTGATCTTCTGTAAAATTTTAACTATAATATACCTCTGGCTTAGAGAATTATCTAACGTGTAAGTTCTATAAAAGGGAGAATCTAGAGGCCTAGTGAGCCCAAAAAATGATTGCCAGTAAACCGCGTTGGAACGTGCAATCGTGCATTGTTCTGGACACACTATTATGCTAGACCAATGGGACGCCATAATTTAAGTTCCCCGTCAATATAACACTAAACAAACGATGAACCGTAAGGTTTATCAACAGTACAAACATGAGCTAAAGGGATTTGGTTGACACGTTCGTGTACAACGTCGAGAGCCTTATTAAAACACAAAGTACCATCGTGTCGAGAGGGAATGTCTACACAGGACAGTCCAAACAATGGCCACAGTAATGTGATTAGATTACTATTCCTCTCTCTACCTCCACAAATCACATTATTAACACAAGGCATGGCAGGTTTCAATCGCTGATTATCAAACAATGAGATACAGTAGTTTTAATAATTATTTATTTTATCATATCTGGTAAAATGAATTACTCTTTGTTTTATTTTATTTTTCAATATTAGGATTATTTATTTACTTATTATCTTCAGAATTATTAAATGAGAAAAACATATTTTGCTTAAACCTGTATAAAGTTAGACTAGGGCGTCTCAATTAGCAAATAAAATTAATGTAATAGTTACATGATAGTATAAAACATTTTTTTATGAGATAGCTAAACGTAGTTACATCTTTAGGAGATGTTAAATAATTACCGTATTATTTAATAATATTCCACGTTTCGGTCCGTTTTTTGGGGCTAGAAACATGATACGAACAAGTAACAACCGGTGCAACTGTTTGTTTATATTTATATTCATACAGTTGTTACAGATATTATTTATTTCAGTTTTACAGTTATTTCTTCTACCATCGTAAACAATCAGTTGACGGATCGCTCACAGCAATCTGTATAATAAAATCCTCAGGTGCGTTCGAATGTGTCCCTCGTTTGGATCAGCAAAATCCTCACGACCGTTCTGTATTGCGGGTAATTTGTAGCCTCCTCTGTGTCTGTTTCTCTGCTATATCAATAAAAAATGTATAAACATCTGATAGTGAATACGGAGAATACCTGTTTCAACTTTATTGTGGGAGGACTATAACTAAATATGGCTAAATAAATAATTAATAAATTTCTTAAATAATTACACGATTGCAATCATTTTTGTAACGAAACCCTTCCCTTTTCCTTTAGTAATGTACAATATTTGTCGACGTTTCAGCCCACTTGGCACGTGTACTTCGATTCTGTATGTATGATGTATGTAGTGGTTACAGATATTACCTAAATTTTGATATACCTTCCTGTTTCCAACGTGAACAATTACTAGTTAACAAATCTCTCACAGTAATATAATATAATTTAATCCGACCTCTCGGTCCACTCAGCAGTATCTACAAACAATATGAGAACAGTTTACATAAGTAATATCTGTTTCCGTGTATATATAGCTGTGAGGGACATTACATCATTTTAACAGCCCCCTCCCTCTTTCGCCTCAGTAAACAATCATTAGTTTGTTTCAATTTAATTACTAAAGTTGCACCATCTTACTTCAGATAGCGCCACCGCATCTATTTAGCAAGATTAGATATTACTCACACTGGGCCGCTGTTTTATTTAATATAGATTGTGAGGGTCTGATTATTTCATGTATTAGTCATTTTTTGAAGTTTTTTAGGTTGTTTTTTTTTAAGCCAGCGTTTTTCTTCTTTCTCATTTTCATTTATTGAATTTGAACTGGGAATACATATGAACCTCCCCTGGGTCATGCCCGTCGTGATTTGTTCCGCAGAAAGTAGTACAACAGGAGAAGCCCCTGACAAACAATTCCCGCTGTGACTGTATTTTCGTTCGTTGTAACTTGATTTATCGGTCAGTTAGCCAAGCCTGTGATTTACGACGACCGTATCTCTACCCCGAGCTATCGGATAATTCTATATCCACTCCCCCTCCTTCATTCCCCCTCTCCCCCGTCCTTCCAGTGTTAATTCCTTTGTTCTACGACCGATTTGTCTTCCTACGATTGTTTCCAAATCCTAGTTATTTCTATAATAATCAGTTGTCTAAACATTTCTTATATAAGGAACAATATATTTACTGCAATTTAATTAAACTACTTAAAATAATGAAATAAAAGGAAGATAATTGTTTTACAAAATGCGTGTTAACAATTTAAATAGGAGACATCGAGCATCTTACAATGCCTTTAAAAGAGAAAGATCTTTTTCATCGACATCAAAATATGCTTCATTTCTTTCAATTATTTTTAATGTTTCCATAATGACTTTACTATAATGAATTAAGTAAAGGAGTCAAATAGAAATTTAATATTATACTCGTAGGAATTATGAGGTATCTGCGTTTATTTACTTTCCCTTACCTCATATAAATGAAGTACCTACAATTACGTATTTTAGGCTGTTCTATGCCTGGGATGTTACAAATTGTTTTTCGCTAAAATAAACTTACCAAAAATGTACCACTTTATATAATCGTTACTAGAAGTTGTGGCGAAAAAGAAAATTTTATTTGCGTATAATTGCGTATAACTATGCTTTTATATACTCTAATAAAAAAAAAAACTATTAAACTATAGCCCAGTGTGTCCGAAAGTATAGAGGTGTGTGATCAAACCGAGCCTTTCCTCGGAATAGGTACCTACTACTGTTCTCCACTATACGATCGGTTCATTTCCATAACTCGTTTCACGATAATTATTATATGGTTGGTATGATGCACGTATCGCACTAGATATATATATATATATATATATTTTAATTACTTCCTCGGGTATTGCTAATTTTATTATTTTAATATACTACAAACTTTTTATTTTCTTACTAACCTCAAAATTATTCCCTGACCGCTTTGAGCTACTATCGATTCGGCTCCCCTCCTCAGGAGGTTTAAGAAAAATCTCTTGAAAGCCGAGACGGTACAAGAAGACGAGGCAAGGAGAGGTCAATCAGGCCAGAGCTGCTGTTGACTTGCCCCCTTCCTTTCCCCCCCTCTCTAGCTCCTGATGAAATTTTCATTCCTTCATCACTTCATCTACCTTTCTCATTTCCGTCTTCCTTTTATTATTATCCTTCTCCAGGCTACAAAACGGTTGTTTCACTTTGCTTATTGCCTCTTGGAGCGAAAGAAAAAAAAAGAAAAAAGAAAGGAGGCTTGGAAGGAGTTTGTTGTTTTATATTATCAAATTTAAATTGTTTTTGTTTTTTTTATTCCCCTTTAGCATTTTAGCTCTCTTGTTGCATAAACTGCGCGAAATGTTTTTTTTAAAGTCTCCGTTTATTTATTTGTATGGTTTATTTTTATGCCTTTAATGACATCTATTATCATTTAATAATATTAATATGTATTTATCATTGTATTATAACAAAGCACCGCTAAATACAATTTAAACTGACTTCTCATTTTCAACTTAATTATTCTTACTATTTTGGACTTTAATTTTGTAGCCACGAGCCTAGAAATGAGATTAAAAACAATACATACGTATTTATATCTCATTATCTGATGGTTACAATGCCTTATTAAAGTTTCTACTAATTTGAATTTACGATAATTTATGATTCGAGCTACTTTTGAGCTATGCGCAAATATAGTTTTCTCTTCTTTATAACTTTTATTTCTGCCTTTTCCAAGTATGTACTATATACAAAAATAAAAGGGTTTTAAGGAGAACATTTTAGGCGAATTTCAACATCATCGTTAGATCCTTTTTGGCGCTACAGTTTATGTATAAACACGTCTTTTGTTTGGCGATTGCGTACAGTATGCTCGATTTACACATTACTATTATTAAATGATATAACATATCATTGAAAATATAAGAAATCAACCATAAATATAAATAAATTTATATATATGTATATATATATATATATATATATATATATATATATATATATATATATATATATATATATATATATATATATATATATATTAGGCAAACAACTTAATGAACGACCGAAAAATTGACCATCACGCTCGCTTTTTTTTTTTTTTTTTTTTTTTTTCTAATTTAACAACTGAGAGTTCTTTTGAATATATTTTCAAATATATAAAATTGGTATTAATTTAATGTTAAACTTCAAAGCTTTATGCCACCAAACGTAGAAATTCTGAACAACCGGTTTTATTTATTTCCTGCTGTTGTACATAAAAGTAAACAGCGATTTTTATTGCTTAATAAAAAAAGATACTTTAAATTTATCTTGAACATAGAGTCCTTTAATAGCGTAAATATCTGCGCCACACATTGCAGACTATATCGGCTAAAATTCAATGAAGAAGATATAAATAGATTTTTAATCTATTTTCTAGTTTATACAAAGCATATTAATTTTCAAAAAACAAGATAAATTCTACTGAAAATTTTAATAAATACCATTTTAATGTTTAAGGTATACTTTTCTAAATGTTGGAATTTAATACTTATATCGAATATTTTTCATGTTCTCTTTATGATATGGTATTTATTTCTTATAATGGATGACAGCAACAATTTCCATCAAGCTCGATGGAGTAATTTGAAAAATAACATACAAACATTTCACTACAAAAACTACAAATTTGTGGAATCATTAAAATCATTAATTCAACGTTAACTTTGATTCAAATTAAAAACTGGAGCTTAAGCTAGCAGGTTACACTAAATGAGGGGATGGCCTTATTCCTCTACTGTAAAGTCCCTCCTTCCCCTCCCTCTCCCCTTAATGAAATTTGTTTAACATTTCTTCAATCGCGTGTACTAATTATTAAATTGATTGATTTATATATAAATAGTATGCTTAAAACTAGATTTTAGTCTACTGTTTAGGAATCTGTATTGCGTAGCTTTTTTAATTAGATTAATGATCTTGTTAATTTATCTTAAAAATTTACCTCAGGGCCACAAAATCTTTCTCGAGCACTTAGCTACTTATAATGTAATTTTGTACAGCTAATTTTGAAATGGTTCATTTTGATAAATAGCTTTATCAAGTCATTAAAACTTGGTCTTTCTTCTTTTTTCTTTGAAGTGTCTGAAAATTCCTCGGCTCTTTCTAGAAAAGATTTATGATAAGGCTAAGATATTAAATAACTGGAGGGATACCGGATGAGCGAACCCGGTTTAGAAGAGGGTAAGTGTGACAAGGGAGAATTTGGGGAAGTGTAGGATGAACAGCGGAGTTGTAGCGCTCTCTTGTTGACTTAATTAAAAACTTTTAATGAGCCTTATCCCCACAGAAATCAGCCGTGTCGAAAATTACAAAAAACAAACAAGATTATACTCATGTATATTTTGAGCTGATTTAAAATTAAAACTTTTTCCAACTAGTTTTTATTAAAATATAGAATGGAAACAAAAATGCTACAAATTATTGCTCAATAGTTTATTTTTCCTAAATAATTATTTATCGAAAATATCTGGTGTGTACACTCTCTCTACCTTCCTTATCGCTTTCGGTGAAAGTCTAATACAACATATATTTGCTATATCTTTCCTAATACAAGTCCGATTCGGATTTTTTGTTTAGCTTTGTAGACCAATAAAGTATATTTCGATTCAGGATCTGAAATATTCCTGGAGATAGTATAATTTTCGTGTTATAAAAAAAGTAAACTAAGGTGAACCGATTTCCATAGGAAATGCACAGAATACTTCATAAAACGTGTACGATGTTCAATAATGCTGCTAATACTGATCCGATTTCGATGATTTTTTTTTTTTTTGGAAATTACCCTTCAATGATCATAACAAACCAATCCAATATCTACGTAACTTAAAACATAAAATCTTAAATTTTGAGGGAGGGGAGAGATAATATTATTTTTTTCTTGGTCGATTAAGGCAAACCCACCAAAAGTCGGCACTTTAGATTTTAAATCGAAAAACAACAAAAGAGCCTTCCCCCTCTACATAAATTCAGACAGCTGCATTGCCAAATAAATAGCCATGAACTTTTAACTTGAATGAAATTTGTTTAACATTTTTTCAATCGCTTGCACTAATTCGGAAATTGATTGTTATTTGATTTATAGGAAATTTCTGAAAAAAAAGTTATTGTTGAGAAATAGGCTTTGATATTTCATAGGATGCATTGAGAGAGTAACGTTTTTTGCCCTCAAACGAGGACTTGCGTATTAAATTTTTTTTTCTTTATACTTTATTAACGTTATTTATACATTATTAAAACGCTCTTCTATATTCCTTATTTTTCGCATTAATATTAACTTATTATGATCAGCATATTTTTTCATCTTGCTTTCTGTTAACCTTTTTATTATTACTGATACTGCCACTGTGTTACATATATTGTTATCTTGTTTTTTCTTAGGCCTGTTGAGGCCAAAACGTCGGCACAAATTATAATAAGTTTTTTCTTATTTTGTGTTTATTTGTTGAACGCACTCCGTAATTTGTTTTACTTATTGTTAACTCGTCCATTGAGCTTATTCCTCAATGTTATATGTCATTATTTTCTACTAATTCACTATTAGGTAATTTTTTTTTTCACGATCATTTCGATATTCCTGATTTATCCAGAATTACTCGTTAAATTTTCGGCGTTATGGTTTTTTCGATGATACCTTCTTAGACATTCTAGGGAAAGAACTTCATTTTCTTAATTTAAAAAATTAAATACAAGTTTAAATTTTACCTAATCTCGTTTAAAAAAAAAAATCATTTTGATTAAAAATGCATTTTATTCAAACTTATGGATCTATTAACGTGACAGGTTTTAAGTGCTGTCTTAGGGAACGCTAAAGATAGAGCATTTTATGGAGAACTCGATTTGTTTTGTTTTTATCAGTCGTCAACCATACTTTTAGCCATACCTTAGGTAGTTTGGGTAAAATACTGATCTTCGGATCCTTGAAGATCGGGAATTCTGCTTAGATTTTTCGCGTCGGAAAAATATCGGGAATTATGCTTGAAAAACGGCCAGTCATCGGGAATTTTTAAGTTTTAGTCTAATGATTCCATTTCTCCATTAGTAATAAGCGACAAGTGTTAAAATATTGAAAAGAAGATTGATGTAGTTGTTTCCTTTGCCATATCTAATTCCATGAAAGGTATAAAAAGCCTATTTCCATTTTAACTTCGTTCATCAGTACCTCTCTCTCAAACGCAGACTCATTCTATGTTCTGTCTCACCTTACCGAGTTCGCTCTACCAGTCGCTAAGTGAGTTAGGGATGTTATGGAACGGTAAAATAATGTATTAACTACTTTAAACCGCGTTTCGATTTCAACCTGTCTCTCGTCTTCTTATAATATGTTTTGGCGATGCGTGTAGCCCTAAGTGTAAGAAGTTAAGTAACAATTTTTTATTATCAAACAGGAATACAACCTTTGTAATAATTCATTCTAAAGTCCGAATTGTACATTTTATCGTAAGCCGACCAGATACAACATTTCATGGTTCCAATTTTATTTTAAATTTAATCCAATAAATTGACGAAAAGCGCCTTGAATTTTACAGTTCACAGCCTTTAAATCCTTGAATTATGCTTGAATTGTTTCACGCTGTATCGCTGGAAACCCTGATCTTGTTTAACTGCTAAGCAGCCTTTGTAACGTACTCAATAATTATACCGGTCCGTGTACTTTGAGAACATATTTATATTCTTAACTTGAAAAACATGATCATATTACAGAGAAAAACACCAACCAAGATAGGAACGCAATGAAAATGTCATATTATTTCTGGGTACTGGCCATGTTGGAACACACCTCGGGTACAGATAACCAACCCATCCGTATGACGCATGGTCTACATACATTTCAACATGACAAAAACTGGCTCGCTTTCAAATTGCCGTGTTTCTCAGAATCGTGACTACACATAAGAGGCTATTACAATAGTTTACAAGGGATATCCATCATCCGGCCGATATTGAAGTTGCAAATGATGTTTGTGTCATTTGGTTTATAAGTAGAAACCTTGCAATATATTCTACTTGTATAAACTCCAATACATCCGGAACGCAGGTGGTTAAATAAGGAAGAAGGTAAATATAGGGGAACTCTTCCCGGGGGAGCGGCGATCAAACATATTTGTTTCCGAAATGGGATGTTTGATATTATTTCAGACAGACGTGGACGGGAGATAAGTTAGAGCAAAGGAGAGTTGTTGGGTAACTCTTTTCCGAACCGATGGGAGATATTAAACCCAGCCCCCGCCTAGCAGTGAGGCGGCCGAATTCAATCATGTATGTGCGGAGCCTTCTTATATTCTTCGCATATTTGGGAGGAGGACGGTGCTTTTCAAAATACCTTCACCTCAGCGTCTCAACATTTATCGCATATTATTGATGGTGACTCAGAAATTCTGCAAATACCTTCCTCCCTCTATATCCTCATTCTAAAAATTTGACGTTTTACTTTTGAAGAAATCGCGCTATAAAAGCATGCTGTGTATTCGTAATACCCGTTTGCAGGGTATCAAGAATTTTCAGTACCTTTTCAAAAGAGTAGAAAAAGAAATTTAAATGATTTTCCAATAATTTCTAATTTTGAGCTGTATCATTATTCTAAGATAAGCCGCATATATGGAATCTAAAAATCTATTAAAAGATATTTGGTGTGTGCAATAATTGTTTGCTATATGTATCGTAGCAAATATCACTTCTCTCTATATAATACGGTAGTATAGATCCCTTTTCCGGCTCTCAAGAGCGATGGATTTAGATGAATGATATATCAAAATAGACAGAATTTCGTGGAGAAGTAACGAATCCTAATTTCCATTAGGAAAAACTGGGAGGTTTCAAAGCTGTGACGATGGGGAGTGGGCGGATCTAGACGGAACAGGTCAGGTTATAAACATTTCAACACGGGATTCAAGACCATATTAGTCCAGGGTTTTAAAACCTTAAAATCTACCGTTTTTTAAGATAACGCACATTATTAAAACATTTAAATGTTTTATAATACTAATTTATATTACATTTGATTCAATATGTATAATAACAACAAACTGTATTTTGAATTATTTATTTTTTTAATTTTTGTGTGTTTTAGAACTCAAGATAAATGTTTTCACATCACACCCCGCGATTGTGTGATAGACACTGTCTCTGTCCGATTTTTAATATTGTAGGTTTTAAATAATACTCTTAAGCGTAATTTAGTGTGAGTTATCAATATAACTTGTTTGAAATTTTTTACGATTTCTTTGAATATTTTATTTGCTTTATTATTATTCAAACATAAGAAATGTAAATGATTATGGCCCCTATTATTTTTTGCAAACCAGCGGTTGGCCGCAGCTGTTATAATGAACCGCTAATACCCGAGAGATGGGGGCAAAAAATTAATTAAAATCTTCCACAGACCACATTTAAAGAACAGCAAATGATTTCTTTAATATGATGGATTACTGGTAAAAAATATAATGAAAAAAATAATGATTATTTAATATCCTACATCGTTTCATATTTTTATTTTATTGTTTCGTTTTATAGTTGTATACTCTCAATTTATCAATTTGCAAAGGAAACTATCAATTATTGTTTTATTAAAAAAAATATATAGTATTGGAACTTTTTTAATATATTCTTCTTAACGTTTTTATAGTATTTTATTTTTTTGCTGTATACTTTAAACGTTGGAGGTTACCTCGAAGCCATTAGCGTTTGTTATAACAAGCTTAGTTTTTAATTTGCTCCTGATAGGAATTAAGCTCTCTTCAGAGGGGAGAAGAACGGTATGCTCTTGAAGTACCTGGAAACATTTATTAAAAAAGGATTTAGATAATAGTAATATCTATCAACTTTGAATCATTATGTACACTAATTGTTGTTCTCTTTTTTTATAGATATCACACTGATATATTTAACGGTATCATCTCGTAATGATACAGCGAGCGATTGTATTATTCATTTTTTTTTTAATTTATACTTTCCTGTATTCAGGATTAATCAATATCTCCCTCCCTGACAAAAACTTCATGGAAAGTAGATGATATTGTGCTACCTATTTGTTAAAAAATGTCCTCACAATCCTGCAAGTATCAAGCAGGACTGCCTTTTGAGCTAGTTTCAAGCTCTCAAGGTCAAAGCCAAGTTCTTCTCTACCATCTCTAGTTCTTTTTAATATGAGAACGTTTGAAAATATAATTATAGAAGTTATTGTTACTTTATCAAAGTGATAAAACCTATTCAGTTGACATCCGCATGATGGTATAGAAGGATCAAGCTAATTAGGATCAATCTGATTTATTATATCAGCAGAACATAAAACAGCACGTGTATTGTCAGAAAAAGTACGCGAAAATAATCTCGTAGTCATAAAAGCAGATAAAGGAATTACGACAGTAATTCTAGATAGAGATAACTATAGAAAGAAAGTTTATGATTCCGTAAAAAAAAAAAAAAAAAACGGTTTTCCTAATATCAAAAATTCCGCGAATAAATTTGCCACCGGAGGCCACGAGTTAAAAACAGCATATTGATACCGGAGAAAAAAAAATACACTCTCCTTGAGATGAATCCGCTACCTCCCCGACTATATGGTCTACTAAAAATACACAAACTGGAAATCCCCATAAGACCAGTCGTTACTTACATCATTAGCCCGATCTATAAACTTGCTCATTACTTGAACAATTTATTCAAAACCAGAATCTCATTTTCCCCAAAGCACACGGTAAAAAACTTTATAGCGTTTGTCAACAAAATTAAGAACATAGTAATTCCGGATAACGCGAAATTAAACTTTGAAATATATATAACGTTGAAAACAGCTTCGAATTAAATATATATGAAGCACTTGAAATAATAAAATCCTTCAAATCCAATCCAGATTTTTGCTTAAATGACCAAATAAATATCTCCAATAGTCCAATCTTAAATTTATTCCCATCTATAACAGAAAAACCAATTACTCACCGGCATTACTGGAAAAAACCCGACCCTTAAACCGTTTACCTATAAACATCCTACCTACCTTTCTTTCAGTGTTAGTACAATGCGAGAAGGAACCAGTACAAACTTTTCTGTTTGATATAATCCATTTAAACCTTGGCGAGTACCAACATGTATTTGATTTCTTGTCTTAATTAAATTCATAATTCATAAATGTTTTATAATACTGATTTATATTAATCTAATTTAATATGTATAATAATACCAAACTATATTTTGAATTGCTTATATTTGAATTTTTTGTGTGTTTTTAGAACTGAAGATGAATGTAGAACATTCGAAACTAGTTTTCAATAAAACAAATTTATAGAAGATGCAAATAATTTATCAATTCCTAATTAGATAAAGCGTATTTCGTTCCAAGTACTTTATTTTTTCGGCCCTTGTAGTTAGTAAGTTGGAGTAATTGTATTATTTTTTTATTCTGAGGAATAACAAAGCCTTTTCCCTGACGACTCATGTAGATCTTTTTTGAGATACCTCTCTACTATTAGCTAGGGATTATATTCTAATTTTGAAAACTTGGTAGAAAAATGTCTTAGGATTTTACTTTTTCTCTATTAATGGGCGTTCCGAATGCAAAATGTTAACAGATTTTAAATATAACTATTTCATTTTTACTTTCTCGTACGCAGTAAAGGATGTATTGTAATGCAGGAAATTTTCGGTTTTCAGATTTCAACGGAAATATTTATTTTGGCCATCTCAGAATCCATTTGTGAGACCGAAAAACGTGTCTGGTTTCAAGAAAAAATTTTTTGATCGTCTAGGCCGAAATTACTCTCATAATAGACTGGAAATATGAAGCTCTGCCACCCTAGATCAGTTGCAATCAAATTTTATAGGTCAACGAATTCGTCATTTTCGGTACTTTTTTCAGATTTTTCTTATTGACTCGCTCCCAGTGCATCTTAAGTAAAACTTAATTAATTAAAACTTAATTGGCATGGCCAATTTCGAAGTATTTAATATTTTCAAAAAAATCGAAACAACTAAAGAGATACTACGGTGCCAGTTTACTATAGTGAGAAATGCATAGTAACCAATCTTGTAGAGGATTAAATTTTCTACAAGATTCATACAAAATATTTGTAATTACTCTCAGCAGACGCCAAGAAATATTAAAATTAGAATATTAGAGAAAGTAGTATTTTACCTGAAATTGTTTTTATTTTGTTTACTTTATGACCTTTTCTTTTTTTTTTTTTTTTTTTTTTTAAAGCTACCGGTTCATAGTTTAATTGTTGGAGTACAAGGAAGTCATGTAGTGTCCACATCAGATATTTAATATACTAATTCTAGCAAGAGAGAGAGTGAATGGTGCCTAGAGGTCACCATCTTGCCTTACTCTTAACTAAACTAATAATCA
Organism: Rhaphigaster nebulosa; assembly: GCA_948150685.1. NCBI lineage: Eukaryota > Metazoa > Arthropoda > Insecta > Hemiptera > Pentatomidae > Rhaphigaster > Rhaphigaster nebulosa. The sequence goes on along the minus strand of OX411308.1, from coordinate 174,437,073 downwards.
GTTGACATCCGTATGGTGGTATAGAAGGATCAATCTAATTAGGGATTGATAAATTATTTGCCACTTCCATAATTTTGTTTCATTGAAAACTAGTTTCGAATGTTATACATTCATCCTCAGTTCTAAAAACAGACAACAAAATTCAAAAATAAGCAATTCAAAATATAGTTGGTATTATTATACATATTAAATTAAATGTAATATAAATTAGTATTATACAACATTTATGAATTATGAATTTAATTAAGACAAGAAATCAAATACAGGTTGGTACTCACCAAGATTTAAATGGATAATATCAAACAGAAAAGTTATATGTATAATAATGTAATATATGTATAATAATGTTATATGTATAATAATACCAAACTAGTTTTCAATAAAACAAAATTATAGAAGTGGCAAATAATTTATCAATCCCTAATTAAACTAATAATCATTTCTCAGGAACTATTATTTATTTATTTTTATTCTGATCGCCTGTGGGCAATACGGGTTTCGCAGGCGCATGCGCATGCTTCCACTTTCAATGAGTAGTCTTGATATTAAAATACTAGTTCTTTCATTCTTTTTTAGTTCTAATCCATTCCTCTCTAAGTGTTGTTTCATTAAAAGAGGTTAAAATGATTTGGCCCTATTCTTGCCTTCTACTCGTATGCCAAAGCTTCATCATCATCATTATTTGGCGCAACAACTCGTTTGGCCCAGGTTGGCTCTCCAGTTACGAACACCGAATATAGTTCTTGTGTTATCAGTGTGTCTTTCATTATTGATTTTCATTGGTCTGCACAAACCGAACTATTGCAGAGATTCTACAGTTCTCGGTTTTCAGTTCCGAATCTAATTCAGTTATACAGTTCTAATGTTCCCCATACCTCTCCTATTTTAATGGGTTCGAAGATCTTCCGTACAATTGTCCCTTCAAATATTAGGAGCCTTCTCTCATCAGGCTTTAATATAGTCCAGGCCTATAAGCTAGATATTAACACTGGTCGAACAAGTGTTTTATAGAGCATCACTCTTGTCCCCTTGAGGAACCGTCTATTAAACTACTTGCTTATAGGATTATTGTAGTAGCATGCTTGTTTATTGTAGCATCTCTTGGTAGTAGTGAATTTTTCTTAGAATGTCTTGCGACTTGTAATATTTTATGTTGATCTCTGTCGATATTTAAACAAATCTGTCCACGCATTCGAACCTAAACTGGCCAGCTTCGAAGGAATCCAGTTCTCTCCCACACAGACTCCTGTAAATTGACACCAATACCAAGTTTCTTGGCCGCCTCTTCAATGCAATGGAGGCTTCCTATGATGCCGAGATCGTCTGCATGGCCTACAATTTGAACCAGTTTGTTAAACAGTAATAAAGTTTAGTAATATGGGCAATCATCCTAACTGGCTGAGGGAAACCGTTCTCGGGATCGCTATGAAATTTAGCTACGAATCGAACCCATTTGGTTCCGAATGAGGTGCCTTGGAATCTCGCCCCCATGCTCACAATATGACACCTGATTTTTATTGTAAATTATTTTAATATTTATCATTGATTATTTTGCTACTTATTTTACTTAGCCGCCTCAACCCCTCTGGAGACAAGCGAACCAATGACCGGTAGCTGTCGGGCAGTAACTAATTGGAGGAGCTAATAGCGTTAGGTGGCCGAGAATCCATTTGTCAACGTCCTTCGCCATAATGGGATTTTATAACTGATATCCTTCACCCCGGGGGGAGAGGAGGAGAGCGGGGAGGCTCATTATCATATTTATTATAAATGGAGGGTAGCCTAACTAGTGGTAGCTATAATAAACTCACTTCATCATTTATATAAAGCTTTATTTTCCTAAGTATGCTCGACTTTATAAAAGGATTAAGCTTGGCCTTTTTAATTCTCCTGCCCCCGGAAATATATTACCGTGTCGCGGGCGTTGTAGTCCATCGATCACCCGAGCTCCATTCAATTTTCCGTATCCGAAAGTTACATCACTTGTGGATTTGTTCTCTACGTCAGTCAGGAACACGTTCTCCTATCCCAAGGGTTCGATTCTTTCTTCACATGAAATAAGTTTTTTAATTAAACTAATAAAAACTAGTTCTAACTAATTTCGAATGTTATACTTTCATCTTCAGTTCTAAAAACACACTGTTTATACATTATAGATATATATATAGTAAATCCAAGATATAAAGATATAGATTATATGGGAAATATGTTAGTCAAAATATCGGTTCAGTTTTTACACACCTGAACACTGAACTGAACAGTTGAATATATTGAATATCACAAAAAGGAGGAGGATGAGACTATCATATTTGGAGAATACAGACTGTGGTCTCAGATTCATTATAGTCCGAGAGCTGAGGCCAAAAAACGTGTCTGATTTCAAGAAAATTTTTGATCTTCTAGGTCGAAAGTATTCTCATCATGGACTGAAAATATGATCGTCTGCCGCCCCAGATCCCTCAGTAACTCGCTTCCAGTGTATTTAGATAAAACTTTGACATGGCCAATTTCATTAAATTTTCTGCAAGTTTTATATTTAATATTTTTAAAAATTCGGAACAGCAAATGATGTATGGAGCCGTACACATCTGCAAAATCTTAAAAAATGCAAAAAGTTAGATATTGAGTGATTTCAGCTTAGTTACTATTTTTCTGTTTACTTTAGTGCAAAATGCATAGTAACCAATCTGGTATAGGATTAAATTTTCTATAAGGTTCATAAAAAATATTTGTAATCACTCTCAACAGACGCCAAGAAATATTAAAATAACAATTTTAGAGAAAGTGGTATGGGTAAAATTTTAGTCAACGTTTTCTTCATTTTTTTTTTTTTTTTCAGATTTTCCTCAGTAACTCGCTCTCAGTGCATTTTAGGTGAAACTTAGACATCGCCAATTTTAAAGAACGTTAAATTTCCTGTAAGTTTTATATTCAGTATTTTTTAAAATTCGGCATATCTTCTGAGATACGGAGATATACAATACATTTTGAGATATACAAATCTTCAAAATGTCAAAAACCGCAAAAAGTTAGATGTTCAATGATTTCGCTTTAATAACTATTTTTCTGCGCAATCTAGTGCAAAATTCATAATAACTATTCCTGTTGAGGATTAAATTTCTTACAAGATTCCTAGAAAATATTTGTAATTACTCTCCAGCAGACGCCAAGAAATATTGAAATAACAATATTAGAGAAAGGGAATTTTTTTTTTATATTTCGATGTACTTTTGATATACTTACAAGTATTTGAGGGATCTCCTACATCACCAAGATTGACGCTTTCAGTTTTAGTGTAGACGGTTAATGTATAGGTTTTTTTTTTTTAAATACACATTCCACGAACATATTTGATCCCTCTTAAGATTTTTTTTTTTTTTAAATCGATGGGCGAGTGGTGCCCAAGCCCTCCCAGCAAAATTAAAAGCTCCCTCTTCCCCTCCCTGTCCTTGGTAGAGGTTCTCGTTTACAGGCAATTACTGAAGGCATAGTGCTCCGTCGCTCCCAAGTGATTACGACCGGCTTTAAATGAAGCAGCCATTAGGAAAATAGGAAGGTTGATTGATCCCTGCCAGGGAAAACTGTATTCATAACTCCTGGTTGTTGTTGCATAGCTCCCTTGCTTCTCCATATATATATATATATATATATATATATATTTGTAAATTTATCTGGTTTTAGAGTATATGTCACATAAATGTTCTGTATATCTACCTTAATAATATGTTTTCATGTGATTTCTTCACGGTGTATTCATTATTAAACTAAGCTTAGCCATAACGTAGTTTTTAAGAGAGAAAAAACAAATAATAGGGCACCGATCTGATTTAAAATTTTATTGAAGTCGAAAATCTTGGACCAAAAATTGCGCATGATATATAATTTGAACCTTCTTCTCTTTTTTATTTTTAAATTTGGCTATAAAAAATTCATCTTCAAGATCAAGTCATCTTAATTTTTGATCTAGGAAGAATAATAACAAAAACGTTGCAGATTTTTACACACTGATTCATTATTTCCAAATGCTTATATCTAGAGCCAGGATTCTTGTGCGCTATTGCACATTTTTTCGGTTGCTTGAAATCGGTCGTGGACAAATTATTTACACGAATTAAGGCGTCTGGATTAACATTCGTAAGTTTTATTTTGCATGAAATTGCACATTTTAAACAATTTTGGATAATTTTCAAGTTTTATGTTTTTGCTGCATTAAATTGCACATTTAGAGGTAATTAAAAAAATATAATTGTAAATTGCTTGAAAATATAAGTATTGAACCAAAATTACATAGGACAGATTCACGAAGTAATACGTTACTGTTTAAGACACATTAAGTATAATTCAATTTTCTGGAACTGAAACTGAAAATTGAAGTTTGTTTCCATTCAGTTCCTTTTATGTTCTGCAGTGCTACACTCAGTCTATAGTTGGCAAAATAATTATGCATACACACAGTTTTTCTGACAAAAATATGTTCAATGATTTATTGAAAATAAATTTATTATTGGATATGATAACAACAAAATCCCGCACACATTTTTACTAGTGAAGGAAATTAAAAATCCGTACAACCTAATTAAAAACAAATAATCGGAAATTGGTCGAGCAAAAAAATTATTCATAATGTGACAGTTGTGATATTAATTAGTTTGTAATCTGCTCATGGTTTTCATCTAAGTAATTATATCTTATTCATTCCCAAAATGGGAAAATATGATCAGAATTGAAAGACAATCGTAAATGAATCGTAAATCCAAAGAGTTAAGTTCTACCGGCAAAGATGAATGGTTCAACTTTTTCGACAAGGATTGAGTTATCGATATATCGGCTGAAATTTGGGATTGTCTTACTTGGCCATACGATACATTATTAAAAAAGTTATCAGTTGGTAATAAAAAACACTTTGGCTGAAAATAAAAAGTATCAAAAAATACTCTAATCATCGCTCGTGAGGTTTTCACATTTTACATAACAATGCTACAATCTACATAATTTATTAAAATAGGTAATGTATTAGAAAATATCTAATATCTAAATATCTAATGTGGACAACACATGACTTCCTTGCACGCCTATTAAACTATAAATCGGTGGCTCAAAAAGTGATTCTGAATTTGGTTACTAGTTTCCGAAGATCGCAGTATCTCAAAAACAACACTCGGCGTCGCGACATCCATCTATTGACACCCACACACACACACACAAATAGGGAGGAAAACCAGTATTTTACACTAAATTTTAACACTTAAAACAAGTAATAAAAATGTTTAATTGGATTGGAAACCAAATTGCGTTTGTAACCTTTATTACCGAAACATATGATTTATGTATTTAATTTAAATATAATTTTTGATGTAAGCTTATTATGACCTTCAAGTAAAGTACCGTTTTCGGCTCACCAATTTTAACAAAAATATAGTAAATAAATTCACATCAATATAAAAGTCCTATTTACCAAATTTGAGATGTTTTACATTATATTTTAATGTAATTTTTGATGAAAGTCTAATATGACCTTCAAATAAAGTACCGCTTCCGGCTTTCCAATTTAGACCAAAATATAGTATGTTATTTAAATCATTATGTAAGTTATAAATACCAAATTTGAGAAGTTTTGCAAAGTATTTTAATACAAATTTTGATGGAAATCAATTATGACCTTCAAGTAAAGTACCACTTCCGTTGATTAAGCAGTGACCTAAAAAGGGAGGTTCACAATTAGATTTTACAACAATCCTAAATACAAAATTTCAACTTTCTACGGCTAACCGTTTTTGATATATGCGAAATATAGTTAACAAATTAGATTCCTGACCCAGGAAGTTATGTTTATGAAATAGGTTTATAGCCCCAGGAAGCAATGCCATTGCTTCCTTGCCAATGTGTACTAACTCAGCTTGTGCAGGTGCATTCACCTTAACCCCTTCCACTTTTCTTTTAACTATATATGTTAGCTCTAAAATTTAGATGTTAGTCTATCTGCCACTCAGTAGCCTCATTATTTATATCATGTAACTTGTATTCTGCTTAATAAAGTTATTTTTAAGACTTGCATTCATCGACTTCGTTAACTATACGAACGTACGTATGATCGTACGTACAGACGTCACGACGAAACTAGTCAAAATGGATTCAGGGATGGTCAAAATGGATATTTCCGTTGAAATCTAAAACCGAAAATTTTCGCGATTACAATACTTCCTTTACTTCGTACAAGGAAGTAAAAATAGTAATTTATGAAAGAAAACAAAATATATAGATATTGTTTTTTTTTGTTTTTTTAAGCATTAACGACATAATTGGCAGAATTTTATTTTTCGCTGCACGTTTTAAATTTTTTTTTTTTACTAGAAATCCGGACTCAACTTAAATCTAAAACAAAGCTCGTGTGTCCATTCACACGATTTCTTTATCGCAAAAAAAAGTAAACCGGTTTCCGGTGGAACATGGGCAGAATACTTTATAAAACATATCTACATAGTTCAATACACTATTTTTCTGCTAATGCTGGTCTGATTTCGATGATTTTTATATATGTATGTAATGATTACAACAGAGATGCCCATCCCATCTAAGTCAACGACGCAACCCCCCTCTCCCCTTAGTCGAGGATACACCCTCCCCCTGCTCCAATCTTATCGTTAATCCCTTATTATTATTATTTATGAACATATTACTTTATTTTCATTTTTATTTTATAATTCGATTTGAAAAATAGAGAAAAATTTTGTTGTAGTTGTTTGGGTTCACACCAGTTTTTTGTGTCGTATCTGAGCTTTGCTAACAGATATTTTGACCAGAACCTTCTTTTTGTTGCAAAACACTTCAATTTTTTTTGTCCAATATCTCGGAAACTATCAGTTTTTGCGAGATTAAAGTAGACAAAATTTCTGCATTTTTCGTCCATAAAAAATGTCTTTACGATCAACCGTTAAGCCGCTTAAACGCGTTGAAAAAGTATAAAAAGTAGCAAAAAGCGATTTATTGCTCTTTACTTCCGATTTCCATAGAAACTATCCAAGTTACCCTACTTTTGACCATACATGCTATTAAAGTTAATGAAATACACATTAAATACATGAAAAGTACCTATTACCAATGTGCATTCTGCTTGAAACTAGTTTCGATGCAAGTTTTTAAAATCAAAGAAAAATATGAAGACAAACGATGAAAATAAACTTGAGTGAGAAAAATTAGAAGTAAAGAATTTTACCGTTCACACCCTGACTTATATTTATAGATATGACAATGCTTGAGTATTGGAAGCAAATTTGAGTGTGTTGCGGATTTTTAGAGCAGAATTCCACTAATTATAATACCACCGATTTCAAACAAATCGGAAGAGAATATGTGTTTTATAGATTTCTGGAGCAGAATTTAGCTTCTTTTAATTTCAGGATGTCATGCTACGTTTTTTAGTTAGCGTGATTTCAGCATATGTTCGTCAATGATGTATAAGTTCACGTGAGACCTCTTTGGTTCCCTGAGGATATTGTTTCTGCCGGGTTAAATTTTTTAATTTGGTCTGTTTTAATTGAAGCTAAGGCTTTTGAAAGATCCTAAAACTCTGCTGATATCGATAAATTAAAAGCCATTCGATTGAACAATTTTAAAAATTAAGTTCAAATTTGGAAGTAAAAACATCGATTTATATTGATTGAAAAGGACGAAATTGTCTTACAGCCACTTGTATCATGTAAGAAGATGACATGCTTTAAAATAGTTTGGTTTTTAACAGCGTGCAATGATGTAGAAGTTCCTGAATAACATTATCCCTTTCTCGGCGACATTAATTTTTTTTTTTTTACTGAAATCAAACGACTAAGAGATAAAGGAGATAAGTTTGTTGGGGCTCTATTTGTTCAGATACACCAAATATTAATGTTGTTACTATGCATTTTTGTGTGTATTTCATAAAGTTTTCAGCGGATTAAAGGTTGACAGAAGAATATTTTATGGGCATAAAGTGTAAAACATTTTGTCTACCTACTTTAATTTGGTTTGAATAAAACAATAGTTTCCAAAATATAGACGGAATATTTTGGGCAAAATATCTGTCAGAAAACCACAGGTTCAAGTTCAGAGATCCAAAAAACTAGAATGTACCAAATTTTTCGCCTACAACAAATCTTTTCCCTAATCTGTTCTAGTTTGCCTGGACCACCACTTATATAATTTTAGTATTAGTGCACTTTTTTTCTATTTCTTCTTCAAACATCCGCCTCCCCCTGGAAAACCCAAAAAAGGCCACTTTTCGACCCCCAAGAATTTTTACGACGCAACTTGCGTTGTACCCCCTCTGTGGGTACCCCTGGATTACAAAATATTACATATTCTCTATATCTTCGTAAATGGCCGAGTTAACGGCGCGGGTTAAAGGCGCATATTGAAACAAAATGGCAGATGGCGATGTCAAATTCCGACTCACATTTTGAGAGGGATTAAATTGGGGTCGATTATAAAGGTTCATAATTGAATATATTAAATAAAAAATCAATGTTTTGTAGCATCTAAACCCATATTTTATGACAGTCCTCATTCTCATTTAGGTGAAGAATTCTCCCTGCCACCACAGATCCATTTTTTTATTCTTCTTTGGAGGGACAAGTTTCTCAAGCTTTTTAGCTGTTTCAATTAGTGACGTAAGCCTGATGGAATATCTTTTTCAATTTATCTCTGTTTTTAATGCTGCCATGATTGGATAAAATTAGCCCTTCTCTCTGGCTAGGGCTTTTAGGGTAAAAATATCCCTAGCCTCCTTCCCCTCTCTCGTCGTTCCCTAAACCCTTTCTTATTAGCGGATAGTTAAAGTTATCCAAACTTGATAGGGCGCGAAGCACTTCTGATGTTCCCTCCCTTCCACTTTACTTATTCATCTCGCCCTTTTTTCAAGATTTGTCTTGACAAATTCGTGTCAACTTTTTAAGAAGGGCGAAAGGTCACAGAGAGGCAAATACTCTTTTTATTGAGAATCTTCAATATTACTTAGTACCATTTCATACCTTCCATTCTTCGCCATTTGTTGCTGACAACTTCATGCAATAAGGTCATTTTTAGAAACGGCAATATATTTTCACTTAAATAACTTTCACGTTTTCACACTTCCTCTATTCTTCCATTTTTTTTTCATAATAACGTTTTCACTCTTATTTAAAAAGTTTATGTAGTCAATTTGCTTCCACGGGTATGAAGACGATTCTTACGCAAGTTTGACACTTTTTCTGTTCACTATTTCTTGATAGCTTATTTAGAGCGTAAAGCCTTCCTCAATAACTTGTCTAAGTTAAGAATTTTTCATATCGGGCTTGTAATTTTTTAGGAATGTGTTGTAATTTGCTCATTCAAACAAACTCTTTAACATCATATAATACTTTAGAGAATACATAGCGTTTTTTTTCTTTCATTTAATCGAGAAGATGTTTGTCACGGTGACGGTTAGGATGAAAAATAATGAATATCGAAGTTTCGGCCTACTTAATAATAATAATAAAAAAAAAATCTATTGAGTACTTACAATAAACAAATGAGGTTTCTAGCCTTAAGAGCATACATAAACTCTACATCAGCACTACAACGGAATCTAAAATATAATCAAACAAAAGTAATACATTGCTAGAGGGAAAAATAAAATAAAATAAAAACTCGCAAAAGAGAAATGAAAAAGAAAAATACATATTTGCACATGTGTAGTTAATTTATAGTACAATTTGTTTAATCCACTTGCCTTAAAAAAATAATAAATGATAATAATAATAATAATTAAATAAATATAACAAACTTAAGCAAATTGTTCTATAAGTTATTATAGATAGTTATTATTTGTGCGTATGTATTATTTTTTGTTTTTAATTTAAGTATATATATATATATATATCTATATATATATATATATATATATATATATATATATATATATATATATATATATATACACTTAAATTTAAAAAAAAAAATAATACATACAGATAAATAATAACTATCTATAATAACTTACAGAACAATTTGCTTAAGTTTCTTATATTTATAAACTTTATAAGGCAAATCTGCTCTGGAATAATTAGCAATATGATCAGGTGTACTTACTGAGTTCACAAGATTTGAATTTTTTTTTTTTTTAATTTTTAAATAAAAGTAGTGATACTAGGCACATTTAAAGTATTCGGCCTACATTGTAGGACTTCTTCAGGGCTACAAAGAACAAGATGCAATATAAGTTGAATTAAAAAAAAAAATAAATAAAGAAAAAAAAAAGGTGTGCAGCAGAATTCCGTTACTAAGGTCGTATTTTAAATTATCTTTCATAGTTACTGAAATACAAAATCGAAAATATCAAAATGGCGGGAGAGGATGAAAAGGTGAGAAAATGAGAAGGCAACAGTGATTGGATTTAGATTATAATTGAGTCGAAATATAAATTACAAAAAACGAGTGTATAACGAAAATGGTTGTTTATTGAAAATACTTTTAGGAAAAATAAGCATTAAATCGTTGTGTACTGAAAGCTATTTCGAAAAGTTATTTTCGATTAATATATTTCTCCCCCATTAGACAGTTGGAGAAAAAAATAAATAATGATAATTAGAAAACTGTTAAATTATTATCCTTTATAACCTCTATAACCTCAACGAAATACTGTAAATCCACGAGGCATTAAGACTAACCGTGTTGGTTGTAAATAGTTGGAAACATTCCAGAATTACTCCAACTTTATTTTGACAGCCTCTTAGTCTCCCTTGACAGTTATGACATAACAACTAACTGTTGCTCCTTGATGCCTCTAAATTATTTTACAACATATATTATATTGTAGATTATATATGTTTTTTGAGTATGATTTTGAAGACTTAATGATTGTCGCTTTGAAGCAGTAGTAATAATGTACTATTTAGTTCTTGAAGTCGTGTTTTTTGATTTTACGTTAAACGGCTAGGGGATATTATTTATTCTATTTCCTTTCAGTAAAAAACACGGGAAACAGTTTGAAGTACACAATAGATTCACAAACAGTTTGCAGCACACAATAGATTCACAAACAGTTTGCAGCACACAATAGATTCTCAAACAGTTTGCAGCACACAATAGATTCACAAACAGTTTGCAGCACACAATAGATTCACAAACAGTTTGCAGCACACAATAGATTCACAAACAGTTTGCAGCACACAATAGATTCACAAACAGTTTGCAGCACACAATAGATTCACAAACAGTTTGCAGCACACAATAGATTCACAAACAGTTTGCAGCACACAATAGATTCTCAAACAGTTTGCAGCACACAATAGATTCACAAACAGTTTGCAGCACACAATAGATTCACAAACAGTTTGCAGCACACAATAGATTCACAAACAGTTTGCAGCACACAATAGATTCACAAACAGTTTGCAGCACACAATAGATTCACAAACATAATTAACAATGACGAGCCTTTTAGGACTTCAATAATAATCTTGAGCCAACCATAGAAAAAAGAAAAAAAAATCAATGACAATAAATTACAAAATTATATAATAAATAATTTATAATTTTGTTTTCTTCTTCGTTTCAAGACTCATAGAATCTAAAAATGAATACAAAGTGCCAATCCGCCGTCCGCGGCTTTTCTGCGAGACTACTGGCCCAATTCTTTTGAGATTCGCACCAAAGTCACCGGTCACCCTAGAATGTTCCGAGGAACTCTCGGTCGTTTTTTGAAAGAGGCTTATGCGCCAAAAATTCGAAATTTAGATTTCAACTTATTATGAGACGTAAACACCACCTCTATCGATTCCCGCTAACGAAAGATCAAAAACAAAATTGGAAATGGTCTAAAATTCGACTATTGATGATGTAAGCATAAAATACTAACGACTCTCAGTCGTCGCTCAGGCCTTAACCAGTGATAGAAGTCTTAAAAATGCATCGTAATTATAAAAGTTCTGCCACCTGAATAAACCTCTGCCTTATACAATGAAAAATATAATTTTAAAAATATATTTTGTTATTTGGGAAAAATCGTTTGATGTGTTTCCTGTAAAGTTTGCTAAATGACACTTTTTTCCAAAAAACGACGTCGAAATGCCGTGAAAACAAAAATGTATTTATTTATTTTCAATAATAAACTTTTGTAACCGACTACAATTATTATTATTTTTTTTTAATCCTATCCTTAGAAGTATAGAATATACGTTATAACATACTTAGAATCCTAAAATTGCTCTTATTGTGGTCATTCGATAAGTAATTATATTCCCTACAAAACAAAGCACTAAATTATTGAAATTGGACCGGTAGTAGCAGAGATACTCCGTATTCAGCTTCGTACCCTTGTTTCATTAAGTATTCCGCTCATCTTCCTTAGGAAACCGGTCAGTGCTTGGTTAATTTTTTGATAAATCGAAAACCACACATCTCCTGGAACCATTACAGATGCTCATCTGTAAGATAATTAAACTTTCAACAAAGCTGAACATGAAAAAAAAAGTTGGACTATCTCTGCGAGTTAGCAATAATTTACGAGAAATTATGATGTCGAAACTTGTAAAGTAAGTTTTTTGATCATTCTCACTTTGATATAAAAATTTAAACATGGAAACGGTCAATTTACTCGTGAAACCTACCGTTTACACGTAGTTTATAAGATTTGATTAAAAAACTTAATCGTAAAAACCGGCCTTAAGAGTAGAGTCCCTTGCAATAAGTTGTAATTTTCTCTAGTTATCGTTTGGCAGCCGATAATATTCAGACTGCCTATATCTTGGCTTGGGAACACTCTCAGCTAATAGCTTGTAATTAAATTAAAGTTGAGATGGGGAGAGGATGTAATTCTCTAATTAGTCGATGCTCAGGCTCATCAAGGCACATTTAATACGATAGCACTTCACCACAGTCTTACCTCATGTAGGTATATGTTATGGTAAATGTGGTCAATCCGGTAGTTTTGCATAATTGCCGGTTATTGTATATGATCTCCAGTGAATTTGGTAAATCTGATAAATTTCTAAATATTTATTAAAATAACCGATGAATTTATATAATTCCCAACTCCTAATGGCGAATTTGATAAATATTCCGTCTTGTTAAACTTTAGAATACAGCTCTGTTTTTTAATTCAGTGGAACCTCGGTTATCCGAGTTTATTTTATCTTTTATTTAAACCTAAATAAAAAAATTGGTAGTACGCCCGCTTCCTATACGCAACGCCACGGGTGATGTTTATTGAAAAATAAATTATTTAGAAGCCAAATAAAATGGATGTATGCATGGTTGCTAATCACTTTTAAATTAAAAAAAAAAATCAACCGAATGAGACCAGTATTAGCAGAGATATGGCGTATTGAAATCAGTACACACGATTTATAAAGTGCATATTCTGCACATGTTTCTAAGAAACCAGTCAACTTTTGATTCGTTCCTTGAAACTATACATTTTTTCGGATCATATCAGATGTTCATTTGAAAATTAATTTAATTGTTTACAAATCATAATATTTAAAAAACCTTAATCGGGTTAATATTAGCGAATATATTTCATATTTTGAATGCGAGTCTATCCCAAAGCTGTCAGGAAAGTCGTGGAATAGACACACCAGATATTTATAATGGAAATAATAAACCACTGTGTAATAATTTGCTGGGTTTTTTTTTTTTTTTTTGTATCTTCAGCTGTCTCTCAATCTGTGAGAATAAGAGGATGTTTGATATATAATTCAAATATTTTAAACAAATTTTTCAACTACTTATATACATACGGCTTGAAAAGAGAGGCTTCGAAATAAGACAATAAACAATAAAAATGTCAATACAACTTCTCATATAAACCTATTCTCTAGATCATGTACACCCGATAGGCGAGGTCAAACTTTAGGCAGAGCTTGATAATACCCAGGCGGCGAGGGGAGGAGGGGAGAGGGAGGGAGTCTGGAAAAGTAGATCAACTCCTGGAAGCAGATGATATCGCAACCACACTGGGATTAGTTCGTTACATTCTCTCTACTATAGCCAAGTAATTTCCCTTTACCTTCGGTTATTTCCAAGTGAAATTTCATGGATAGGTATATATTAACTTTAATTTGAACTATTTTGAAGGAATCATAACACACTATGTCAATAGAAGTATTATCTCCCAGACTCTATCAAGAGCTTTGACCTCATCAATCAAACCTTCCCTCGAACCTTAATACGATAGACCCAGAAAAAACCTTTGGTAGAAGCACTATAAATTCAAGTTAGAGATTCTTATTTAAATATATATATATATATATATATATATATATATATATATATATATATATATATATATATATATATATTATATGACTATATTATATATGGCTATATATATATATTATGACTGAAGGAGTCGTTGGAGAGTTGAAGAAGTTGCTTAATTAGTTACTTACTAGATGCTACCCCAACTACTTGTTTGAAAATGTAATTAATTTTAAATGACTAACTTTCATTTTATTTAAATGGTTAAATGGTGGGTAGTTGTCTGTTCCGATTTAGGTTATTATATTCATGTTAGATGTTCGACTGGGATGTACGTATATCATGGAATGAATTATCAGGATTCAGCTAACATAAGTATTTATTATTGTAAAAGCCGCGACGTTTCGCTCCGAATATGTGAGCCATCGTTAGAGCTGAAATTAAATCAAAGATACAAGAGAGATATAAATATGTGAAGATTAAAAAGTCAGAAGTAAATAACATATAGATATGACATAAATAATAATAGAATACAAGTTATAATAAAGAAAAAACTGTTGAATTATAAAAAACCAAATGGATTTGTTAATACATTAGTTAGTATAAAGATATGAATTAATAACAAAAGTCTTCTTCCGTTATTAATTCATATTTATACAATATGCTTGTAATAATTTCACATTTATTAAAAAGGTTGTGTTGTCAACTTGGTGTAAAGTTATCATGACAACCATTATGGGCAGCTGCCTGCGTACTCATGCAAGCTATTTATTATATAGATATTGTTAGTTAATTAATGATAATATAGGTTTGCGAAAGCAGAGAGTTTATGCCGATTTTCATTAACAATTGTTGCCTATATACTGGCACTGTTATTGGTAAGGGAAACTACTTCGGTAAATGGGTCCTTCGATCCTTTTTGCCAACCCTTGATGACTACCTTTTTGTCGCCGCCTCGTACTAACCGAAGTGGGAGTGCCAAGATTTGATTCTCGCTACCACTGTGAAATAAATATTAACTGAACCAGGTGGGAATCGAACCCACAACTTTTCGAACCGGGCTTTCCAGGACCCTCGTCCTAACACAACACCGGAAAATATAGGGAAGTTTTTTTCACTTTGATAGTATCGCTATTTCCATCGTTTATCGCAGCTTCAATATAAACGCCGCACCCTTAGAGATGTAATGTATCTTTAGATTAATGGTATTGTTAATGATTGTAATAATATTTTAAGGAACAAAAAGTTCGGAGACTCAGCTTGGA
This sequence comes from Rhaphigaster nebulosa, assembly GCA_948150685.1. Classification (NCBI taxonomy): domain Eukaryota; kingdom Metazoa; phylum Arthropoda; class Insecta; order Hemiptera; family Pentatomidae; genus Rhaphigaster; species Rhaphigaster nebulosa. The sequence goes on along the minus strand of OX411308.1, from coordinate 174,421,615 downwards.
CGTACGGTCGGCCTCCTCAGTTCCAAAATACTCGCTCAACGTTGCCAAAGTCCCGACAAAAGGCTACTATTTCGGTACCCTCTTCTCCCCGACCGCCGGCCAGCTAATTGTCGTATTATTCTCCGCCCCTCTAGTAGCAAATAGGATCGGGTTCAAGTCCCGCCGCCGACTGCTCATCAGTTATACTCCTTTTATTAGAAAGTCTAGTGTCCTTCCTTCTCATGGCGCATTTCTTACCTAATTAATCGCATTTGATTAAATGTTTAAAATCAACTGTGACCCAAAAGTGATATTAATATGTATAATTAATTAGTCGATCCGAATATAAACAACTCTAATACTTGTTTCAGCAATTTTGAGGATGGTTTGGCAATGCTTGTTACAACAAAGCGATATATTGTTTTTTTTTTGTTTGTTTTTTTACAATGTTTTGGTTTAAATGGAAAGTGATAAAAGTTGATCTGCATGAATGATTTGTGATTTCTTTAGCTTTTGCTTACCTATATGTGAAATATAGGAAAGCGGAGTAGCTTCCGGGTTCGAGACCGGCTGTAGCAGATAATTATTTATTCTGTTATCAGCCGTGGATTGACCCTGTGAGATCGGGAGACCTTTGGGGGGCCCACCCAGCCTCTATAAAGTGGTACCCTTAATTAGAGAAAAAACCTGGCCGTTGAACGTGATCTCGGCCAAATCACCTCCTTGCACAACCGTTGGCCCAGAGACAGTACGCTCCTTACCAAGTAATGAACCCAAGACCCTTCATGGGTTGTAGTGGTTCAGGTTTTTTTTTTTTATATGTTTCATAGTCAGGAAAAGTATTGCGATAGTGAAAATTTTAGTAGTTTTAAGGTCAAAACGTTTACAAGTTTTTGGAATTACACTTTTTATCAAAATCGACTTAGCAGTAGTGCCACTTTTTATCATCGATTTTGCACATTTTATAATTTACTCGAAAATGGCTCCAACGATTTTGATGAGACTCCTTATATGAATGTACAATTAATTACTCTTTAATCAGCTGCGTTTTAAGCTCATTGAAATCGTCTGACAGAGCTTAAACACTTAAATTTCCAAAATTTCTCCTTCTAAAGTAATTTTAATTTTGCTTATTTGAAATAATTAATCGTCTTCATAGTAGTAGTGAAAAACGGACAAATATAAGCTATGGAAGAATTGGATAATTAACTAAAGGAGAATTATTTTTTCCGGTTAAATACAAATTTATGGAAACAAGAGTAGTGATATAGATGTGTAGTATACCGTTGGAAAGCTAATGATTTTAGAAAAAGTAATATGTTGCATATAGCCGTAGCCGTATATGGTAATGGAGAGTGACATAAAACGCATAAACATGAATGATTGTTGTATATAATATTTTTGTTACATTATTTAATAGAAAATGAATGGAATTTCCATGGAAACTGTATAGGAAAACTTAAAATTTATTTTAAGTCTGAAGGCATGTGAATGTTGTGTGATGAATGATGAGCACAGTAGATTTTTTTTTTATTTAGTTAAATTGAAGACAAATTATGTTTATTTCAAAATATTACAAAACGGCCGTTTTTGTGTTTAGTAATTTCGTTTTGTGCTTTTAAGATTTATTTCAGGAAAATTTCATTTTTGTTATTTATTACCTGTTCTATTTTTTAATTTAATTAGCTTTCTTTTTATCATTTCTTAATTAATTTAATCGTATCCGTTTATTTCATTGCCCTTCAAACTGTTCACTTTCAAAACACTTCAATCTATGTATTTAGGTGCTTTATACATGAAGTAGATACATTTAAATGAATACGCGGCCCTCCCAGAGGGTTACTGCACGAGTGGATGTATAAATATTTAATATTTTGCCCACGCTTTCATTTTTCATTGTGGTAATTATTAATTAGGTTTGATTTAAGACCTGCTCTTTTTCAGGACTTTCTAGAATGAACTTTTAAACGTTTTTTATATTGAAAAATAATACATGCTGCCGGACTCAAAGGCAGTTTGTTTTAGAGCTTTTAACACCATGTACTCGAAATAAAGAGAAAATATACAATATTAAAAACAAGTGAAATAATATTCATTCATCAAATATAAATTAAATGATGACAGTATAAGTAAGCAACCAGGATCAAGAAAATTAAAGTTAAACAAAAATAAAATAATTCATCTCGAAGACATTGGTATCTATTTACAATATTAACATTCTGACCTAGGGAACTCCGAACCAAGCTTTGTCCTCCACACTTGGACTCTAGCCACGTCAGTGGTATTGAAAGCCAGTGGAGGCTAACTAAGGGCACTACAACCGCAAATGGTCAGGAAGTATGAACTAGATCTTTTACGGGATAGATATAATTAATTCTTCCCTTTTGGATAGACTTTTAATGGGATAGGCTGAGATTTTAATTGATGAGGATTGTTCAGTTTAGTAGTAGTAATTTATTGTACTGAGCTATCGCTTTTTTTTTTGTTGCTCTTGGACACCGATAATTCACTCTGTAAATGGCGCTGTTAAACTCTTTGAGCTAGTTTATACAGACTGATTTGTTTTTTTGGTTATATTTTCAATTTATTATATATTTTTGTAAACTTTACTAATCCACATCTTTCATTGTATAAATTGCCAATCAGTGGATTTTCTGACACAATTGTCATCATAATGACCGTATGGCATGAGGTAGATCATTAACCAGCGGCAGGCCTTCCTTTTAATCTACATTAAGAGGTTTCGGGAGTAGATCTTTCATCCACGTTCTTTTCAATTTCCTTTTCATATTTCATTGGCTGTTGTTTTTGAGTTGCTATGCCCTAGTAGTTTGTTATGAAATGGTTTGTAGTGAGCCCTTATGTGCTTATATAATTCTGTGATACAAAATGATTAAATAATATTATTTCAAACTTTTATATATGTAATTATCTCTATTAAAATGATTATTTTCATGGTTCCAGTAATGAAGAATATTATAATTGACTAATACTAAAAAATGAGGAGTAGGGTGAGGAAAAAGATATTATAAAAGTTATTAAGTAGGCTAGAGAGACACTTCGCCTTAGCTCAATTAAATATCTTAAAAAGTTGTCGAATGGAAGATTAAGTTTTCTCGACTGGAATTAAATGCAAATACTGAGACAGTAGCGCTATCAAGTGAGCCATTAAGAGGCTTATAGTGTCTCTTCCTTCGTTCCTTCTTCCTAGAGTGTCCTCTTCTTTCGTTTTGTCCCTTAATGGCACTCTAACAAGTGCCACGTTCGCTGTCCTTCATTCCTATTGATTTATGCAAAGAAAAAAAAAAAGAAAAGAAAGTCCTTTGGGATTAATAAGAACGCTTTTAGAAAATTACAACTTTTAAGAATTTACAATGAATCATTTATCAATTTAAATTGGTGCGTAGGAAATTTTTATTACAGATTCAGAAAGGTTTAAAATATATTTAATAGATAAGTTAATAATATTAACATAAGATTTTTTTTTTTACTTATTACTTTCCTACCGCTACTTAACTATGTACTAAATTTTAGCTAAGGAAAGTATTCTAATCGGTTCAAATTTTCGATGTTCCATTTTTCAACAGATAAATGCGTTTATGGAACCTAAGTCCACAAAACGCATTTTCTGTCATTGGTCTACACATCTGTTTCTTTAAGATCAACCATCATATGAAATTTTATATGACAGAAATAATAAGTACAAGTTTCTTTTTTGATACCCAACCGTGGCTTACTGATTGCTATTTGGTATGGAGTAGTAAGCAGAAGTAAAAAAATATAAAGTTATCAATCTTTTTTTTTCTTTCGGCACTTGGCCTTATCAAATTTTTCAAAGCCTTGATCTCTGATATGACTGTACATATTTTACTGTTGAAATATAAAATTTGAATGAAGCCTCGATATTTCTAATTGAAAAATCGTGGTAGGTAAAAGGCATACGCAGAATTTGTGATATATAAAAATATCACTGAACGCCCCTTTCCAGAAGCAAAAAAAAAAATGTTAATATACAATAAAAATATAGAGATATAAAATATTGTGAAAATATAGAAAGAAGGATAATGAAAGATATAGTAAAATATATGAAACTAATAATTATAATAACTGCTAGAATGTAGATGACTCTTTATTTTCATTATCTTTTAACATATTTTTCTTTATTACTTCCTTGTACGAAGTAAAGGAAGTATTTAATCAGATTTCAACGGAAAGATCCATTTTGACCATCCCTGAATCCATTTTGACTTGTTTCGTCGTGACGTCTGTACGGACGTTCGTCCGCACGTGATTATCTCGCATAACTAAAAAAACGGTTAGCCGTAGAATTGCTGTAAAATCTAGTTGTGAACCTCCCTTTTTGGTCACTTCATGATTACCGGAAGTGGTACTTTACTTGAACGTCATTATTGATCTTCATAAAAAATTAAATTAAAATATAATTCAAAACTTCTAAAATTAGGTATATAAGACTTACATATATTAATGTAAATAATATAATAAATTTTGGTTAACATTGGCAGACCGGAAGTGGTACTTTACTTGATGATCATATTAGACTTTCATCCAAAATTATATTAAAATATAATGTAAAACATCTCAAATTTGGTGAATAGGACTTTTATATCAATGTGAATGTATTTAATAGATTTTGGTTAAAATTGGTGAGCCGAAAAAGGTACTTTACTTAAAGGTCATAATAAACACATCAAAAATTATATTAAAATTAAATATTGAAATCATATGGTTCCTTAATAAAGGTTATAAACGCGATTTTGTTTCCACTCAAATTAAACATTTTTATTAATTGCTTTAAGTGTTAAAATTGAGTGTAAAATACTGGTTTTCCTCCCCATTTGTGAGATGAACAAGACTGCAGCAGGAGAATAAGATATAAGTTAAGTTGGTTCTTCCGCTTAAAATGTCGAAACTATCGATTCCCATTGCTTTATCGAGTGACATTGACAGTTCCAATGTTGTCACGGAACACGAAGAAATCTCTTTGAAAATTAGTTACCTAATGAAAGAAAACGACATACGAGTATAATAACGGAATGAGACCTCCAGAAACAAGAGTATATGTGTGTGTGTAAGTAGATGGATGTCGCGAAGACGAATGTCGTTTTTGATGCTGCAATCGTTTTTGCAGATGCTGCAATCTTCGGAAACAAGTAACCACATTCAGAATCACTTTTGAGCCACCGGTTTTCCTCCCTATTTGTGTGTGTGTGTGGGTGTCAATAGATGGATGTCGCGACGCCGAGTGTTGTTTTTGAGATACTGCGATCTTCGGAAACTAGTAACCAAATTCAGAATCACTTTTTGAGCCACCGATTTATAGTTTAACAGGTGTACAAGGAAGCCATGTGTTGTCCACATCAGATATATTTTTATTATTAACATTATGATTAACATATTTTTCTTTATTTCTTATTATCCATATTATAACATATTTTTCTTTATACTTCATTTTTTTCGTCATACTGTCTTATCTTACCGTTTGTTATCTTTTATTACTGTTATTGGTACTGTCACTATTGTTGTCACCATTGTTATGTTGTTTTTTCTTAACCCTGATGATGGACTGAAACTTAGACCGAAACGTCGGTACACAATATTATAAGTTTTTCTTATTTGTGTGTATTCATTAAATGAACCTCCAACGAGCTTCTCCTACATATATTGCCACGGTTAACCATATTCTCAACATTATGAAAATAATAATATTTGATTAAAATCCCATTTTTCACATTTCCGTATCAGAATTCACTTAAATTTTGAATTTAAATTGATAATATAGTATACATGATAAATTAAACATATCTAGTTTAATGGTGTTTGGTTTGTGGAGAATTCATTTTATTATTTCCGCCAGATGGAGCTTGGTTTTCACCGCATGTTTGTGGGGGCTGAGTGGCTCTGAAAAAATAATTTTCAGTCTGCCTTGCTAAAGGCGGTTCTCTCTCTTTCCCTCTCTCTCTAGGCAAGGATGGGATTTTGCTTTTTTGTGTTCTGTGGTCTGATAGCTTTTGAAATATTCATTTATGTATTACTTTTAAGTTTTATCTGTTAAATAATTTAATATAGCAAAGAAATATATAGCAACAAATGTATTACATAAATATATTATAATATGGAAAATGAGTAGATGAAAGTGTTATGCTACACATTTGAAGTTTTGAGAAATGGACTATTATACTTTTTTAATGTAATTTAAAAAATAAAATGCATTAAAAAGACATGATCCATTCAATTCACTGAGACATCGTGCGATTAACTAAGAATCTTGAATCACTAATGTTACAAGGCGAAGATGTTTTAAAATTTGTTACAATAACACCTTCATCTTCTCACGTCGGTCACGAATGGTCTTTTGAATGTTACGTTATTTTTTATTATTTTTATTATTATTATACATCACACTTCTATTTATGTATGCCCTTTTATTTTATATCAAATATTAGCCGTTAAGCTATAGAATATTTTTAGTGATTGCACATTGTGTCAAATTTTTAGGAACAAATGGACGGCACTTAGCAGAAGGGGTATCTCTTGGTTCAGACCTCTTCAATGGAAAATGTTGGAAATAGAATGCGACGTTTTTATATCATGAAAAAGAACCAAATGCTTACAAATTTTAGTGAAACATATTACTTTTTTTTCATATTGTAGAATAAAATTAGGTTTGTGACAAAAAAAAAAATCAACTTATTTGTAAAAGGTTCCAAATTTTCCTAAGCCATTTAAGTTTACTCGAAACATGTACAATGAGGATTGGTTCCGTTCTGTTAAATGCCGTCCAAATAATTATAATAATAATTTTATAATTCCTATAAATAAAGTAAATAAATAAAAGTAGTAAATAAATAAAAGTAAATAAATAATTCCTATAAATAAATAAATTCCTATAAATATATCATCCGAATGGTTTTAAATACAGTTTAAAATTTGAGCCTGACTCTTGAATTTCGTCATGGTAAGTGAAAACATACTTCTGACGATAGCCAAGAAGGTGCAAAATTCTGAAATAATAATAATATTAATAATGATTTTACTAGCTAACAACTTCACTATTACAAATTATGTAAGGTAATGTGGAATAAGTGCGTAATTGTCTCGTTAAATCCAAAATTTCAACTGGCAAGGTCTGCCCTTTACGGGGCATGAAGTCTAACCACTAATGTATGAGAAATTAGCCACGAAAGTTCGCTAAATTGAAGTATAACGAGCTGTAAAGACTTTTTTTTTTTTTCTTGTTTGCCGTAAGCAGAATCTACATCTTTTGCCAAAGCTATTTTTTAAATAGTTTGTGATTTACCTTTCTACTTGACATTTTTCTATTTTTTAAGCGCTTGTCCTCAGTCACCCAGCAAAACATGATGGTAGGAGAAAGTAGCATACCTCTGTGGTGTGACAAGTTTACGTGATGTTCACTTACACTTACCATCATGTTTGCTCGAAGCAACTACGGACTAGCGAATAAAAAAAAAATTATTTTTTTCAATACATTTGTTCAATTATATTCCACATCCCATTTTCGTAACTAAAATGAAGATTGTAAAATGTGAATCTCAGACTGGTTTTAACTTTTTTCGGTGATTTCACCAGTATAATAATCCTCCGGAAGCCGAACTATATTGCACTTGCCCTAAAACCGCTCCAGCTTGAATAGTGAGTGTTTCAGATATCTTGTACGCATTTACCTCTTAAAGCAGGCAGGGGCAAGTGCGTACTTTGTGTACTATTGAATTGAATTATCAACCTCATAGGAATGTATGTGATTGAAACATGAGCTTGAATATAATATTTAAAGATAATCATCTAAGGAAAATTTTTAAATACAGAAGAAAAATCAAGCTTCAAAACAGATGATTTGGCAGTCATTTAAGGCTAAACTTTGTTAAATCTAGTGCGCACTTATTCCACATTATCTTACATGATTTCGGGTGATATAATATTTATAATCAAACAATTTTTAGAAGAATAAATAAATTTAACATAATCACACCATTTTTAATTATAGAGAATTTAATTGTTGACAGTAGGAAAATTAACAAAAATCTACCAAAAAAAAAATAAATAAACAATATTAAATGCTTGCTTAGTTTTTTCATGTGTATGAAGTTGGGGAGAAACTTAATTATTGTTATCAGTTTCCTGTACTAATGTATTTTCGGATGCTACCGTTTGTAAAATATGTTTTAGTTCGTCTTTCGAAAAATCGTCGTATTCTGAAAAGTTGCAAGTAGCGTTTTTTTTTGTTTTTTTTTGTTTTTTTTTTTCCGATACACCAGTTACTTTTCATTAATTAGAGTTCCCGTTCCTTTTTAATATCTCAAGATATTCTAGGAACATGAAGAAGTCTGCTGTAGTGAAGGACACATAATGAAATTTTGCAAATATGGAGTTATGACGTTGATCTTTTTGAAATAATATTTCAGGACATGTTGGAATTCTTTCCTTTAATCCTTTAATATTCTTTATTATAAATGTTTCTTGTTTAATAATTCGTAAATAAAATAAATGTTTCAATAATCTATACATATATTTTGTTAACACATGCTATTTAGTAACGTTATCTCTTTTACGATTACTAAGCAAGTGGTGTTTTAATTCCTTTAACTTTACTGTAGTTGTTTTTTTTCTGGCATTATAACTTGTGGAGCAGTACTGCTTCGGTTGTGCAATATTGGCCGATGCAGGGTGTAAGAATGAGTAGCCGAACTTGGGAGCTTTTAGGGTCTGAATTTCATATCTATATATGCATAGTCACCCAGTCACTGCAGCCTCTTTTTCTAGAAGAGTATTAACTTACCGAATACTGTGTCTACTTAAGGCTACAGATGACAGAATGGTAGTGATATACTGTGAGGTGAAAACCTCTTCCTCTTTGGATGGTGCGGAATATGTCCCAGAGGGTGGATTTGTATGGAGAGAGGGTTGCCGCCGTAGTTACGAAGTTAGGAGCGGGTCTTGGCTTGTTAGGAGTGCCTCCTTTAGATCGGCCAACCATGTCTTCCGCATTAGGTCCTTCGTCCTTTGTAGTCTTTGTCATGAGCCGCCATTATTAGATTCCTCTTCTTCTGGCTCTTTGTCTCTTCTGCTGGCGGTGGCTGGAGAAAATAGATTAATAGCGAAAAAAAGGTGGAAGAGGGGATCTCTGCAAAGTTATTTACTTACTGCTCTATCTGAATAACTTTTTTCAAAGGGCAAAAATACATAACGCCACTTAAAAAGCCGGTGCAAATCATAGTTTAAGTCAACTTTCGTAATTTTAAGAAAATTATTCTGTCGCAAATTTTCTTTGTATCCTAGTCAGAAAAAATTGAATAATGGGTAGATTTCAGCTACTAAATCTTTAATGTTTAATGAAATTAGTTGTGCAAGTATAGTTGTTAGTAATTTTAATTATTTTTTTTTAAGGCTGCAGAGGTATAATTAAATTTTCAGAAATTTTTTCATGTTTCCTAATCGGTTTTTGAAGGATAGCAAAAAAAAATATTAAGGCTTTAGAACCAAGCATTCAATTATCAGCAATTTTTTCACTGCCCAAGGTCATTAATGCCAAGGGATTGTTAAGAAGATTACAGAGGTAGTATTCAATATGCAGATTTTTTTTTCTTTCTCTTTTTTCTTAAGAATTTTTTTTAAAGGATGAATTTCGGGTCCTGCTATTTTTATTTTTTTATTTTTAAGAAACTTTAAAACTACCAACTTGATAAATAATTGAGGATGGGACAGAAAAAGAGAATGAGTGATAGTAAACTAAAAAAAAATCTGTAAACCTCATAACCTCTACTGTGTTACTTATCAACATTAAATGAACAATGGAAATGTAATGGTAGTTGTCCATGAAACGGTGTGCCTTTCCAAGGAGGTATAAGCAGTGGGAGGTAGGCAGGTGGGTAAATGGTAGGATGTTTATTTTATATTTTGTATCCCTTTCATAACCCCTAGAACACCATTATGGAAGTTTCCGAGGTTTATGATTTTTTTTTCCTCCCACCCGCTACATTGAGCACTTCCAGCAGCCCCCTTTTTGTCAAATGACCTAAAATTCGGTATGTAGGGCTGTGTTCGAGGCATAACGATACCATTAAAGTGGGGGTAAATTTCTGTCAAAATTGCGGTATGTTTAGATTAGAATAGAATAGAAAAATAAAGTTTATTATGGGACTAGGTCCTTTAAGAATAACAGAAAAATGTCTGACCAAAGACTTAAGTTTATAAAAATCAATTGATATTTATAGTAATCTCGATTACAACATGTAAGTAACGAAAAAAAAAGCAGAATATTCTTCTGGTAAAAAAATAAAATAATAAAAATAATGAAACATTACAGAGTTAAAACAACGTTAAAAACCATTACCAAATTTGTATGCTAATTGAAACAATTATTTACTAATCAAGATATTAATCTTAAATTAAAAGTTCATGATTAGACAGCGTCTTTTTGGAAAGTGAAGGTGGAATTTGTGGAACTCCACTTCCAGCAGCCCCATATGGGGATGAATTATCAACAAAATTTCAGTATGTTAGGGCCTTTTGTGGCTTTTAACTTTTTCCTTCCCCACCATCATTTTAATATTTTGTATTTTAGTGTAAATGCGATCTTAGTGACGGAGCTTTGCTGCTCGCGTTTTTTAATTTTTTTTTATTTGGCTCTTTCATTTTCATGACGATGAGTAGGCCTTAGGAAGTTCTTGTCCTCCTACTTTCACTAGTTTTCTCCAGCCTCTTCTCTTTGGGTGCCGAAGTCAATTATCATAAATATTAGACTGATGGCCATCCATATTCATGTATGATAATTTCATCATGAAGGGCGGGCGGTTTATTCAGAAAATGTAGTTTCCATATTTTCCTCATTCTCATTACCTGGCGGAATGGAGCTTTGTCGGAGATTTCTTATCGCCGCTCGCTTCGAGTAATGGAGCAATTCCTTGCTCTGCCGCCTTGTTCAGAAAACAGGAAAGAGATAATGGAAGGAAATAAATAAAAAGATACAAAAGAGAGAAATAAAAAGGTTAATTTTTTCCCTTTTCTCCCTCCATCTCACCCTCTCTCTTGAAACTTTTTACCTTGTGTATATCACTCTCATTATTTAGGAAACTCCTAAAACCTTGTTTTCGCAGTGAAAGTTTTCTATCGTGGCACTACTTTCATGAAAGAGTGGCAGTGCGCTAGTGCCCTTGTCTACACGCTGAGTTGACCTTTGACAGTCATTTGTAAAAATGGCGGATTTAGAACGTCTTGACACCAAATGAACAGCTGAGTCATGATTATTTTAAGAAAGGCTACTCATTTATAAAAATTAAAAACATGAATCTAAAAACTTAATTTTAAATAACTAATTTAATATAAACTAAATTAATAATAATAAATGCTAAAAACAAAAATTCTAAATTAGGTAGTTTTTATTTCTCCTCCAAGAATTGAATAACGTCAAAACATTGATATATGAGAAAAATGTTTTCCTGCTCAGTCACCATTGCAGTTAAGGAAGATAAGGTGCGATAGTTCACAGTCAAGGTGGTTGGTTACATGTGGTTGTTAACGTGATGTGATAACCTGGCACTGTCCTGGCATCTACAGTCAGCTATAACGTCAAACCTGACAGTGCGACAGTACTGCCTTAACAGTTTACTCGATAGTATTGGCTGCGAAAGTCGCCCCCATGACAGTAAATGTCAACTTTTAAACCAGCCTTTTGAGAAACACATATCTAAACACAGAAATCTACCTGCAATTACTATCTTTTAAATTAAATATCTCTAGAGATGAAAAAGTATTTCTTTCAAAGCTTTACCCTGAATACAATCTTTCCTGAAAATATTTTTGATTGGTCATACATCCTCGAGAATATGTCCCTTTCCTCGATAATACTTTTCCCATTGGCCAAGTTCTCGATATAATTAATTTACTGGTTTCGTCCTTGGTGGAATATTTTAGGTGGATTGGGTGTGAGTGTATATATATATAATATATACATATATAATATATATATATATATATATATATATATTATTATTATTATTATTATTATTATTATTATTATTAGTCTGAAAGAAATAAAGAAGACAGAGAGGACGGGGCGAAGATCCATAATGATCTAAAAGGATTGCTATTATTATTCCGCCCCTCTGCTGGAGAACTGATTGACCAATTCCAGCGTAGAATGGACATCGTCTATCGTCGTACCCTAAGCCTCTGTCCTATTGGATTTTTCTTCCATTCTCTCTGTCCCTTTTCCTTCTCAGTCTGTAAATCACAACTTTTTTATTTTATTTTATTCCCTCATCCTCAATTTCCTACTTTTTTCTCACGTTAGTGTAGCTCTGGTAACTTCTTGTAATCTTGTAAATATCTTTCGGCACTGTCTGTATCTAGATTATTCGTTTTTTTTTTGTTTTCAATTATCCATGTCTCAACATCCCTCTCATAGAAACGATTCCTATCTTAAACATTTTCGGATATGGTATTAGTGATTGATATCCTTTAAAAACAAAAAATAATAATAATAAATTATATATATATATATATATATATATATATATATATATATATATATATATATATATATATATATATATATATATCTGACGTGCCCACTCACACGACTTTCCTTATCGCTTTGGGTCAAAATAAAATAGAAAAAATGTTTGCTATATCTTCCCTTATATTAGTTCGATTATTTATTAATTTTTTTCTTTATATTTTTAGTTTTGTAAACAATCATATTAACTTTTGAAGTGCACGTCCAGAATATTCGAGAAAATGTATAATTTTCGAGTTATCAAAAAAGTAAAGTAATGTGAACCAGAGGGATGTGGAGACATGGATAATTGATAACAAAAAAAAAAGAGAAGGAATAATGTAGATATAGACAATATCTAAGGATATTTACAAGATTACATACAAGAAGTTACCATGGTTCGTAGCAACATTAGGTTGGGTGACCCCCTCCAGCCTGTCTGTTCTCCCGCAAGCAATACATGTCTGTATGAATACTACATCGCGCGGCCAAAGTTCTCCATGGTCTATACTGACAACCGAAAAATAAACATAAAAGTGAATAGGTGTCCATAGCAACTTGCACTTTTTATTTTATGATATGTGTAAAATGTTCAAAACGCTATATCTACTAATTCTAGACCGATTTGGATGATTTTTGTTTTGTACAAAATTTAATTTTCTATCGTATAATTTTATATTCATTCAAGTGTATATACTTTTTGAGATATGCGCGAATAAAGTTTTATTTTCTTCATAATTTTTTTTTTCAGTTTTTTTCTAGAAGGAAGATTTTAGGAAAGTTTCATCAAAACCGTTTGAGCCGTTTTTGTGCTACAGTCTATAGACAAACACTTTTTCGAATATTGTGCGTCCGGTATTGCGCACTGGGTACCCGATTTCGTACAAAGCCATCAGGGGCCGAAACCATACAAAATAAAACAATAAAAAGCTACAAAATCGTTCCACTCGTTTAAGGGATAATCGTGGCACAGAGAGACAGATCGATGGCTGAAAATGCTTTTTAAGGTCTCAGGAGGCTCTGAAAGGCATAGATCCGTTGAAAGCTGCATATTGAAACTTTGCTCCGATTACAGCTACTTCCCTTCCTAACGGTAGGTGAGGACAGTAATGTTTCTATGGTTGTGCAAGGAGGTGATTCGGCCGAGATCACATCAGCCTTGTTATCCTTAACCATCTATAAGTTTTTATTAGCCTAAAACATTTTTTAATTTGTATGAATATATATTAAATATGTTTTAATATTACGCGATTTCGCTTTGGTATCGTTTACTATTTTAATTAAACATCAGTGTTTAATCTGAGATCATATTGCAATGGTAGTAGGCTTCTTGTGGTAGTGTTAAGATTCCAATCAAGTACGAATTTCTCTTTTATTGTGCTCCGACAATAACGCTCTTCTTCTTGGCCTAGGTGGTCATTGCATTCTTGTTGGTATTTTGTCCTACAAAGGAATGCACTCAGCCGAATAGGCTTTGGTTGAAATGGAATGTAACAATGGATTAAATAAGAGAATGGTTTTTCATTTAAAATATATTAACTGGTCTTTATTTATTACTTTCTTGTACGAAATATTGTAATGGAATTGTAATTGCAAGAGAAATATTGTAATCGCGTAAATTTTCGGTTTTAAAATTTCAAAGAAAATATCCATTTGACTCGTCGTGACGCCTGTACGTACGTTCGTTCGTATATCGCATAACTCATAAACGGTTAGCCATAGAAAGGTGAAATTTTCTATTTCGGATTATTGTAACATCTAATCTTAAACCTCCCTCCCTTTTAGTCATTGTATGATCACCGGAAGTGATACTTTATTTGAAGGTAATATTAGACTTTCATAAAAAAATTATATTAAAATTGATTGCAAAACATCTCAAACTCAGTATACAAGTCTTTTATATAAATAAAAATAATATACTCCATTTTTGTTAAAATTGGCCTGCCGGAAGTTGTACTTTGCCTGAAACTTTTTTTTTTTTTACTTCCCGCCTTTTTTTTGAACCACCGACTGATAGTTTAATAGGCGTACATGGAAGTCATGTGGCACATCAGATATTTTATTTGTTGAATGTTTCGACCACTAAAATCACTTACATTCTAGATAATTCAATACATAACTTTCTATATTTTTATAGTTTTTAAAAATGGTATAAGTTTTGTTGTTGTTTTGGAATCTCCGGTCCTGATAGGTGAGTCAAGTATAGCCTGTCCTGAGGCGGCTAAGAACCACTTCTCTCTTGTGTCCAAATTTCCCTTTGGACGTTTCACGGATTGTTTGTTACGGCATCTTTAGTTTATTGCGTTTCGTGATGAATGATGCAGCCATTCCAACCACACGTTATCGTTGATCCTAGATACAAATTACATCTTTGCTATCGGGTGTTATAGCAATTTGCCGTTTCTTTACTAATCCTTTCCTGCAAATGTATCCTTTCATTCCCGACGAGTCTACAATGACTTAAAAAAAAGATCTTACAGTCTGAGTTTTTCAATATTTTTAAATTCAATAAATTACATAATTAAAATATCAGATGTGGACACTACATGACTTCCTACATGACGCCTATTAAACTATAAATCCCTGTTTCAAAAAAAAAGGGAGAATAATAATAGTTTCAGGTAAAGTACCACTTCTGGCTACCAAATATTAACCAAAATCTAGTATGTTATTTATACTGATATTAAAGTCTTATTTACTAAATTTGAGATGTTTTGCATTTAATTTTCATATAATTCTTTATGAAAGTTTATTATGACGCGTAAATAAAATATCACTCCCGACTAGCCAATTTTTATCAAAATCTAGTATATAATTTTGATATGGAAGTCTTATATACCAAATTTGAGATGTTTTGGATTATATTTTAATATAATTTTTGATGAAGATCTATTGTGACGTTCATTTGAAGTACCACTTCCTCGTGATTAAGTAGTGACCGAAAAAGGAAGTTCAAAACTAGATTTTACAGCAATCCCAAATACAAAATTTTAACTTTTGTACGGTTTACCGTTTTTGAATTATGTGAGCTACGAACATACGTTCAGACGTCACGACGAAACTAGTCAAAATAGATTGAGGGATGGTAAAAATGGATATTTCCGTTGAAATTTGAAAACCTAAAATTTTCGCAATTACAATACTTCCTTTACTGCGTACTAAGAATTAAAAACGAAGCTAAATAACTTTTTTTAAGAAATCAGTATTAAATTAACATATTTTCGACATATTGCTGCTATATTTTTTAAAAGAGACATTACTTTTTTTTATTTTTAATTTGTCTGAATGTTGTTAAATTTACGTAATTAATAAAAACTTTGGATATATTACGGTTCAGTCGTATTTTTTTTAAACCCGTGAGGAGTTGTGAGTGCATTCTTTAGAAATATATCTAACTAAAAGTAATTATTATAATAGTTATTATAATTTACTAACTATTAATTCGAAGGGACCATCTTTCCTGCGAAGTAATCGCCCCAATATCATTTACAATATTTAGTTGGGATTTTTTTTTGTTATTTTATTATTGTTGCAAATGGAACTAACTCCGCTTCGCCTCGTTGCTGGGTGATAATATAATTACTATTTTTGTCTCGTAAGGACTCTTTCTAATTTGTGGAAATGGTCCAATTTGGTTTTATGAATAAAGTCTTTCATTGGCGCGGTTTTTGTGCCTATTAATATTGAGATTCCGTCGTGTTTTTCCCTTATTTATGAGAGCCGCTTTTGAAATAGTTGAAATTCTTTGTCCTTCTAGAACACGAATTAACAACTGTGGGGAGTGATTTAGTGGATTAAATTTAGATATTTCTATGTTCGGAATCAAATAAAAATAAAAATTTGCTCCGCAGCATTTTTAATCGTATTTTCCCCGAAAATAATAAACTTTTGCACTGTATCGAAGGTTATCGAAAGTAGTCGAGGTTATCCATTTCTTTACTCCTTTGAACACGATTGTAGGGGTTTCTTGTATGTCAGACACACATGAATACATTTGCGCCTTTCCAATGTAGTGGTGGTAAATTGTAATCAACATTTCGGTTTCTTTATCTGGTTCTTCTCAAATTTAAGGCTTTGCGCATCTCTACAGTCCCTACAAAATGAGTTAGAGGATTGAAAATTTGTATGTGAATTGGGTTGGTGTAAGAGAAGCCCCTTTTGGGCTATTTTGATGTTTTCATGATCTTTTTGCTCATGAATTTTTAAAAAAATAAATAATTTTAAAGGTTTTTTATTTTTCAAAAATTTGTTTATTAATATTTTATCGCTATTGGAAGATTTCAAAAGCCTCTCAAAACAAAGTCTCTGAAATACCTGTATATATTTGCATAAGTAATATACGTTTTACCAATTCAGGCATCATCAGAATAGAAAATTGATATCACAAATCTGCAGACAGTAGAGAGCACATCTCACATCAACACTTTAAAGAAAAACCAGTGATAATACATTTCTTGAAAGCAGTTGAGCATATTCTGAACTGTCTTGTTGGGATAATGAGTTATGTGATTGGAATTGCTAAATGCGATCTTTTGTTTTTTTGTCCTGATGATTGATAAACGAGTTGGTGGAATGTTGTCTGGTTGATTCGAGAATTTTTTTTAAGAATTTCCATCGATATCACAACAGAAAATGTCATCTCTTTTTTCGAGTTTTTGTTTTTATTAATTTATATAATTCTTTATTACATTTAATTATGCTGTTGTAAGTAGGGTGTTTATGTAGTGCAATGTTGAGCTTTGCTCGTAGAGAGGACTGTGCTGGTTATTGCTCTAATTTAGGTCTGTAATATGGTAATGCTTATCTCCTCCCTCTCCCTCTCCGCTCCCCCTCCTCCCTTCGTCCCCACGACCCCCTAAATGGCGGGCATTATGGCCTCCCGCACCTGTACCTGCTCCTAACTGACAACAACTGCCGTTCCAACAGGCCAAGAAGGAGTGGACAACTGTTGTTTGGGACAGTTTGTCCTCTCGCGGCCTTCTTGATAATAGGGGACCCTCTCTCCAGAATATTGTAGCCATTCTATACTGATAGTTCCTACAATAACTTGCCAAGCTAACTTTGCGTAATGACAAATGTAGAGAAGTTAGACAATCACCAAATTCTGCTAATAGAGGTAAAATATTAAACCCTGAAATGAATACGGATAAAACAAAATATATTGCAAGACGCAGAAGTCGAATCCGTATAGAACTAAAAGAAAATAAATTCAAGAGGAAACAAAGGTAATGTTGAAAGTCATGTATTTCTCAGTGGCGAAATTATTTAGTTTGCGCCTATTTTTCAGAAATGAAATAGTATATAAAATACTAGATGCTCCCCACGGTTTCACCTGCGTTAAATTTGGATTGACATCTACATTCTCTTATAATAATTTAACACTTATTAAAAAATATATTTAGTCAATCTGCTTCCACGGATATGAAGTTGTTATGACAACGACATTTACGTAAGTTGGACACTTTTACTCTTTAACAATTTATTTTTGGTTACGGCTCTGTTCCCTTAGATCGTCGCGTGGTGTTATAAAGTCCCTTCCTCCAATATATTGTCTAATCTAATAAAAATATGTTTTCAAATTGGATCGAGTTCCTTAAATTAGCGCTTTCAAGCAAACAAACTCTTCAGCTTTATGTAATAGTATACGAGACGTAAATGGATGGATTAAGTTATCAGACCTTGCGGACTTGGGTTTTGATTGGGCTCGGTCAAAGGTCGAACCCTTGGGTTCTTCGTTTAGCCTTGATATCAGTTTTTTTTTTTTTTTTTTTAGTTTTTTTGCTTATTTTAGGTAATGAAACTGACCTTATTGATGAGGTAATCAGTCGGCATCAACGGTAGGTACTAACGGTGCAAAGCGATAAGGGGATAAAAAATGTTAGCCGCAGAGTCTGAGTGGAAGGAACCGCTCCTGGATTAGGAAGTTAATCACACCGCCGCTGTTTGGAGCTAGCTGCTGATAAAGAAAGGAACTGTTTAATGATCTGGGAAATTACTTGTGGCCTCTAAGGTATGTTGTGCTCCACCTCTTCCAGCTATTCCTAAACTGGGCTAGATCTCGTTGGAGAGAATTAGTAGTATAGTAGAGGGTTAACCTAGGTGACTACTATATTTTAACATTAGGGTCTTTTGTCGAAAAGACATGCCAGTTATATTTTATAACTGATACATGTTAAAGAAATTACACAAACTTTAAAAGGAAACATATGCATTTTAATAGATAACCTCAAAAATTAAACAATAAATACATATAAATTTGAGGACAAAATTCAGCGATGTGTTCCATTATCTTTTGAAACAAACACTCCTTCTCATACCTACTCCAACATGTCCCTCCTAGTCCCGCATTCCTTCCTGTTATGTCGTTTCACTGAAGCCCACATGAGTCGTACCTTCATTTGATGTCCTTTTGCACATACCTTAGTACTAGCAATGATATTTTGATTCTGTACAAACTTAGGAGCAGCATCATCATTTCTTATGTGTTCACTTAACTGGAATATATTCATCTTATACCGGTTCAGTGTCACAATTAAAACAATATCTCAGTTAGCATATGATTTAATTGAAATATAACTAACTACTTAGCTATATTGTTATAACTGCTTAGATAACATGTACCAGTTATAAAATATAACTGGCATGTCTTTTCGACAAAAGAACCTCATATTATATTAGGTTATATAATTAATATATTATATTATATTATATTACAAAATATATTATTGTTCTAATGATTAAAGTATCAGACATAATTTTTTGAAAAAAATATTGTTGGGCTTAGTTATACTTGGAAACTTTAATTTGACGGACGTTTCCTTAAATTACATTTGATGCTAGGAAGGTAAAATGTGTAAGTCTTGTCCAATAACCCCTTGATTCTTATTCTCTTAGGGGTTTACAATGGATCATCTAGGCTAGGTGTAGATTGTGGATTTCATAATTATATGTTAATGACGAGAAGTAGAAGTACATAAATAATACATTTAACCAAAAAAAATACTAAAAAAACTTTTTAGAAAAAAAAAACGACTTCAAAACTGTGCACAAAACTAAAGAGATAGAAATAATTTTTCATTAAAAAGTAAATTATTAAGTAACATTAGTAACAGTTCCAAACCAATCTGAACAGAACAATAACTTAATATTTTTTTATTTCGGTGCCAAGCCAACAAGAGTGGAACACAACTCGTTCTTTTCAACCATTAATTTGTTTTAAGTTCTTCTCTTCAAAATTCTCAAGTGATGGGGAGGCTTGGAACCGACATCAGGAAGTATTAACTTATTGTGGTGTTACTTTTGTAAGAAAATTATTTCTATCTCTTTAATGGTTCACGTGTACAGTTTTGAAGTTGTTTTTTTTCACTCAAAAGTTTTTATTTATTTATTTTTACCGTTCCGGTGTATTTTTTTTGTTTCGTATTCCTCGAACTTGTGTAAATATAAAGTACGAAATGCATGGGTGACGCCTACTAAACACGCTGCTTTTATGATGAAGTAAAGATTAGCTATAGAATTTTATTTAGTATAGAATAAAAACTGTTAGAGTCGCCCTTTTTACTTCCTTGTACGAAGTAAAGGAAGTATTGTAATCGCGAAAATTTTCGGTTTTCAGATTTCAACGGAAATATCCATTTTGATCATCCCTGAATCCATTTTGACTAGTTTCGTCGTGGCGTCTGTACGTACGTACGTTCGTTCGTATTTCGCATAACTCAAAAACGGTTTGCCGTAGAAAGTTGAAATGTTGTATTTAGGATTGTTGTAAAATCTAGTTGTGAACCTCCCTTTTTGGTCACTGCTTGATCACCGGAAGTGGTACTTTCCTTGTAGGTCATAATTGATTTCCATCAAAAATTATATTAAAATACTATGCAAAACTTCTCAAATTTGGTATTTATAACTTATATATTGATTTAAATAAAATACTAGATTTTGGTCTAAATTGGAAAACCGGAAGTGGTACTTTACTTGAAGATCATATTAGACTTTCAATAGAAAATTTTTGTAACCCCCCTTTTTTGTAATTATTGTAAATTGAGGATGTTTTAGGTTTCAAGATACGTAGGAACCAAATATCGAATAAAAAAAATTCCGTCCACAAAGTTTTTTGGTACTTTTATTGTACAAAGCAAAAGCTAATGAAATTCCCTACAATATGAAATAAAAATCATTTAAATCGGACCATTATTAGCTGAGATATTGCGTAAGGAACTTCTGAGACTGATTCTTCTGGCGGCTAGTCATCCTGCTTCCTGACTTATTTATTGGGCTTCTGACTTCCTCGTATCTCTCTGTTTTATTCTTCCTTGGATTATTTCTTTACTTCCTTTAGCTTCCTTAGTCGGAAACTAGTAACCAAATTCAGTATCACTTTTTGAGCCACGGATTTATAATTTAATAGGCGTACAAGGAAGTCATGTGTTGCCCACATCAGATATTTTTTTTTTTTCTAAGTACCTAACTATGCTTATTAATTGCCCACTGTTTAAAAAATGACTATTTTATTTATTTGAAAAGAAAAGAATCAAATAGATTCCGAAATATGCCTGCAAACTATTTTAATTATTGCGAGTGATTAGTTGTCCATTGAGACGTGTGTTTTCCAATCTCCAACAAAATTGAAAAAAAAAAATATAATGTTTGAAGTATTCTATACTTTTTGTTGCTGTTACATATTATATCATGTGCAAGTTCGTTGTTATATGCGTAAATTCGTAAACACAAGATAATATTTAGTCTGAAAAGAATGTATTTAATGTTAAATCAATTACATGAATATGTAAGGTACAGTATCACAACAAACTCAAAGTTATAGTACCTGAAAAGAATAAATAAAATTACAATGTTTGTTCACCACATACATATAACAATATCAATTAGTTTACAAAGTGTAACCTTCCTCTCATATGTTTTAAAATAATACTCTTCCAGCTGTATGAGATATCGATGTAATTTACATATGTAATAAAATATAAATTACAAATATTTAAAAAACTAAAAAATACTTTTAGAGATAAAATGTTTGGCGGATGCTGTAGAAAAAAAATCATCAATTTGTGAGAATTTATATAGCAGACAGGGTTCTTATTAATTTTTAATCTATTTATTTGTTATCGATAAAGTAATAAATTCAACTTTGATAATAATTAAATCCTTCAGCGCCAATTGTCACTTAGCTCAATTAGCTACTTATTTATTTAATTTAAATTATAATAATATAATTATATAATAATAATAATTGTTTCTAAACTAATGCTTATAATTTTGATTGCTGCTTTATTTTTAAAAATTTTGTACGTCAGAGGTGGACTGTCACAAGTAACATTTTTAGAATTCTACACCTCTGATTCACTTTTATACGATATTGCCGGTACCCATAAATTTAATGAAATGTACATGTTTCATCATTCATTGGAATATAGTTGATTTTTTATTCTGTTTATATAAAATGTTGGTTTGTCTGTGATGATTCGTTTGGAGTTTCGTATTGTTTGTTGTTATACTTTGTCAATAAAGGCTGCTCTAATTACCAGCGCACTCCTTTCGGAACAATACCTTTCCAGCCGGAAGCGAATGCCTGAAATACTTTCACAATGGTTATATAGAAAGCTGAGCCTGCTCTGCAATAATTCGTTGGCTTCTGCAACAATAGAGGTCGTTAACCTACCGCGGTCCGGATCCAGTCGGAGGATTATCCCAGAGTAAAGAGGCATCTGGATACGAAGATAATCCAGGAGGACACTGGAGGATATACTGCTGCGAAGGCGCTATAACTCAGAGGGCGTAGGATTCGTGGTGCTGCGATGCCTGGGTTGGAGCCCCGCCAAGCGTAGGCACTATTCGCGGACTGTTCTGAAAAATAAGTTATGGCCGAGTTGGATGATTCAGAGCCTGATCAACAAGTGACCGCGTGTCTGCATTCCTCCTCAATTCGTTTCTTTAGGTAAATCGGAGAAGTAATTTCTTATCGTAAATAGGTAAATCAATCCATCCGCTCCATTGCCTTAAATGTTATATTATCATAGGATCTATAACTGTAAATAGTTCTACATTATTATTATTATTGCAGAATTAAGGAACAATGTTTTCAGTCTCTCAAATAGCAGTAAGTAACCAACTATCCAATGTTTCGCTAATTCAATCATCAGGGCTCACAAATATAAAATCATTTAAATACAGAATACATATATAATATAATATCATATTATACATCTCACTTTTACTGCCTAAAAAAAGACACGTCATTACTCCAAAATAATAGATGTAAATCCGGCACGCTCCCTCCTTAAGGTACATTCAAAATCCTCCTATTCCAGTTTCTCTTCACAATACAGTCCGACTCTGTCTGATTATATATGACCTCTGTTATGAAAAGCTGGTTCCAATAATTAAGTTTTTTTTCTTAATAAATATCCTTTGATTTCAGACTTGTTTTCGATTTATTCGAATTTGTTTTTTGGAGTGGGGAGTAAAAATATGTTTTTCCTGAGTAGATTTATCCTACCGTAAAAAGTGTGCTTTTTTTATCTCAGAATAATAAACAATCTCAGATTAAAAGAAACATGCATTTTACAGTACTAATTTATTTTTTTTTTAGTAAATATACTTAAAATTAATATAACTCAATATTTATATTTTATTATCCAGACCCCTTGGCTTCTTACCTCCTGAATTAAGCAATTATTTGTTTAATAATGTTAACCGGTTTTGAATGTTTTTAGTAATATTGGTTTTGGGGTATCGGATATGAAGATGTTGCCCATCTCTAAAATGAAATCAAGGACGATCAAGTCAGTTTATGACGTAAGTATTAATTCCGGATTATAGTTTATGCCTTGCGAAAGGGACGTAATAAAATGGGCTTGAAATATATCCCGCTCCCTTGTGGGGTCAATTGATGCCCGAAGCGATTTATTTTTTAAAAGGGTAGTACCCATTCATCGTGGCTTGGGTTTTATATTGGTTCTAACCAGGGTTTTATATTGGGTCCGGTCCTCACTGGGCTAAAAGAGGATTTAGTACCCTGCCAATTTGGAGGGTCGTCGAATGGCCTCTGTCATATTTGCTTTGGCCGAATTAATTTATTCCAAAGTCCCCTCCTCAGCCTTCTTTAATTTCGGCCCTGTAACGACATTTTTTCCAAATTGAAGTTGGGGAATATTTTTGCGGTCTAATATTAAAAAATTCTCTTTTTCTCTCATCTCCGACACGATTTGTTGGAATTTAGAAATAGCTTTTATTGGGTAAAAACAAAATTGTTTGGCTTGTCGGAATATTTATTAGCGTTCCATCAGAGCTCCTTGTTTTTTACTTTCTTGTACTCAGTAAATGAAGTATTGTAAATTTTCGGTTTGACTATTTTCGTCGTGACGTACGTTTGTATCTCGATTAACTCTAAAACGGTTAGCCGTAAAAAGTTTTTGTATTTTGTATTTGGGATTATTGTTAAGTTTAGTTGTGAACCTCCCTTTTTGGCCTCTGCATGATTACCGGAAGCGGTACTTTATTTAAAGGTCATTATTGATTGTAGTCACAAATTATATTAAAATATAATGCAAAATTTCTCAAATTTGGTTTTTAAGATTTACATATCAATATAAATAACATAATAAATTTTGGTTAAAATTGGCAAACCGGAAGTGGTACTTTGCTTGAAGGTCATATTAGACTTTCATCAAAAATTATATTAAAATATTATGTAAAACATCTGAAATTTGATAAATTGAATTTTTATATCGATATGAATGTATTTACTTTATTTTGGTTCAAATTGGTGAGCCGAAAAGGGTACTTTACTTGAAGGTCATAATAAGCTTACATCCAAAATTATATTAAAATTAAATAATGAGATCATATGATTCGGTAATAAAGGTTACTTTTTCATTTTTTTTCACTCTAATTAAACATTTTTATTACGTGTTCTAAATGTTAAAATAGAGTGTAGAATACATGTTTTCTTCCCCATTTGTTTGTGTGTGTGTCAATAGATGGATGTCGCGACGCCGAGTGTCGTTTTTGAGATACTGCATTCTTCGGAGACTTGTAACTAAATTCAGAATCATTTTTTGAGGCACCGATTTATAGTTTAATAGGCCTACAAGGAAGTCATGCGTTGCTCACATCATATATTTTTATAAATGATAACAATATATAAATTTAAAGATGAAATTTAAAAATGAATTAAAATATTACAAATTTTGTGGTTTTAAGAAATTTACGGTTGGACCGTTGTTATGTAAGGCGTCGTGTGTTTTTTATAACTAATCCCGCTGCCTAATTTAGAAGCTAGATGGAACACGTGTTTCCCAAATGTGTATGGCACGTGTCTGCTCTGTTGGTTTGTATTACTTGTCAAAACATTTTATTTTTTTTCTAGTACCTTCCCTATGTTTATATGTCTTCGGCTCTGAACAAGTTTTTTAGGAATACTGCTGTTTTTCGGTTTTATTACTAATTGCTTTTTAGTTGCAATCAAGCAGTTGTTTAAAATTATATAAGAACGGATTTACGAGCCTTTGCATCTACTTAATTCTATTGAATTTTTTTTTGTATGTAATTATTTACATCAATTTAAAATCTATAATTTTTTAATCTGGCATTTCAAATTTACTGTGTATTTATTTATTTTATTATCAATGATTTTTTAAATTGAGGTTTTCTTCTTAAGATGCTTAGCAAGGTACTTAACTTTTGAGCCGGTCGACTAGTAAATTAGTGAACATTTTGAAAAATTGGTACTTCCATTACATAAATAACTAATTTTAAACCACATTTCATTTCTAAAATCTCAGATTTTAATCTTTTTTCACAATGAATACTAGGATAAAAAAGCGTGAGTAGCATTGTGCCTTGACTAAATACATAATTTGAAAATTTCAAAATGGAGGAGAAAAAATGTGAGATCCCAAAAAGGCACTTCTTTAACATCAATTCAATTTGCATACAAATTTTCAACCCAGTAACTTATTAATTGCGCTGTAGATGTGCGCAAAACCGCGAAAAAGGACGGGGAGAAGGCAATGCAAAAGTCTATTATTTTCGGGGAAAATACAACAAAAAAAAGGTTACAGTATTTGAACATATGTTTTTTTCCACTATGCATCGTATGTCGGATAAGACTCCGATTTAGTTTGCGTAGAAAACATGCGTTCCCTTCACACGGTCCGATAATTATACTCGGACATCCGATTTATCGAGGTGCCGTGAGACTGAAGTAAATATAGGATACGACTCTGATAATTATCGGACCGTGTTAATGGAACGTATTATTTCTCCGTAAACTAAATCGGTGTCGGATCCGGCTACGAAATTTATCGGACCGTGTAAAAATGCCATAAGAGATGTTTCAACAAAGTTCTCTTGAGAAATATAAATTGTGTCTAACCTAGCAGTTTACGTTTTAAAAGCCAACTCCTAAAATTCGCATTTGCGAGATTGTTTAAAAGAAATAAACATGTAATAATTTTAATATAAATATATGTATTTTGTTTTGAGCCATAAAATGTTATGTTGGACGAGACCATTAGATACAGAAAAAAATTAAATAAATAACGAAGCACTATGAGTTGTGGGTTCCTGAAATTTATTGAGCGCTTTCATTTGTCAAGCGGACAATCTCTTATTTATAGCCTCTCCCCGCCTGTTTTATTTTTAATCTTTTTTTTTCTCTTTAGCCTGTACTCAGTCTATTTATTGTCTCGGACGGCAATGCGAGCTATATCTGGAAACGAAAAAAATAAAACAAATAAATGGAAGACGTCGTATGCTGGCAGATTTATCTAAAAAGATCCCCAAAAAGCCGCCGTTGAGTAGCAATTAAAGTGGAGTAGCGGACTAATTGCCGGGGGACAGTGGCGTTAATAGGACGACAGTGGGGCCGACGGGAAGGGGGGCGGGAAGAGGGGCCAGCGCGGGGACACCTAAAGATCTGTGTTTCATGCTGTCTGCCAAGATTTGTCAAGAGTTTTTGGCTAGAGTCCAGTCTTTTCTCTTCCCTATGAGCCGGTATATATCCCCTCTGTCCCAGAGATGTCTAATGGTCGGGGCATTCCTTGGGGGATCGCGTCTCGTTTATTCGGAGCTGCCAATCCGCTCTGTGATCTGGCCTAACATTTCTCTGTCGAGATTCCTGAGTGTCTCAGGTGTTCCCCTCGTGAGGCAGGTTTGGAATCGACTGTGGTACAATCGAATATCCACAAATCTTTAAATACACATTTGAATGATACCATAAAATCTGATTTGATGCACTATTTTTGTTATATTACAATATACCATATAGTTATTATAATTACCTGTTGTCTTGCTTTTTTTTTATTGTTAAAACTTTTTTTTTTCCGGATGGAAGGAAATATTAATGTGATTATCTTTAATTCGGATCCAGCGACTCCGGATTTGTGAATTAAAAGCGATTTTAACTATACATATATATATATATATATATATATATATATATATATATATATATATATATGTATTTATTTTCGAGATATAAACGAAAAACAGAAAAATGTGACATTCTCCCCCTCCTCACTTTGCCTCTGTTCTTAGATCCGGGTACTTTTAGTGTGTTTTCCTTTTAACTAGTACAAAAAAAAGCTGTGTAGTCACAGACCCCGTTTTTGAACATTCATTGACCGGACTAAAGTAATTTTAGTGTGAGTTTAAGTGATTTAAAAAAAAAAAAACTTTAAAGTCTTTAATTATCGTAAATAAACTAACAAACTGACTGACATGAGAAATAACTAAGAATGAGACAGAGAAAGAAAATTAGTAAGAAATCTGTAAACCACAAAATCGTTATTCGGTTATTATGAACGTGAAATAAGCAATGGACATTCTGTTAGTCTTTTGCGCGACGTATAAAGCCGACTAAACATATGGATACGCGGTTGGCTGAACCAAGGCGGCTTGCGTCTCTAAACACAAAAGAAGTGATCCGACGAACCGTTGTCCCCATCTGTATAGCGGGCTTGAAGGTGTATCTTTATCAATGAGGTAAGCACTAGGAGTTACGAGGTGTGTTCAAAAAATAAGGTGACTTCAAATTTCGCGGGTTAGGTACGTTCGATTTTTAATTTTTTTTTTCTTATGTTGGTACACTCTTCCCGAACATTAATATTCACAGTTTCAGCTATATAGAATTTTTTGTTTGTATGTGAGATACATAAAGGTTAGAACTGTTTTGCGTGTTCGGCCATCTGTTGCTGTCGAAAAAATGGATCAAAGAATTTCCATCAAATTCTGTGTAAAAAATGGAATTAAGTGCTCCGAAACGCTTGAAATATTGAAAGTGGCATATGGTGAGTGTACTCTGAGTAAAAAAAATGTTTATGAGTGGTACAAACTCTTCCAAGAAGGCCGAGAAATTGTTGAAGATGAAGCTCGCCCTGGACGCCCCAGCATTTCAACAACAGATGAAAATGTTAAAGAAGTAAAGGTTCTGAATAATCGTCGAATCACTATTTTGGGCATGAAACGTGTGTCAGCAAAGTTTGTTCCAAAACTGCTGAATTTTGACCAAAAAAGTCGTCGCATGTCCATCTCTCAGGAGATGCTTAATGACGTCAATGACGATCCAGACTTGCTCAAAAGGGTCATAACTGGTGACGAAACATGGGTTATGACGTCGAAACCAAAGCCCAATCATCCCAATGGAAGCAGCCAGACGAGCCAAGACCGAAAAAAGCACGCCAAGTTCGGTCAAATGTGAAAGTTTTGCTCACCGTTTTCTTCGATTACAACGGCGTAGTGCATCTCGAGTTCTTACCACAAGGTCGTACTCTCAATAAGGAGTACTAGCAATACGAAAAAAACGCCCTAATTTGTGGAAAGACAATTCGTGGATTTTGCATCACGATAATGCACCTGCTCACACATCGTTGCTTGTTAGTAGTGTTTTGGCCAAAACCAACACCATAATCATGCCTCAACCACCATATTCACCGGACTTGGCCCCCTGCGACTTCTTTCTGTTCCCAAAACTCAAATGACCCATGAAAGGACGGAGGTTTGCCACAATTGAGGAAATAATGACGGCATCGCTGAAAGTACTCAAGGACATACCAAAAAGTGCATTTCAGAAGTGCTTTGAAGATTGGAAAAAGCGCTCGCACAAATGTATTATGTCTGAGGGGGATTACTTTGAAGGGGACAACATAAATATTGATGAATAAATAAATATTTTTTGAGAAAATTACATAGTCACCTTATTTTTTGAACACCCCTCGTCTGTATGTGGGTTAAAGGTACATACAGAACAGAATAATATTATTGAGTACTCTTGAAAACGTTATTTATTCTATGCTCTTTGAGAAGCTAGGATATTTATTTCGTATTTTTTCCTCAATAGATTTTTTTCCTTTTTTTTCGAAATTTATTTTTAATCAGTTGTTTTCTACGCTTTTTGGATTTTAAAATAAAAGCGATTATAACCGATAGTGTAAAAAACGAAAATAAAACGGTTATTCGATTCGAAAAAACCGGTTATCGATTAGAACCGACCGGTTATTGACATCCCTAGCCTTCATATTCCTTCCTGAGGTATTTACTGTTACCCGCATTAAGCCCTCTTGTATTAGCGGCAAGGAATTACTTAGCTACTCATATGTGCCTAATGACGTGGAATGCCCTCGGTAAAACTCTGAATAGGTATCGAATTTTTACCTATTAGAGTTGACGCTTGGTGAAACTCCCATCTCATTTTCGATATTGGAAGAAGGTGGGTTGGGTAAATGTGTTTCCAATATGCATCAATCAACTTGGGATTAATACGTTCCGAAGGGGGTTGGGGGGTAGTTGGATGAAAAATTATTTATTTCCGTATCGTTAATCTTGTCTTAAATTTTTCGGGAGAAGAAATAAATGAAACAGCCGGAGCTTAATTTATTTTAAATATAATTCATAGTTAGGGGAGGAGAGAGAAAATAATTTTTATTATAGAAAATATAAATAAGTAAATAGTTTTTGAAACCCGAAGGTTCGATGCCGATAACATTGACTGCTTGCAAACCGCCATCCACTGACTCATCCTTCGTCGGTCCAAATATTCTACGAAATAATAGGGTGTATCAAAAATAATGACCATTTTTCAACAACAAGTCGATATTTTTATTTCTTTAATATAATAGAGAATTAATATTCAAAATATATCCTATTATGATCCACTGTTGTCAATCATCTTTAACCCAGTTGCTCGATGCCATGCCACTACCTCTCCTTGGTGCATCTGTCGAAAAACTCTTGAACCACATTGTCAACCTTTACAAACTTTTTATTTATCTTTTGTCTTGAAGAACGTGGGGATGGGACGATGTCTGGACTGAATGGTGGGTGTGTGAGAAGATCGGTCTCCTGAAGATTTTTCTGCGTCCAACTGAAATTGTGTGCCCGAGCGTTATCCTGCTGTTACTTAGAATACCTTAACGGTTACCAAAGCTGGGTAACACTGATAATTTCTCATGTTAACTATCTAACTGTTCACAGTGAAGTTCGGAGTTCTTAGAATAACTCATGGAATGTCGTCAATATCCATTAATGATCAACCTGAGCCCATCTTCTGTTCCAAGGACGTATCTCCTCTGCTGATTTTTTAAACCAACAGCGTGCGTTGTTCGATGGTCAAGGACACCTTCACCTTCTGTTTGAATGATTTAACGTATTGCTTCAGCGGCTGTAGATTTTTCTACGATTTTTTTTTTTTGATGTTACTAGTATTTCGTAAGAGACCATCTTTCTTCTTGAGCTGAAGCTGACGGACTAAGGCTTTATTGAACGGATCTAATGTTTTAAAACAAGCTTACTTAATGATTTACACGAGAGTATTAGTTATTGGTAAAGATTGAATAGGGTTAAAGGTGTGTATTTACATCCTTTGATAAAAGTGTATTTTTTATATACCCCATTACATTATATTCAAAACAGTCTTTAAGGCGTTGTTCTTACTTTAATGTTAGCGGCCACGTTTCTAATTCGTATAGAAGAGTATGAAGCATATTAGTTTTGTAAATCCTACTTTTACTGTCTTGACAATTGTCGCGAGTCTAATAATATCATAACTGAAAAAGCATTTCTCGCTTTTTACATCTCTTTTATTTCCTTTTGAATTTCGTTCATGCTAATAATAATAGACCTCAAATTTCTTCACGTGTTTAAACTAATTTCTTCTTATGTCTATTTCACCGAAATCGTCGAAGCTTCTGCTGCTAACGATGCTTCTGTTTTTACCGTACTTATTTCTAAATCTAATTTATTACAGTATTGCAGCAACATCGTTATATTCGGTTTTATAGTTTCCACCTCCTGACACAGAAGTTCCAAATCAACAGCAAACCTAATGGGGAAGGAAAGTCTCCCTGATTTTAATCTCATCGGAGATTAAATTTTGGAATAATGACAATATACTCAAACTGTATTAAGTGCTTAGTTGGTCAGTGGTTATCAAAATGGGTGCCGCAATTTTTTGAATATTTAAATTATAGTGTTATATAAATAATCAAAAGAATTGGAGACTGGGCATCATGATACAAAAAAATAATCGGTCTAATGAAATAAAAAAATAAGGTAGACCCGAGCTATAACCAAGCTAGTTTTCATTGACAACAATCTAAAAATAGGCTAAATGGCACAGCCATTATTAATGGTGCATGAATATTAGTGATAATGGCATTTAGTCGACTTTATAGGTTGTTGGTAATGGCATTTAGCTTGTTGTTTTTTTTTTCTATTTCAATAATCACTTAGCCCGTCATTGCTGTCCATTCTTCAATTGAATCGTTTATTTCAGAAACACGTTAACAGTCATTTTTACTAAATTTGTGTTTAGTATCTTATTGTGAAGGCATGCTGGTTATGCAGAAACCCGTCATCTACTATTCCGCTTTATACGTTAGTATTTTCAGTGAAATTACGATTAGAGAAGAAACCCGACAAAAGACATCAAATTGCGTGTTTTTATTCATTTGAGTGAACAGTTAAGTATACATAATTTCTTTCCGAAATAAACGATTCCATTACAAAAAAAAATAATATATTTTTTTAAATTATAAATCTATGTTTCTTTTCTTTTTCTATTTCTCATCCTTCATATCTTTACTAACTGTAAAAAGCCAGCTTCAAGTGTGTGTGTGTATATATATATATATATATATATATATACAATGATTGGCGTACCGTGAATTCAGTTTAATAATTTCAGTCTGCCACCAATCTGACAAAAAAGTCTAGATCATCTAACATCGCTTAACATTAAAAGTATTCATTGCTAACACAATTATTATGAAAATTCTGACTGATAATGATCATGAATATCATCACTACTATATCCTTCACAAAACTTACAATATCATAATTATCTCTATATGCTTTACATACTTCCAAATCTTCATACTAGTAGTCATTTCAATTAATAGTTTTCATATATTTTATTATATCATGTATAATGTACTTTATTGTTTCGTTTGTGAAATTCAAAACGTTATATGGATAATCTGATTATGTACTCGTGATTTATAACATTTCTTTCATTATTTTCACTATACTTTAATTTTTCATTTTTCATATATTTTTATCTTGCTTGTCATTTCTATTTTTTATCATTTTTTACTGTTATTGGTTCTGCCTCTGTAGTTTTCAACGTTGTTGTTTTTTTCTTTTAGCCCTGATGATGGCCTATAACTTAGGCCGAAACGTTGGCACAAAATAAATTAGTCATACTTATCAATGCCTTAGTCTTTGATCGACCCCTCCTCTGGCATCAACTCGGGCATCAAGATCCATGTATGATTTTAAAGGATGTATTGGGTCCTGCGTTTTAAGGCCCTAAAACCTACAGTTTTTGAGATGACGCACGAGATAGAGGCATCTATGCCAACTTTATTATGTGTCGACAACTCCTTACCCAGTGGACTAAGCACAAAAACTTTTTTTAAGTGTAAAATTATTCTGTGAAAACATTATTTTGTGAATAAAATATTGTATTTAGGTTTGTATGAATGATAGAAAAGATTATAGAGGTATGCATTACCATGTTTAATAATAAAGGCACTGTTAAATAAGAATACTAAACATAAAATATCTGATGTGGGCAACACGACTTCCTTGTACGCCTATTAAATTATAAATCCGTGGCTCAAAAAGTGATACTGAATTTGGTTACTAGTTTCCGACTATGGAAGCTAAAGGAAGTAAAGAAATAATCCAAGGAAGAATAAAACAGAGAGATACGAGGATTGAGAAGCCCAATAAATAATTCAGGAAGCAGGATGACTAGGCGCCAAAAGAATCAGTCTCAGAAATTCCTTGCGCAATATCTCAGCTAATAATGGTCCGATTTAAATGATTTTTATTTCGTTTTGTAGGAAATTGCATTAGCTTTCGTTTAAATAGAAGCATCAAAAAGCACCAAACAAAAAATTTTGCTAACCGTTTTTGAGTTATGCGAAATACGAACGTACGCACAGACGCCACGACGAAACTAGTCAAAATGGATTCAGGAATGGTCAAAATGGATATTTCCGTCGAAATCTGAAAACCGAAAATTTTCGCGATTACAATACTTCCTTTACTTCGTACAAGGAAGTAAAAATGGTATAGCTTGGTCTTATTACTTAACTGTTTAACTGAAGGGGTATTTTCCAGTAGGGAAAGGCTAATTACTTATTGAATAAACTATACCTACTATTCCAATAGTAGCTTCACCAAATGCATGTATTACATAAACTTTCTTGCTAATATTATATTATTTATACGAATAATATATTTCCTTAAAATAGTTTCGACTTCTAATGTTTTAGACAGAAGAGAGAGAGAGATAGATATCTAATACGAGAGTTCTCTCTAGCCTATACTACTTCGTATTAATTGCTGTTAGTATTGTGATATGTTTAATAACTTGCTATTTATTACTACTAAGTATTGGTTAGCCCGTAATAGTAATAAGGTAGGTTTATGGAGATTCGTTACGCTTTAAGTATTATTCTAAAAGTAATTAGGCTTTAATGACGCTTTTTGGAAAGCTCGCCGCTGGAGAGTAGAGAATTTTAGACCTGGAGCCGGAAGGGATAGGGATGATGTAGTACCTTCATTAAGGATGTCTTCTCGGGTTCTCTCTCTCCTATATATTGTCCCACCGATACAGATAGCATGTAGCATAGGGCTGTTTTCAGTTGACAGGTTGGAGAGGTTATTACTCATCAGGAGATCTTTTCATTAATTATATATTATATATCGAGTAATTTCATTAAGTTAGAATCCGTAATTATTTTCCGGAGAAGTTAAGGTTCGCCCGGGTTTAAAATAAGCTGAAATCTTTTCATCAGTTCTATTTTATTTATTATTTTTTACTATCAATTCAATAAAAAGGGAAACGGATTGCAGCAAACAATAGCCGTAAAAACATAATTTAATATAATGACAAAACAGACTATAATCCATAATTAAAGTTAGTGCAGTTAATTTACTTTTACCGGTAGTTACCGCAAATTTTTACTATATAGTTAATTATTCTTTTCTTGTTTACAATCAGATATTATTTTAAATTGGCTTAAAATTAAAAGTACTTATTGAAATTAACTGACTCGTGTCTCTGACTAATATTAACTTACTTATTTTTCTCAATACTTTTGACTGGAACGACTGAATTCTTTGGATGTTTTGCCAGGGTCCCATACCTCTATCCCGTCTGTCCATAAAGATTTAATTAGTTCTTTGTATATTGTGTCTTTGGAGCGTCTGTCAAGTAAACTTAATAATAGTAAAAATAGTTTGCTCAATTATTTTCTTTTCAGTCTGATGTGTGTCCGCCATGTCAGTCTCTTGTCTAAGTTCCAAATATCGCACTCCTTCAGATGTGAGAATTGGCACATTGTTAAAATGTGACCTGAGGACATAAACCTGATATTTTATTTGTACCTGCCTGTTCAATTTATTTTACTTGAATCATCGCCATCGGAATTTTATATAAAATTTGGCATTTATTTTTTAAATTGACGGTTATCTGTTATTTTAATTTATAATAAGTTTATTCGATTACATTAATTATTTTATATAGATTTAAAAAAAAAAATGTAATGCTACTTATTTTAAATCTGATGCCTTGACAGATTGTATTTTTCGCGGTTAGTGCTCTCTTGATGTTGCCGTCAACCTGCTGAGAAGCGGAGCAAACTTCTCGAGGGGCTATCGACATTTTTTGAGAGCCCCATTCTCAATACTCTCTCCTCCCTTTCTCCCCCGCGAAAACTCTTGTTCATTCTCTTCTAGCTCCATTTCGCCGCAGTTATCTCTCCCCCTTCACTCCTCGTTAAATAGTTTCTGGCCTCCTCTCTTTATGAGAACTCCCTTTGTTGGCTGGGGGTCCGTCGATTGAAAACCTCTAGTCATTATTTGTGCTATTACTGATTGTTATATGACCACCTACTCATACTGACCACATCACCTTCCCTCAGGAAGCTGCTTCCTTCAATAAGAAACCTTTATTCGTTGCTGAACTTTCTCGATTTACGATGCGTTACGACATAGCCAGAGTGGCTATTTGCAACGGTCTCGCTGTAATAACTGTTGTTGCCAAGAGGCTAATCAGTTCGAATCGGATAATGCAACCCTTCATTGCATCTAGTGCTTTGTTCTAAAATAAACCTTATAATTACACTTGTATTAAATCAGTTAATATTGTCACATTTTCTTTATAAATATGGCAATACTGATTAATTTAATAATTGGTGAGTGTATCGTTGATCGTAGACCGTCGTTTCGGCCTAAGTTTTAGACCTTCGTCCTATGAAAGGCTATGAATTAGGATTCAGAACAGTATAACTAGAAAATAAGAAAATAATAAACTGTATACGGTAGGAGTGTGAAAATTATGATAAATCAAACTTGTGTATATAATTATTGAAAAATTAAAATATTCAGAAATAAACGAAAGATTACGATATGTTAAGTAAATATTAAGAAGGTATAATGAAAATATATAAGTTAAAATAAATAAATAAAATTTAAAGTTATTTTTAAGCTTAATAGGATACAGAAATGTGATATGAACATTATAACCAGAAAATAACAAACAGTAATATAAGGTGATAACAACTAGTATGAAGATATATGAAAATTATTATGATAAATCAATCTTCTATACTCGTTTGCAATTCATATAAAATTGAAATTAAAATAATGAGAAATGAATGAAAGTTAATGTGATATATGAGATACCATATTTGAGTTATATTCTTATCTTCTAGTTATAGAACTGTTCTTTATCCTATATTTTTCTAGTTTTTATCTTGTTTTTCCTAGCCCTGACGAAGGTCTAAACCTAAGACCGAAACTTCAGCACACATTAAAATAAGACCACCTATTTGTGTGTTTTTTTTCTTTATTGATTTCACCTCCAACCAACTTCTTCTGTAAGTTTATCTTATAATTGTGTGTAGATTGATAGACTCAGTGGTTATTAATTGGTTACCTCACCGTTCTAGAGTCGTGGCGTGATTTCGTAATGTGTCGAAATATCTTATAGAAGCGTGACGAACAACATTAAACTGTGACGGCGGGAATCGAATTCGTTCTTGCTGTCTGCCTAATGTCTATTTCTATTTTTTTTTTCTTCTCCCCGCCCGCTGTAAATCCAGGAATAGCAAAAACAAAAAAAATTAAAATATAATAATAATAAATAATATATATAATAATATATAATATATATATATATATATATATATATATATATATATATATATATATATATATATATATAACATAAGGTAGGTTTTGTAATTGGGTAAAATTTTGGTATGGAGTTTTTAACGGATCTAACATTTCATATCCCAAAATGCCATTTTTCTGTCAGTGTCTCGATTATCTTTTTTCATGTATTATATTTGTTCATATATCTTCCTATATGTCTTTTCTTATATTAGTAGTACGTCCCTGAAAAAAAAAGTTACGAAGAAAAGTCAATTTTATTTTTGAAAAAAATATAAAAATCCTAGAGAAAAATGTTCATTTTGTATTTATTTAAATTATAAAACGATACTGTTACTTAAACTTTGTACACTAATTACTTTGGGATAATTTAAAGATACATTCTTTATAGGCTCATTGAGTGCAAAGTCGATTCGCTTTAATCTTTCTGTTAAATGTCTCGTTGCATTATTTGTTATCTCCCCATCTCATACTGGCACTGTGCTAAGCGAACTGTTTATGACTAATGGGTATCTGTTCTTTGAAGAGCCATCAATTACCTGTAGAAGACCGGAGAACAATTTAGTAAACAAATATAACACCTGGAGGTAGTTCCGGTCCTGTCTTTGCTGAGAGTAATGCTCTGCCAGCTGCTTCATCCATTACCGCCTAATCGATCTCGGATTCCACTGTTAATCCTCAACCTATAATATTCTTTGATTATAATGAATTTTATTATCTATAAATTAATAGGTAAGCTGGTTTTTGTCGTGCCGAAATATACGTGATGT
Organism: Rhaphigaster nebulosa; assembly: GCA_948150685.1. Taxonomy (NCBI): domain Eukaryota; kingdom Metazoa; phylum Arthropoda; class Insecta; order Hemiptera; family Pentatomidae; genus Rhaphigaster; species Rhaphigaster nebulosa. The sequence continues at coordinate 174,384,637 of OX411308.1, read as the reverse complement.
ATATTTTAAAAAAAAATCTAAATCGGACCAATTTTAGCAAAGATAAGGCGTATTGAACTTTGTAGCCTTCTTTTTACTTACTGTAGGAAAAGTATTGCTATTAGATCAAATTTTCGTTGTGAATTATTCGACGGTTCTACGGCTCTTCAGAGCACCTCCCCTCTCCCCCTCCCGAGTCCAAAAAAACCTATTTTTGGTCTTTACTCTGTCTATGAGTATTTCTGTGTCACGATTATCTCTTGATTCTATTTTGAACTTTAATTAATTAGATTTTTTAATTTCAATTTACATTAAAACAATAGTAGAACAAAATAATTATTTTATGCTCATTTTAATCGAAATAAATCACGAAACCTAGATGATATTGGATTTTTGATCGAATTTCGACCACTCTGGCGAACCTTGTATATAATAGAATATAGAAAGAGGCTGTTATTCTGGGACGAAGTTCCCTTAGAATAGCTATGTTGTACAAACAAAAAATAACAATTCCGGCTTACATATTGAAATAAACAAATAAGAATTATAAATAACATAAACATATTAAAAGAAAAAAAGAATTCTTGTCAAGCAATATAGACGAGTACTAATAAGAGAGAGAAAAGAAAAATTACATTCACCCGTTTGACAAAACTTTATGGTTGAAATAATTATTTAAATCTCCTAGAGAGAAATATATATATATATATATATATATATATATATATATATATATATATATATATATATATATATATATATATATATATATATATATATAAACATAAATTTTCATCGTGATATTTACAGAAAACAATAAAATAAGATAAGCACAGAGAAAAAATAAATATGGAGAATCAATATCTAAAACACATTTATACAAAATTAACAACATAAAGAGCATATTTGAACTTCTTAACAATCAAGTTGTAAATGCCAATGTAGAGAAAATAATTCATAAATAAAAAGAAAAGAATCCTTGAGATTCACAAATCAAACAATGAACAATGAAACGAATTGTACAAAAAAAAACGTACGTTGTGAAAACTGATGCATGACAGTGTAATGCTATGGTTAGCTATTGTCCGAATGGGCTGTGAGCAGGAATTGCAAAAGGAGGGTTTTTAAGAAGGAGCATTTCGGATTTTAGGAGGCAGAGAATTCCAGAAAGCAGCGGAACGGGCTATGAAGGCATTTTGGAACGATGCAGATCTATGAAAAGGTGTATATAGGCCAGAAGGCCGAGATTTTGTGGATTGAGGAATTGAATTGGAGGAGATGTAGACATAGGAAGGTTTTTTTTTCATAGTACTGTCCTAGTACGCACACCGTACAACAGTAGTCAAAGTGGGAGAATATTAAGGAGGTAACTAGGAGTCTACGAGTTTTAATGAATATAATGGGAATAGGTGTTGAAGGTTATTTAGTCGTTTACAGTGAAAAACATATGATATGGGATATCGGACGTATAGTTTTTCTATAAAAGAGTTTGACTGAAGGTGATTTCAATAGTTTTGATGGGTGAATAGGATTTTATGGTATTATTATTTAGAAACAGTTTTAATTATATGTACGAGTTATGTGAGAGTACGAAGGTAATAGCTGCAGAGAGAGAAAAAGTTAATTCATTTATCTAAATTACATGTTTATATTGGGTTGGTATTGTGTAACTGGCCTGTATCAACGTGCAATAAACTTTTCCAGGTACCTGGAGAAATGGACTTATATACAAATATTATTTTTATTATAATTGTATGCCACTTATAAATTACGGCTACTTTCGGAAGTTTACATTACTAAATTAAATTGTTTTTTGGGAACAAACTCACTTCTCTTAATATATCTTTATTATTTTTCTAACATAGTTTTTTTTTTTTTTTCCCACAAACAAACCAACGTTTCGAAATATTCCTTCATGAACTTGGGTTTTCCTTTCTTTCTTTCTAAAATTCAACAATCCAACAACAACACTACATATTTTTCAATTATTAATGAAATTTTAATATAATAATTCAAAAATTAATTATTTTACCTTTATATTACATTAATAATTGAAAAATAAAATAAAGAAAGGAAAACGTTGGTTTGTTTGTGAGTAAAAAAATGTTAATGTTAGAAAAATAATAAAGATATATCAATGGAAGTGTGTTTGTTCACAAAAAAACAAAAACCAATTTAGTTATAATTGTTTTTATTCTCTATATTTATCGTTCAATTAGTGTATACTAACTGTTTTCTCTGTATAAATATAATGGAAACATAAATTCAAAATATATACATTGTGCGAATTGGAAGCTGTTCACATTTTAAAAATAGTTACGAATTTAAAAGTATTTAATATTTCTGAGCAATGTCCTGATTTTCGAGTTTCTTATGGGAAGAGGCTATCTGGCGAATCACTATCGATTAAATAAAGGTGGATGTTTATAGGGCGTGTAGAATCGATTTAATATACCTTTGAGAAAGAGAGATGAGATGGTTAGTAAGAAGTTATTTAAATGAATCATAGGAGCGTCCTAGTTGGCTTCCTACCAGGCAGGGGATCCTATAACCGTCACTTAATGCTCTCAGGTGTGCTATTATTGAAGCTTGTTTTCTTCTTAACTTGTATTTTAAATTCCTTTATTATTGTTCAATTTTAACCAACCCTCTTGGCATTATTGCTAAATGTCATTTGTCTTTATGTGTACAATCTGCGTATATATACCTCAGTGATTAAATATTTGTGTGCTTGTGTATAATAAGTATTTTCTCCCTTTCTAATTGTCTTTATAACTTCAAATTCACTAACTAAACTCTCGGCTGAAATTATTTATCGAATTCAGATTTTGCTTGGTATTGATGTTCATCATGCCAAAAGTCATTAATCAATATGAAATTAAATTCTTTTCACGGTTGTTGTCATTTTTATAATTGGATATAGTACATATTATTTTTTTAATAAAAAATAAATCATCTAAATGGTGTAAGTATTAGAAAAGAAACGAAGTGTTGTACTTTATATCCATGATTTTTTTAATAGTTTTCTGTGCCCTACAAAAAAAACGATACACCTGTCGGTACGTTTCAGACGTTCATGTAAAATAAAAATAAAAAAAAAGAATATCGGACCAATATTAGCGAAGATTCAGCAAACAATAATGTTTTTATTGGACTTTGCAACCAAAGATCAAACGTCTTGAGAGGAACTCGGTTCAATTTTTTTTTATTTTAATTTTCCGAATTACTCGAAAACTACATATCTTCGGAACATTGCAGAATCTCATTTGAAAGATAATTAAATTGTCAGCTGATCTAAATTTAAAAAATATAAATTAATCGGACCCATATTAGGAAAGATACTACAAACTGATTTTAAATTGAAGTTTGTACTCTAAGTAGTAAGGATCATAGGAAATTGTTGTTTGTGTACACACTGGATATTAAAAAATTAAATACAATGTTCGTGAAAGAAGGTAATTGAAAGAAATAATTTGATCTAACATTTAGTATACACCATAACATCATTTGTAATCATTTTTTTTTTTAGCTGAATTTATATCGCATTCGTTCAAATCAACCACCACCATTATACCATTACGTTATAGTTTACTTTCATTCAGACACATTTTTTAAGAATTTCCCCATTAAATCTCATGTTTAAACAGAATTGGTTTGATGCCTAATACCTCTAAAGTCCTTAAGTTAACAACGAAAATTCAATTACGTTAGTATTTAAAACACATAGTTGTTTGTAAAAATTAAAGTAGTTATCTTCAAGAATATGTTTTCTTAATAATTATATCATCAAAAGAGTTAATTTACTTCATTTTTCTTTGAATTAATACACTAATTTATTTATTTTTCATTAACCATTTTCCAAAACATTTTATATTTTTAATTCCGAAGACAAACCATTAGCGAGTATTTCGATGACTCAGTTACAGGAATTCGTTGATAATGTTATGGTAAGAAGATATCTTTTACTTTTTTTAGAAGGAATCCCTATAAATCGGTATACATTTATAATAGGAGCTGAGGGTTTGTAGGTTGTAGAAGATTTTACGATTACGTAAACGAGCTGTTGTATTAAAAAGACTTAGCGCTAATTACGAGACAGCGTTTTTGTTACTATAAAATATATACGAAATAATTTATATCGACGGTGTCAAAGAACGAAGAAATTTAAATTTTAGTGAACAGAGTAGGAAAGCGATAGTTCTTTTATCTCAGTCTAGGCTTATAGCGAAAAAATAAATAAATCGATAAATTTAATCATTGATTTTGTATTACACTAGATGAGATGGCAGAACTATTGCTTGTGGCGGATTTACGAAGAGGTAGACTAGCTAGCAGATACCTGTGCTGACAAAATTTCAATAAAATCATACGTTTAGATTCAAACGAATTTGTCATTGAGTCAGTATGTGTATATGAAAAAAAAATATATTTTTTCATTTATTCCGTTAACTTTTTTATGTAGAGGAAGTAAATTAATCTAAACATGTTTATGTATGTATTTATATATGTATATTTAAATATGTATGTATGTTTATATATGTGTGTATATATATATATATATATATATATATATATATATATATATATATATATATATATATATATATAGTAATAACAGCCTCAAATTAAATATGATGCACTTGAAATAATAAAATCCTTCAAACCCAATCCAGATTTTTACTTAAATGACCAAATAAATATCTCCAATAGTCCAATCTTAAATTTATTCCCGTCTATAGTAGAAAAAACAATTACTCACCGGAATTACTGGAAACCCCCCCTCTCCCCCGACCCTTAAACCGTTTACCTATAAACACCTCCACCTTTCTTTCATTGTTAGTTCAGTGCGAGAACAAACCCCAGCACAAACTTTCTGTTTGATATAATCCATTTAAACCTTGGCGAATACCAACATGTATTTGATTTCTTGTCTTAAATAAATTCATAATTCATATATGTTTTATAATACTGATATATATTACACCTAATTTAATATGTATAATAATACCAAACTGTATTTTGAATTGCTTTTTTTTTAATTTTTGTGTGTTTTTAGAACTCATAATGAATGTATAACATTCGAAACTAGTTTTCAATAAAAACAAAATTATAGAAGTTGCAAATAATTTATCAATTCCTATTTAGATATACTAATGGTTTTGTCTATTCATTTTGAATATATATTATAACTTTCAATGAACTATCTTGTTACACTCATCTCCTTCCATCTCCCTCACTAATTTATCTAGTTACATTTTAAAGCTCATAAATGTGGAGTTAAGTTTGAAATTACTAGACCAATTACTACGTATGCAAATGTTGTCTATTTAGTTCTATTTGTAAACTGATATTATTCTTAGAACTCTATAAATGTTAGTCAATCTTTTACTGTTTATGTATTGGGTTCTTCTTTGTGGCATTGCTCCTTCTACAAATCATAATAAGTACCAAGCCATGATCGGAAAATATTTTATTTGATAATTTAACCTGGATGAAAAAAAAAAGCCAAGTAGTTATATAGTGTAGTCAGTCTAATAATTTTACCATTTTATTGAACACACCACATTATCAATATTGTAAAGATATAAAAATATGTCTAGACATTTATAATATGCGATGTTTATAATCATTAGAGAAGTTCAAAACAGAAAACATAACACTTTGCTTTCTAAATCGTCCAAAGTTCACTTTATATATATTTATATTTTATTATAAATTAATTGACAATAGGTTAATTTAAAATAAAATATTTATTGTTGAATAGCTTATTTAAATATATATATATATATATATATATATATATATATATATATATATATATATATATATATATTTCTTTGAATGAAATTTTTCTATGCTAACGAATTCAGCTGATAGCGCTGTGTTTTGTCGGTTTTGTATAATTGATATTTCTGGAACGATATAATTAAGACATTGTTTGAATAATATCGATATTTCTGTGCCGATATTATCAAGATATCGATATTTTCCTTTCGACATCCCATCTCTAGAACAGCCACTATCGATAGTAACACACCACACCACATGCTCTTTGTTTGTCGAACCCGGCGTCGAGTAGAAACAGTTTTTATATTTTATATTTGTATAACTATCCTTTTTTTTTTTTGAAAAAATATCTGTTCAAATTCTATTCAATTCTCAAATTTCCCACTAGAACCGGTTGGGACTCGAACAAGGACAAGCCCACCCGAACCAAGCAGAACTAACATTTTGCACATTTGATTTGACAAGGTTTGGCAAAGATGTGCACGCGCCTTAAAAGTTTTAGCAACCCTCTGCGAGATTTCGAAATACATTTTTCAGACAGACAGACTGAAATTGCTTCTTTTATTTTTTTTAGTGTACAGTATATCTCATAAAGTATTCTTTTGTTGATTTGTATTTTTTTTTAAATAAAGCTTTCCTTTATTATTATATGTCTGTTGCTACTGGACCTGAGCCTAGGCGTATTATTCTTCGGTTGAACAATTGTTGGTGGAGCGGCTGTTGTTTGGGTAGAAGGGATTCCGGGGGGGAAAGGGGGAGGGCACAATGAATATGTAAATGAACGCTCGGGTTAGTACAAATGGCTTTCATTGTCTCGGTTGCTCGCTGTAGCGAGTGTTTCTCAATAATATTGCTGTCTTAGTCAGCGCCTCTCTTTCTCGGCAGCAGGCGTCGCTTGTTTAAATTGTTACTGAATCGGCGTCGTTATAGTTTATATCTCAGGTCTTCTCGTCAGGTTGATTTATGTGCATCGCAACCGACTGTTGCGAAAGGTGTATGCCTAATGGAGTAGTTAAGTCCTGTTAAATTCTTCCTTCTTCCTTAATTATATCTAAGGTCAGCCGAACTTAATCCAACAATTTTACAATCAATGTTTTTCAAAATGATTAAAACTCGATATTTATGTTCTATGCATATTTATACTCTAAAAATCAAAATTTTTGATTTTTCCTGTTTTTATTTTTCGAGCTGTACAATTAAAAAAATACTCTTTTTTTTGTCACGTTTCAAAAGCTTACATTTCTAAAAATCTCTAAATCGCTAAAAAGCTCGAAATTTTGTCATTCTTTTCAGATATACATGGACTTTAATTTGATATGTTATTTTTTTTTTTTTAATAATAGAACCCATAAAAACGCCATAACGAAATTTGGCTCATACGTTCTTATAATAAGTATATGATGCAACATACAATATACATTTTTCAAATTTCGTTTTTGTGTTTTTTTTCTAAAAAAATAACTTTTTCGAAATTAGACTCTATTCTTCAATGATCAGCTTGCCGATAATTTTCCAAGGATACAAATATTAGAAAGTTATGTATACATCCTTCACACTTCTACACAGCTTTATTATAAGTTTGACATTTCGGATCGATTATTAAAAACTTCTGTGTAAGTTAACATTCTGATATTTTTTTCTCCTATAATTCTAAATTATTTATCAACATCATAAATTAATTTATCAGGGGCTACTTTTATGTATATTATTATAAAATATATTGATGTTTTTCATATTTTATCCTTAAACATTTTGTTTAATTCGTCCTAGCATTATCCTTATGATCAGTTGACATCCGCATGATGGTATAGAAGGATCAATCTAATTAGGGATTGATAAATTATTTGTCACTTCTATAAATTTGTTTTATTGAAAACTAGTTTCGAATGTTATACATTCATCCTCAGTTCTAAAAACACACAAAAAATTGAAAAATAAGCAATTCAAAATATAGTAGGTATTATTATTCATATTAAATTATAAAAATCAGTATTATAAAACATTTATGAATTTAATTAAGACGAGAAATCAAATACATATTGGTACTCACCAAGGTTTAAATGGATTATATCAAACAGAAAAGTTTGTACTGGTTTCTTCTCGCATTGTACTAACAATGAACGAGAAATAGGCAGGATGTTTTAGGTAAACGGTTTAAGGGTCAGGGTTTTTCCAGTAATGCCGGTGAGTGATTGTTTTTTCTGTTATAGATGGGAATAAATTTAAGATTGGACTGTTGGAGATATTTATTTGGTCATTTAAGCAAAAATCTGGATTGGAATTAAAGGATTTTATTATTTCAAGTGCTTCATATATATTTAATTTGAGACTGTTTTCAACGTGATGTATTAATTTAACTCCTGAGTCTTTGATGAATTTATGATTATTTTCATTTAAATGAATTGCAAAGTTGGAATTATCTGTCTTATTATTATATGCACCTATATGTTCCTTTAATCTCTGATTTAGCGATCTTCCAGTTTTTCCTGTGTATTTTGCTGCACAATCATTACAATATAGTTCGTACACTCCGCTTTTTTGGAAAGGGTCTATTTTGTCTTTAGGAGAAGAGAAATATGAGGATAATGTTTTTTCTATTTTAAATGCAGGGTTTAATCCTAGTTTTTTCAATTCATTTCCGACTTTGGTGGATATAGGGCCGTAATATGGAATCAAAACATAATGTTTCGGGATGGTCCTATCTTCGGGGATTGTTGAATAGATATCATTGTCTCTTTTTGTAATTGTTTTTTTAAAATATGATTGATAGTGGTTTTATTATACCCGTTATTTTTTGCTATGGAATATATTATTTCAATTTCTTTATTATAGTTCTTTTTATTTAATGGTATGTTCAAAAGACGGTAAATCATGCTATTAAAGGCTGCGAGTTTATGTGCTATCGGTCTCCTACCTAGCACCATTGTTTATAATTATTTTGAATTGCTTATTTTTGAATTGATTGTGTGTTTTTAGAACTGAGGATGAATGTATAACATTCGAAACTAGTTTTCAATGAAACAAAGTTATAGAAGTGGCAAATAATTTATCAATCCCTAATTATCCTTATGGACTATTTTAGATCACTATATTGACTGCAAAGGCGAATTATACAAAATGTTTTGGTAAAAAAGATGAAAATATTAAGATATGGAAATAAAATATACGAAAAATTGGCCAATGATACAATTAATTTAAGATATTGATAAATAATTTAGAATGAAACAGAATTATAAAAAAAAAAAAAAAAAATAGCAGAATGTTAACGTACACAGATCGCAGTTTTTGATAATGGACAGCTCGTTATTAAACGACTGATAGTCAAGTAAAGTCATGTTCAGACGAAATTAAAGCCTATGTAATTTTGAAAAGATGGACACTATTTTGAGCTTTAGGTAAATTGTTTTGGTGATATAAGCTTTTGAATGATTCAGAACTTGACAACAAATATCCAGTTTTTTTTTTGTTTTTTTTATACCATGAACTAGGTAAAATCTGAAATTTCGGATTTTTATCTTAACTCGATATGCACTAAAAAAATTTGATCTCTGAAACATCAAGTGCCAGACAGTTGGTTGCAAAGCCTGATTATAGTTATATTTGTTTGTATCATTGGTGTTAATTTTTTTATTTACATACTTTTTAGTATTATTTGTTCTACTCTTCGTAGTTTTTGCATTTATATCTTCCTATGATGCTATTTGCGTAGGGATCCTAAATTCCTTCTCGAATAGTCAGCAGCTTCAAATACTCCCTAGTTATATCCCGCTGAGGAGCGGTGTTCCCCAGGGGAGAGTCGTATCGCCTGTTCTATTCTCGATTCGTGCCGTCGGAACTAGCTCAGCTTTCATCTGCGTTGCGAATTTACTTCATCTATATTTTTATCAGTCATCATTAATATTTAATTTTTTTTTTTCATTATGAAATGTTATGTAAAAGCATATTCCTAACTATTTGATTTTGCATTCGCAGTTCATTCAGAAATTTGTAAGGACTGTAATAACAACAATAATTCACCTAAGATGACTATGTACTTTTATTAAATAGTATTCATGTGTGAAATTAAGTTCAGGTATATTATTTAATTGGTATAAAAATAATCAAAAATGTTTACTATAGCTTTTCCCAACTATTATTATGTTTTCCCTTTTCATTCAGTATGTGTGTATATATCTTGGAGTAAGTTGCTAACAATAAAATTAAAATATTATAGTTTTGTTGAAATATTTTAACAAAGCAACTGAATTACATATTGAATGAAATTCAATTTTTATGATAAATAAAAAGTGAGGGATTGAGGTTTTTGTGCTTATTCATTATTTACTGGTTGGACCTCTAAAGTCAGGATAACCAAACGCAAAAATAAATTTTTTTAACAGTCACAGGATGTTAATGGAGGTTTCTCTCAACATCGCTGACAATTTGGTTTGGAGAGAATTGGTTAGGCTTGCCACCAATTATTTTCCTCTGTTGTAGAAGGTGGTGAGTTTATTGGCGCCAATTGCTAAAAGAAGTGAGGTACTGAGGCTCACGACCAAGGGGCAAGCAATTTGCAACGAATTTGTTTTGATAGGGACTTATTTCTGATAGCTAAACGAAGTCAATGTAGAAAATTCAAGTAAGAGGGTATGTGAGGGAGTTACGATTTTAATGTTTAAAACATGTTTACATTTGTAAAATTATTATAAACATGAAAGCTAACTCTTGATAAACCAATCTAAGACCAAGCTTTACCAAAATCCATGAAAATTTGTTCTGCCAGATGTATCATAAAAGCCGGGTTTGCTTCTTCATGGGAATGAGATTTCCTTATTTTCGAAGAATGTCCCATAACTGATCTTATTACTTCCTTGTACGAAGTAAAAGGAAGTATTGTAATCCCGAAAATTTTCGGTTTTCAGTTTTCGACGGAAATATCCATTTTAACCATCTCTGAATCCATTTTGACTAGTTTCGTCGTGGCGTCTGTACGTACGTAAGTACGTTCGTACGAATGTTCGTATCTCGCATTACTCAAAAATGGTTAGCCATAGAAACTTGTAATTTTGTATTTAGAATTGTTGTAAAATTTAGTTGCGGACCTCCCTTTTTGGTCACTGCTTAATCACCGGAAGTGGTTCTTTACTTGAAGGTCTTAACTGATTTCCATAAAAAATCATATTAAAATATTATGCAAAACATTTCAAATTTGGTAAATAGGACTTTTATATCGATATGAATGTATTTACTAAATTTTTTTTTTGGTGATTGGTGAGTCGAAAAGGGTACTTTACTTGAAGGTCATAATAAACTTACATCAAAAATTATATAAAAATTAAATTCAGAAATCTTATGTTTCGGTATTAAAGGTTACAAAACGCAATTTGGTTTCTAATCCAATTAAACATTTTTATTACTTGTTTTAAGTGTTAAAATTGAGTGTAAAATACTGCTTTTCCACCCCATTTGTGAGATGAACAAGTCTGCAGCAGGAAAATAAGATATAAGCTGAGTGGGTTTTTCCGCTTAAAATGTCGAAACTGTCGATTTCCAATGCTTTATCTAGTGATATTGACAGTTTTAATGTTGTTAAGAAATAAGAAATCGCTTGGAAACTAGTTACCTACTGAAGGATAACGACATACATTAACGGAATGAGACCTCCAGAAACAACAGTCTGTGTGTGCGTGTGTGTCAATGGATGGATGTCGCGACGCCGAGTTTCGTTTTTGAGATACTGCAATCTTCGGAAACTAGTAACCAAATTGAAGAACACTTTGAGCCACCAATTTATAGGTTAATAGGCGTAAAAGGAAGTGTTGTACACATCAGATATTTTTTTCTTTCACGATGATGCCTGAATTGGCGAAACGTTTGCTGGTTAATTTTTTAATATTATTTATATGACTTAAGGCTTTGTGTTTAGAATCTCTATTCGTATCCTAACAATTAAAATTAATCGTTAAAATGTTTTATTATATCCTTTAGCTTCAATTCATTTCTAAGTTTTAATTAAAATTTGTATGAAGTGTTACTCATTTTATTTATTATTACTTACTACCCATTACAATTCCAAATCAATTTTCAAAGTTGTATATTAACGCTTCTAAAGTTTTTTTAAAAATTATATTGCTGTGAAGTTGATATTAATTTTCTACTTAAATTTATTCAGAGTAGCTCTTTTAAGTCCTGAAGGGAATTGACTGACCGTTTCAAAGATCCTTTGACTATTGAAGAAATAATCTTGCTAATATACATAATTTCAAACTGTTGCTTTGTTCGACTCGTCTCTGAAATGGAAATCTAGTGATGCTTATTGTTTTTGAGGATAGATTAGTCATGAAGAGGTTTTTAGTCATTCCATTTCTTGCTTTTGCTTATTATTGTCTTATTTTATCAGTCTGGAACTTAGAATATAGCACTTTAGTACTGACAGACTTAATTTACTTTTAAATATAATTTAAAGTCGTCTCACCTAGAATCTTGTTGATATTGTCCTTTTATCTTTTCTGCTTCTAAATATCGTCCTTTTTTTTTTTTTTTTTTTTTTTTATGGCCATAAAAATATCCTTATTATTATAAATTTAAAAAACGGCCAAAGAAGACTACACAGACTTGCCCTCTTTGCAATAGAATTTCTCTCTTTTTCATAATAGATTTATTTTAAGTGTGTTACATAATTTTCTTGATAGTACTGTGGTACAATTATTTCCTTCTTACTTCCTTGTACAAAGTAATGGAAGTATTGTAATCGCGAAAATTTTCGGTTTTCAGATTTCAACGGAAATATCCATTTTTACCATCCCTGAATCCATTTTGACTAGTTTCGTCGTGGCGTCTATACGTACGTTCGTATTTCGCATAATTCAAAAACGGTTAGCCGTAGAAAGTTGAAATTTTGTGTTTAGGATTGTTGTAAAATCTAGTTGTGAACCTTCCTGTTTGGTCTCTGCTTGATTACCGGAAGCGGTACTTTACTTGAAGGTCATATTAGACTTTCATCAAAAATTATATTAAAATATAATGTAAAACATCTCAGATTTGGTAAATAGGACTTTTGCATTGATGTGAATGTATTTACTCTATTTTGGTTAAAATTGGTGAGTCGAAAACGGTACTTTACTTGAAGGTCATAATAAGCTTACATCAAAAATTATATTTAAATTAAATACATTAATCATATGTTTCGATAATAAAGGTTACAAACCCAATTTGGTTTCCAATCCAATTAAACATTTTTATTACTTGTTTTAAATGTTAAAATTGAGTGTAAAATACTGGTTTTCCTCTCTATTTGTGTGAGTGTGTGTCAATAGATGGATGTCGCGACGCCGAGTGTTGTTTTTGAGATACTGCGATCTTCGGAAACTAGTAACCAAATTCAGGATCACTTTTTGAGCCAGCGATTTATAGTTTAATAGGCGTACAAGGAAGTCATGTGTTGTCCACATCAGATATTTTTAAATATTTATGCAATATTCATACTAATTGGCCAATCTTTATTACTTTTTTTTTTATTTTCAGGAATAATTTTATTTCACAGTTCCTTTATTTCACAAAGAAGCTTTTTATCCGTGCTATTTAGTTAACTAGAAAGTCAAATTTTCAATTCCTTGTCCGGGAAACATACTTCCGTATCGTACTTTTTGTCTAATAAGGAGACAATTCCAGACCAATCCCAAAAGCTACATCGGCTTCGTTTATAAGAAATTAGTATTTAATATAAGTAGAAGTGGGGTGTGGGGGAGTCCAGCAGGAGAGAGAAAATATTCATAAATTAAGTTTGATTTCCAAAAATAAAATAGACTCTTTCACTATTGGTCCTCCCGAAAGTCCCATTACAATGGATTGAGTTTAGCCAAACCTTCCTTTTGTCTATTTTGAGTGTTCTACGAAAAACGTGACTTACTAAAAAAAAAAAAACAACAACTCAATTTTCTATTTTTCTTTGTGGAAATGAACCACGGTCCATATGAAGTTTCGTTGTTGATCGTGTGGTCTCTCATCATCTCTTTAAATATTACTCCTGAATTACCGGATATCCTGTATAAAGCTCGTACTTGTGTCTCTGGGTTTTCTTCGTCTTATAATTAGGTACTGTAATATTGAAACAACTTGTTTCAGTAATATGCATTCACATTCTTTACTTAAGTCATGTTATTAATTCTTTCTATATATATATATATATATATATATATATATATATATATATATATATATATATATATATATATACACTATTAAAATTGAATATATACTAGGATACAAATTAAAGAATTCCTTTTTAGCTCCTAGTAATGGCTGGTTCCGCAAGCTATGTTTCTTAAAATACTACCCATTCTGTGGCAGGCCTCTATTAAATTCTTTCCATTGCTCTGGCCCAGGTTCGACACGCTCCGTTAATTGGTAGTTTTAGACCTTGGCGATTATTAGAACCCTGTTAATTGGGAGCCTAGTGTTGTGATGATCCTATTCATAATATATATATTTATATGATTCCTCCCTCCCTCCCTTTATTGCCTGGTGGTATTCCTGGAGCATTCTAATGACGTAGGTGTCTCTACTTGCCATGGATCGTGAAATGGCCTAGACTGATTGATGTGGGTATATATTATTATTATTTCTGGTCTGCCGGGTTCTATCCCCGCACGGAAAATATTCCCCCCTTCTCTCTTCGGCCAGAAGCGGAAATTAAACAGGATCCTCACCCGGGACCTGGCTGTGCTTACCAGTATTTTTTTATATATTTAATTTAATATAACTGTGTTAAATATATGTGTTTTCGTTTCCCTCTTCAGATTTATTACATAGTGGTCCTTTGCAATAAATATCTTTGGAGCATTATTGATAATACAGCCGTTTGAAAGCTAAGGTTGTAAACGCCAACCATTGTAAGCTTAGTTCTAATGAAATTTTCCCGTATTTCCAATCCCTGACACCTAAAAAAAAATAAAATAAGTTAATAGTAATTACTTTAAAAACAGAGCGATATGATGAGCCCTACAAATGGCCCATCGTTTCTTCAAAATTAATTGTAGTATTCCGAAACAGGATCCTTATCAATTTCGATGGATTGAATAAATATTTTTAATATCTAAAATTCTTAAAATATTTACAATCTTTCTCCTAGTTAGTAATTTTACTGTTTTATAATTTCATCTCGCGATACTTTATAGACCATTTTCCATTCACATTTAATTTATTTTTATGAAGGATTTATAAGTAATGGATAAAGACAAATTAAAACATGCAGGGAATAAAATAAATATGTCGAAAAAACAAAACAAGAAATACATTCATGAATCGTATTTTTTTAATGTACATACTTCAGTTTGGGAAATAATTATGAATACCGAATGTTGTCA
The DNA here is from genome assembly GCA_948150685.1 of Rhaphigaster nebulosa. Taxonomy (NCBI): domain Eukaryota; kingdom Metazoa; phylum Arthropoda; class Insecta; order Hemiptera; family Pentatomidae; genus Rhaphigaster; species Rhaphigaster nebulosa. The sequence goes on along the minus strand of OX411308.1, from coordinate 174,369,527 downwards.
TTCTTACAATACATACAAAAGAGAAAAAATTTATAAAATCATAGACACGCTCGTCTATCATAAATCATAAAATTTCTTCTAATTTAACGAAACATTAAGTTTAATGTGCTATTTATTTATTTTTTTTATTTAAAAGATAAATTTGTTAGAAAGCATATTAATTGTAAATTGTAATAATTAATTAAGTAAGCATAATTAATTGTAAATATATTTTTTTCTGTTTTCCATTTCAATATAATATGTTAATAATATATTCACAATATTGAGACATATAGAAATAAAAATACAAAATGTTATAATATTATTATAAATTTCGCATAAAATGTAAACATTAAGAAAACTGAGAACAAAAATGAAAAATAATTAAAAAATAAATAATAATAGAAATGAAATTACAACACAACTAAAAATAAATTAATAAAATAAAAATAAATACAAAAATAAAGAAAAGAAACAAAATAAAATTAATTAGTACTAAATATTGACAATGTAAGTGTACAGTAATATTTTAAATCTCAAAGAAAATGATAAACGAAAATTCGAAAAATAAAATGTAGGTACAAACAGAAAAGAAACAGCATCAATTTCAGAAATATCAGAAATCAACTATTTTCAATTGTTTATTTATTTCTATAATTTATATAAAGTAATAATTAGAAGATTGCAAAATAATATGTATTTTCAATTTTGTATAGTCTAACTTGGATAGGCTTGGAAAATATGAAATTATCTTGTATCTCAGTATATGAACATACAGACAGGTTATTGCGATGTAAACTGCCTCCTCCATTATCTCTGTACATCAGAGTTGTGCAATAATTAATTTAAAAAAGTATTTAATTATATAATCAATTACAATTATTCTTACCGTGTCAAGTAATTACAATTACTCCTTTCAATTACTGTAATTGTGATTGAGGTTCTCAATTACAATTACTCCTTTATGCGAAGTTATTGTAATTACGATTACCTGTAATTTGAGTCATAGTAATATTTACTCTATATTTAATTTTGACGTGAATTGTCATTCAATTCATTAAAACTCAGTATTTTGAAACGTGTATCCCTCAGCACATTTGTGTAAATAACATTTTTTTAGTGCTTTTTCGGCTTTACCAATTACAATAACTTCGAATTAATAAAAAATTATTAATGTAACTTCCAGAAATAAAATTGCAATTACACGAGATTATAATTGGTAATTGCAATTAAATTGGCTCAACTAGTAATTACAAGTATTTGTTTTTCAGCAATTCCAAATTACAGTAATTTTAATTGTAATTGAAATTACGTTTTGCCCTGTGTATGGTACATATGGTAGCGCTATGGTATCTTTATTCATACTATATATTCTTGTAGTATGGATGCCTTGAATACAGCAGTAGCATTCATGGTATGTGTAGAGGTATGTGGGTGTCCCTATACATATCTGGATCCAGCAGACCGATTCAAGCTGCATACCCTATCATTCTAATTTTGCTTGCCATTATATCGTTAGGTCCCTACTTAGGTTCCTCCTTTGAAGCTTCCGTTATCTCGAAAGACATTTCAAAATCCTTTAATGGCTTATAGAAATAAATTTGTTGCATTATTTATGATCAAATCTTATCTAAAATCAGTAAAATTTCTCAGAGACGAATGCGTTAAATAATTGATCAAATGCCTAAAGGGCGACGAACGTAGCGGTTTAAATTTAGAAATAGTTTAGACAAGATCGATACTTGACCGACAGGCGAGGACGCTCGTTCAAAAGGTCTTCGGTCCAAAGTCGTCACTAAAATCATTAATAGATACATCCAAAATTAGTTTACTACATCTTCTATCATAATATGACATAAGAAAATAATTGATATATTAAAATAAAATATATAAATAAACCTGATTCGCGGAATGTACATTTTTTTTCCTACTTAACCTTAGCTTGACTTTAGAAACCAATTAAATAAATGAAAACACTAGTACAATGGTGAGAAAAATTTGTTTCCTTAGATAATTAACACAGCCGAAACAATAGATCATTCAATTGATTATGCGAATTGAAGCATTCAAAATTACTCTCTTTTAGACAACTAACGGTGATGTTATATTACTATTGGGGAAGGAGGAAAAAAAAAACATCTCGTACTGTTATATAAAGTTGAAGATTTAGTTTCTTTAACTAAGCTAATTTCAGGAATTTACGATCCGATTTGAAAAATTCTTTTTGTGTTTGATAGACCTTTTATTGAGGAAGGCTTTAGGCGTCATAACATCACGCTGCTGAATAAAGCAGTAACCATACATACCTATATGAGAAAAAGTGTCCAACTTGCATACGTGACGTTGTCTTGTGGAAACAAGTTGACGGCACAAACTTTTTAATTACTGTGTAATTATTGTTTGAAACCTTTTTGTAAATAAAATGGGAGAGTAAAAAGAAAAAAAAGTGAAAACATGTTTATAATATTGCTCTACCTTCCATAGTCAAATCTTCTATCACCGATCCTGAGTCTCATGGATCGGCTAATATAATATGAGAGAATAAACAAATTACGAGTATATGATACAATCGGCCTCAACCTCAGGATAATATAATTTTTATTAAATTAATTCATGTTGTTATAGACACATCGGGCAAGGAATCTTTTTTTAACCTCACGTTTCACTATGTTTTATTAACTAGTGATCATTATTTTCAGATAAGATAGGCACAGATACCCTTATAATTATATAAGTTTAACCTCAGAATACATTTTATTTTCTAAGATAAAATATTTGAAAAGATTTATATAGAGGTGAAACGTTGAAGTAAGGTATAGGGTGACGTATTAAGTACAGACGTTTGACCAACAATGGAGCCGCTATTGAAAGAAAAATAGAGGCTGCTATCTCTTCCCTTATCTGAGCCCTCTTTAGGGCTAACTTCTATACCACTCCAGGCCTTTCTCCCTTCTTCATCCTTTGTTAGTCCAATCACCCAAGGGCTCGAGTTTATTTTAGGTTCAATAATTTATAAATTTACACAATACCGAGTTTAGTGTAGCAATATCCCTTCCCCTCCAGTTCTTAAAGAATTAACTTTTGACTAAAGTATACTTCTATAGTTGAAGATGGTTTGAAAATTATAATTTTTTTTTTTTTTTTAAATCGATTTTAAAACTTGGTACACTAATGAGTTTTCTTCCCTTTTCTTAATATTAAGTTGACTAATAAACTCCCACTTAAATACATTGTTGCTCTGAACATTTTTTTTTTTTTTTATCTCTATATAGCATTACTGACATAACGACTAATAGTCACCTTTTATTTACATAAAATATTTTAAGCTTTTTTTTATGATGTTTTTAGTGTTACTTGAGTTATCTGACTACGGAAGATTGTTTTGTGGCACGGTATATTTGACGCGCCTTCCGGATTCAAGATTTTTTTTTTTAAATACACAGCTTTGTGTGCAGCTGCTGATTTTCGCACATGCGTGCTAGGCAATTGTTTGGTGGGCCAATTGTGGGAGAAGAGATATAAAAATTGAGTGAAATTATATCTTAAGATTTAAACAGAATTATAATAGAACAGCTCAATTAAGCACACTTAAATATAAGCATTTTTTTATCAATAATTTTTTAAAACCTATATCTATACTAATATACCCGAGAGAGAACTCTCGCATTAGATATCAATCATTCTTCTAATCCCTAATACATTGAAAGTATTAGCGATATTATGGAAATATATATATTCCTGTATACAATATAATATTACCAAAAAAGTTTATTTAACATACACATTTGGTGAAGCTACATAGTTTGTAATGACTATGTTGAAGCTACAGTTCATACTTGATAAGTTACTTACTCCACTGGAAAACATCTCTTCAATTTAGCAGTTAGGCAATTAGATTCAGCTATACCATTTTCTAAATGTAGTATTCATATTTAACAGTGCCCTTTAGGGTTGGACATGGGAAACAATATATAATTTCCAAATCATCAAACGTTTTTGTAAACAGACTCAAATTGAGTACGCTCGAAAGGATACGGTCTTGATGCGAACATCGATATCTTTAAAACCCGACCCATCCCGTCTCGAGCTACCAACTTCAAATCGTCGAAGTTTTGAAACCTCCAAGTTTTTTTAACATTTTATTTAAGTCCTAGGAAGAATTTACCGATTGAAATTAGGATTCGGTATTTCTCCGTGATATTCTCTTTCTATTGATATCTCATTCGTCAAAACCCATCGCTCCTGAGAGGCGGAAAAAGGATCCATAGCGTACCATATTATATATAGAGATGATAAAAAATAGGAGATAGGATGAGAAGCATAGGGCGGAATATCTGTTATGCCTGTGGGCGGCATTCTAACAAATACCCTCCTTGTTGTGCTGTTACATAGTTTCGGAATTATTACAACCAATACAAAATTTAATCGATAATGAACAATGTAACTTTTTGATCTTTTTCGATTCGACTTTTGTCTGAAGAATTCTCTCAACTATGCAGCCTAACACAGCGTAATAGTCAAAACCAAAGTTACAACGAACAAAGACAGGTAAATTTCATTCAGTGTAACGTGTTATATAATTCATCATTTACTGTTTGAAATCATAACTAATTAATTTTGATTTTAAAAATTTTTAATTTGAACTTATTTGTAGTAATGAAGAATCAGTTATTTAATTTTCAGCTTATTTCTTGAGCTATAAATTTATTGATTAGCGTTTTGGTTTATTATTTTCAATAATGAACCTTTGTAATTGAACAACAAAAACAAATTTTGATTCCTTATTCTCCTTATTTATTTTTATTTTCTTTATTATCCTTCTTTCTGTCTTGCGCCTCTCTCTTCCAATTGTGGACTACCAGCTTCCTCGCATCTCTCTCCACTTCATCATTCTCTATACCCATCTCTCCAATTTTTTCCTCTTTATCCTTTCACCCTCCAATCTGACTACATTTCCTATCTATCTTAGCCTGCTTGCTTTGATACAGTTTCTTTCGAACACTCTCAGCTTACGGCAATAACCTTGAGACGAGCTCCAAGTTTCTGCTCCGTAGGTGACTCCTGGTCTTATAGAAGATTTATATATCGGATTGTCCGGAAAATAATGCAGGATTAAAAAGAAAAAAAGAAAGATTTACTACTGTTTTATTTAATCAAAATAGTCTCCAATACTATCAATACATTTCTGCCAACGTGTTGGCAACTTTTCCATTCCCTCGGAATAGAATTTTCCATCTTTAGAGTTGATAAACTCCAACAACAAATTGTCTAATTCTGTTTGTCCATTAATTTTTTTGTGACGTAAGTAATGGTCCAGGAGTCTAAAGAAATGATAATCCGTAGGCGAGAGGTCCCTAGAGTAGGAAGGATGTGGCAGAGTTTCATATCCAAGCTCCAACAGTTTTTGTGACGTCACACGTGAAACATCTGGCCGGGCATTGTTGTCATGCAATAAATTAGGCCCATTCCGATTGACCAAAGATGGCTTCATTATTGCCAATTTCTGATGCATTTTATTAATTTGGTTACAATACGATTCGACATTGGTGGTTTCTCCAGGATTTAAGAAGCTGCAGTGTGCCAAACCAAATGAAGCCCACCAAACTGTAACCATCACCTTTTTTTAATGAGTTGGGGGATTTGGAAAATGTTGTGCTGCTTCTCCTTTGTCGAGCCACTGTCCAGAACGTCTACTGTTATCGTAAAGTATCCACTTTTCATCAAAAGTAACAATTCTGGGCAGAAAAGGGTCGTTTTTGTTTCTGCAAAGAAGTGTAGCACAAACTTCATAACGCTGTTTTTTCGGCGGTCGTTTAATGTGTGTGGAACCCAACTTTCCAATCGGCTTGAAGTGGTCATTGACGGTCGATTGCTAAGATTAAGTTTCCCAGCAAGTTCTCGAATAGTTGAACAGTGCACTCATTAATGCTGCCCTCGCCCCAGACTTGATTAATGTTTCTGGCCGTCTGGGCCCCGTTCCCGCCGAATTTAAACTCGTAAAACAAATTATACGATAATCACGCGTTGCAATCTTAGTAAAGACTGAATTATTTCTAAGCAGCGAAATGCTACAGAGGTAAACAAACATTATCGTTTGGATGAGGATTAATAAGTGTTGACATTGGGACAAAGGAATAATCCAGTAAAGGTAAACAGTTGGTTCTATACAAGGGTATTTTAATGAAAACTCAGAATCCTGCATTTTTTTTTTCGGACAACACAATAATTTTAATTTCTTTGCTTAGAAGATTCGTATGAATGGGTACAACCGATATTTTTGAAAAATATTTCACCGTTGTGTAATAATTTGGAGTTTTTCCTTTAAAGGTTAACGAGATATTCACGAATCTGGGTTGTGTGACCTCTGACCCTGCTTTGAATTTTTAGTAGATCGATAGAGAATTCCTCTTTGCTGGTCTTTTTTTAGATAATGACGCTCCCTTGATCCTCCGATCTTACTGTAGGTTGTATTAGGGGTATTAATTTGTATTATATAGAGCGATGGAGTTTTGTCTTACAAAATATCTTTTATTTTAAATATAAATTGAACCGTCAATCTCATTATTAAAAACTATCTATATTATAAAAAGCCTTCTTACATTGTTAGGTAGGTATCTATAATCGTAGGAAGCAAGTATAACATTATTAATTTAACTTAAAGTTAATGTATATTAAATGAGCGTTATTAAAGAAGCATAACAAAAGGAGAGAGGTGAAAGGAAGAGATTTAGAAAAAAAAATCTAGTGCAGTGCGCGAATCACCCAACTATACTACCATCCTATAATAATAATCCATTCAAAAAAAAAAATAATAATAAATTAAAGTATTCACATAAATACTACCTATTTGAATAGTATTCACGTCTTCACGTCACCTCTCACTAAAAGACCATAAAATAATTTTTTTTAAACAATTTTAATACGACAATTCTGTCCACTATATGTTTTTGGTTTGTCAGCGTATTTTTGACAATAAGTTAAAGTCTTGGTGGGAGGAGGTTGCATCCGTCTCCTTTCGGGCGCGCACACCTTTCCATCTAGACTCTTGTAGTCCTTATGAGATACTCTGTATCTTTATCAATACCGGTCCGATACAGATATTTTAATTTTATTGTTTAGGGAATTTAATTACATTTCATGCGATCCATACATAATTTACCACTAGATGCTTACTTTTTGAGTGATGCGCGAATGTACATAACGAACGTACGTACAGACGTCACGACAAAACCAGTCAAAATGGATTCAATAATGGTCAAAATGGATATTTCCGTTAAAATCAGAAAACCGAAAATTTTCGCGATAGTAATACTTCCTTTACTCTTCGTACAATGAAGTAAAAAGAAAATTTGAAAGGAAAAATGAAATTATTATTCAACAGATTAGAAGTTTACTCAGAATCTTTATATTTCTACCCCTGAAGATAGTTTCCGAAAACTCTTTAAAGCGGTTCAGAAAACTTTTTTCCATCTTCGAGATGCTTGATTAGGATATTCTTGAATTTAGCATTGATAATATTTTTTTTTAAGGAAATCAAGGGATGCTTGTTAATACAGGACGTCAAGAAGGTTATAAAGAATATTTTTTTGAGTAGACATATTGTGTTTATTCCCCAACAGAAAGTGGTCAAGTTTGTATTTTTTAACGACTTTGTAATACGAATAATTTTAATTATATAAGACATTTTAATACATATTGCATGGTCATATAAATCTTCTACAAATTTGCATAAGGGCCACTTAGAATATATATATATATATATATATATATATATATATATATATATATATATATATATATATATATATATATAACCTTTTCCAAATCAATTGTCACATTTTCTATTTCAATTGTAACTTTTTCCATTTCGAATGCAACCTTTTCCATTTCCATTGTAACCCTTTGCATATCAATCGTCACCTTTTCCAATTCAATTGTAACCTTTTCCATTTCAAATGTAATTTTTTCCATTTCAATTGTAAAACAATTGGACAATTTTAATTACATAACAATTTAACTACAAAATACTTAACAATAACTAAACAATTTTAATTACATTTAATTTACATGACTTTTGAAGTAATTTCGGTATATTCTTTCGACATGTTTTTCGTTTATTAGATAATTGATATTAAGTGCTAATTTCAAATAGATAGTTTAAATTTTTGAAATAAAATTGTTGTTTATTTATTGTTGAATATTTATTATTTTTCATTTATTTAGTGGGGTGGAGGGTGGATTTGACGATTTGGTGATCGTTCATTAGGCTCTCGAAGTGGTTAATGTGAAATTTTATTCAGCCACGAGTATTTCTACCTTATTATTAGTTTTTAAAATTCTTCGGTATGTATAGCATATGTATATATATATATATATATATATATATATATATATATATATATATATATATATATATATATATAATGTTTATACTATATATAAACCAACTTAAGGTTAATATACAAAAAATGGATACAATAGAAGACGACAATTTACATGCGGAAAAATGTGTATTGGTGAATCCCTTAAAAAAAAAAAAAAAAATATAGTTAAATACTAAACCCGCTCTTCGTTATTAATACTTAGAATTTTTTAATCATTCATTGTCCATGCCTCGTTAAAATAGTAGTTAAGTGGCCCACGCAACATTTAGGGATATTGTTTAGGTAAGAATTTTATTAAATTGTTTTTAGATTATATACATTGACTGGTTCAGTCATTATATATACATTATCATCTTATTGTATATACATTATTTTTAAAAAAAATGTTCTGCTGAACCAGTCAATTTATAAAATCTAAAATCAGTTTAATACAATTCCTATTCTCCTAATTCTTATTCTCCTAAACAATATCCCAAAATGTTGGGTGGGCCACTTAACTACTATTTTAACGAGGCATGGTCAATGAATGATTAAAAAGTTCAAAGTTTTAATAGAGAAGGGCGGGTTTAGTATTTAACTATTTTTTTTTTTAAGGGATTCACCAATATATATTTTTCCATATGTATCCATTGTACCTATTTTTCGCATATTATTTTTAAATTGGTTAGAAACTAGGTAATTATATTTCCATGCTATTGTATATCAGGTGAATAAAGCCATATAATATGGAAGGTCAGACATTGAAAATAATACATATTGTAATAGTAAATAATAATAAATCTGGATACGATGAGAACTAATGTGACGTAGCTGAGGAACTACTCTACTACCTTGTATAATATTTATGTATCTGTCCTCCCGGGATTGAAGAGACATTATTGAGAATTCATTCTGTGGAAGCTAGAAGGCTAATTAAATATCGATCCGGATGGCACTGGCGGGTCAGATATTGTATTCACGGATCATTTCCGATTCCCGCGCTCACTAAGGAGGATGATTCAAGAATTAATAATCTCCCCTCTTTCTCTCTTCCTTATTGCTAAACTTTCTTCTGCCTTATCGATACTGTTTTCATATTCCCCTTTTCATTTTCATTTTATTGTTTTATTAAAATTATTCCCGGAGAATGTATTTATCCGCTTTCTCTTCGTTTAAACAGTTTATTTTTGTTTTCCTTTAGTTTTCCCTTTAGAAGTTTCATTTTACTTTGGAGAGTAAGTTTATAGATAACACCTGTTTTATGACGCCCGATGCTAATGATATGTAATCTTCTATCGTGAGTCGGTGAGTAATCATATCTACTGGTTCGTTACAGTGTCGTGTTCCTACCCATTCTTAGGAATATTAAGCAGTAATGCTAATTAACATTTCAACGTTTTTATAAAATTACGCTTATTCATCAAATATTTTATATTTAGTATTAGGAATGATTAGAGATTTATGAATGAAGGTTTTATAGTATTTAATCATTTACTGCTTGTAATTATGTACTACTTTTAGTTATATTGTCAATAGCTATTTTGGCCAAACCTCTGGATGCCTGCCAGATCAAGCATACAAAAAAAAAATTCCCTACTTCAACCGTCTTAAGGTTTCTCCAGATTGTACTCAGTACCTCAGCAAAGTCACGATTATTAATTGCTCCAGAACTATTTGTCCTGGAAAGCTCAAAATAGAGTTATTATTAATTTATTAATTGATTAGAAAACCAATATTAAAATGTTTAAAAAAAATTCAAAAAATTATTTTTTTTAAACACAAATTCGAAATTTTTTTTTGGAAAAAATTATTGTTACATATAAATTTTATAATAATATATAACCCAGATACTTGCATCCCATATATCCGGGAGTAAGAGTGATGATCCTACACCTACCTAAATTGTGAATCGCGTTGTGGTTTTCCAGGACGTAAAATTGCCGCCCGGAGGTTTGATCTATGGACGGTCTGCTTCGGGGAAAGAAATATAGGTTCTCATGCGCCTGCTGACCCCGAACAACCATAATCCGTGGATCTTGACCGCTTTGTCATTATCCTTGAACCCGAGTGAGTCGGTGGGAAGGACACTGCCGAATTGGTCCCGAAGATTATGGAGCTAAGTATAGCCTGCCGCTGCACCATGGAAACCATGGTTCGTAGCAAAGTGAGGTTGGTGACCCCTCCAGTCTGTCTGTGCTCTCGCAAGAAAAAAAGATACCTCTCTCATTCTCTCTCTCTCTCTCTCTCTCTCTCTCTCTATATATATATATATATATATATATATATATATATATATATATATAAAAGAGGACGTAACGGCCGAGTACGCTGGGGCGAGAGTTCGGAACGTTGTGGGTTCAATTCCTATCTGGATCAGTTAATATAGTTTATATTTCGTTGTGATCCCGCGTAATGAATTTTGACACTCCCACTCTGGTTAGTACGCGGTGGAGACGTTATGGTAGCCGTCTGAGGTTGGCAAAAAGGACCACGAGGCCCATTTGCCGAACTAGTTCACCCCACTAATACCAGTACCAGTACCAGATATATTTGTGTATATATCTCGCTTTGTTTACTTTTCTGAAAATTAATTTTAAAAATGAATGTTGTGTCGTCTTCGTAAACTATTTCTGAGGACTAACCCCCATTTTATTGAACTATTGAATTGTTGAGGAAATTGTAGGAACCAATAATAAGATTTGTAAAGTATTATTACTAACCCTTTCATTAAATTTCGTGATTGCGTTATGTTTACACCACTAATAAATTTCCTGTAATTTATCTTGTTGGAAATATGTTCGTTTCTTGTTGAGTAATATTACAATTCTTTTACATATGCGTGTCTGGATCTGATCAAGGAATATCTTATTAGTGCCTGAAACAAAGTTTGCCCGTTCCTTTTATCTTCATTCCAATCTCTGAATTGAATTGGATTTTTTATGAATTAATTAACTTTGTTTATACTCAGTTTAATTCTGTGGGAAAAATACAAGCACGCATAAAAAAACAAATCAAAACGGTGAAATAATTATGGTTAATGTTATTTCTGTATGTTATAGAGATTAACCGAAGTAATAATCGAAAAACAAGTTTCAGAATTAGGTTTTTGAATCCAAATTATTTTATAAAGGAAAATCTTGGTAGGGGCTGCGGTCAATAAATTAGCACACAAATAAAAAGAAACTTATTATAATGTTTGGCGACGTTTCGGTCTAAGTTTTAGATCATCGGGGCTAAGTGGCTGATAATTGTTTTTATAGTAAGGCGCCAGCTGAATGTATGAACGAATTTGATTCTGCTGACACCTTAATATTGTATGTGCCACTCAGACCTGAAAAAAAAAAAAAAATAATTATAAAAAATAATAATTTTTTTAAAGTAAAGCTTCTTAAGCAAAGTTTCTGTATTACTTCTATACCTGTTTTTCAAAAATTATCACTATAATTTTGAAACTTTCTCAACTTTTCGTCCCTTTACTGGGACTGACTAACGCCAAGCCGACTCGTACTGCTTGTATATTTTTTTTCTTACCCCTGTAAATAGATAATTTTATCAGCATGCATATTAGTTTGGTTCTTTATATATGATCAGTATTGTTATCGACTCTTTTCGTGTCAACTAATAAGCAAGCATGACAGAAAGCCAAACACCAGTATTAAACTTCTACAAATATTCAACTTTTTTTTTTTAATTTTTTTTCTATGGTTGTATTCTTACGTTGACGGTATACTAAACCGTGCGACGATAACCTCCATAAAAATTTTGAAAATAAAATGTAATAGTACAATCAGTATCCTAATTGATACGGTAGCTGGGGAAAGGGCGTTTGTTCGAAAATCGTATAAGAATCTCCATGTGAAGTTTTGTAATTGAAATAACTATATATGATTTATTTTGGTATTGATTCTCGATACTGTGTATCACGGAATAATACTAATACTTAATTTTAGGTGACAGTCGATTGTATATACATACCAAAGAAGAGTAAGTGGTTACACGCCTTTTTTTCCATAGACCACACAAAATAATTAAAATAAATTTTCAATATTATTTTATTTATTGATTAGTTGACCGTATGGTACATCAAGAAGTACGCGGTCCGAGTGGTGTAAATAATAACATAAAATAGTGGTAACTATTTATTTTAATTGGGTATTGATAAATTATTTACCACTTCCATAATTTTGTTTTTATTTAAAATTAGTTTCAAATGTTATACATTCATCTTTAGTTCTAAAAACAAACAAAAATTCAAAAATAAGCAATTTAAAATACAATACGGTATTATTAGACATAATAAATTAAACGTTATATAAATTAGTTTTCAGTTGACATCCGCATTTTTTGTTATTCTTTACAAGAACCATATCCTTAAATTTTTTAATGGTTTAAAGAAAAAGACAAAAAAAAAAACCCTATCCTCATATTTCTCTTCGTCTAAAGACACAATAGATCCTTTCCAAAAAAGCGGAATATGTGAACTTAATTGTAATGATTATGTAGTCAAATGCATGGGAAAAACTGGAAGATCGCTAAATCAGAGATTAAAGGAACATATATGTGCATATAAAATAATAAGACAGGGAATTCCAACTTTGCAATTCATTTAAATGAAAATAATCATAGATTTATCAAAGACTCAGGAGTTAAATTAATACATCACGTTGAAAACAATCTCAAATTAAATATATATGAAGCACTTAAAATAATAAAATCCTTCGAATCCAATCCAGATTTTTGCTTAAATGACCAAATAAATAGCTCCAACAGTCTAATCTTAAATTTATTCCCGTCTATAACAGAAAAAACAATTACTCACCTACGCTACTGGAAAAACCCTGACCCTTAAACCGTTTACCTATAAAAATCCTACCTACCTTTTGTCCATTGTTAGTACAATGCGAGAAGGAACCAGCACAAACTTTTCTGTTTGATATAATCCATTTAAACCTTGGTAAGTACCAACATGTATTTGATTTCTTGTCTTAATTAAATTCAAAATTCATAAATGTTTTATAATACTGATTTATATTACCTCTACTTTAATATGTATAATTATAGCAAACTATATTTTGAATTGCTTATTTTTGAATTTTTTGTGTGTTTTTAGAACTGAGGATGAATGTATAACATTCGAAACTAGTTTTCAATAAAACAAATTTATAGAAATGGCAAATAATTTATCAATCCCTAATTAGATTGATCCTTCTAAACCATCATGCGGATGTCAACTAAAAAAAACAACGGTAAAATAAACACTATTTTATTCAGATTTATTAAATCTCATATTTTTGTATTTTTCTTACAAAACTAATAAGGCCACCATTCAAATCAAGAAGCACCTGTAACAGTCTAAAGAGAAATTTGCATATGCTCCTTTTTAAGCAGAAACTGATAGCCACTTTTTTGAAAAGCAGAGAATGCCGGCGCCAACACGTTTCTTCTATAAGCTTCAAAAACAAGAAAGAAAATTCATAATATACAACCATTGAAGCTTTCTTTGAATATATAAATTTATAGACTATGAGACCTTGAAACTTTAGTAAGAAACAAAATGAATATATCAAGGATTCCAAAAATGCAATCTCCCGAAAAAGGGCCTTTGACCGCGAAAATTAAAGGCGCTGGGCGCTTCCTTTTTTTTAGAAGTTAAACATTCCGGAACTTATTTCTTCGTTTTTATTTTATCAACATACCGTCCATCAGCTTATGTACCGTATTAGTTTGTTTTATGATTTTTTTTTTTTTTCAAATTTGCACCCTTATATTTATTTATATTTATTCTCTTTAACATATTTATTCTCATCGTTGCTATTAGTAACTATCAAAAATATAATAAGAAACCTACATACGACTATCTATTAGCATTATATATAATACATATATAAATATTAACAGGATTGTTTTTATATAATAAATATTAACATGATTGTAAGTCCTTATCTTTGTGGTTATCAATTAAAAAAAAAAACTGTCGGTATAAGTAAAATAAATAATTTAACCAAATTTATTCTCAGAACTAGTGCAGTTTGGAGGATAATTTTCATTTAGTTAATTCTCAAAAAAAAAAAAAAAAAAAAAAAACCCTTTTATTATTAATCTTGTTTTTTTTACTGTTATAAAAACTTAATTAATTTATGAATTTTCGAATGGTAGCCTACGTAATTTACGCTTCGCTTTAAAATAAGGAAAATTATAGTGTAGCCCATCCCTTAAGAGAAAAGAAAATACCGATTTTATGAAGGGTTTAGAGAAAAAAAGAGTATCCCTTTTCCTGATCGTTATAGCGGGCTATTTGTCAAATCTTCTTTAATATTCTACTAATTTTATATATATATATATATATATATATATATATATATATATATATATATATATATATATACACACATACACGCATACACAGTATATACTTACATAATAATTTTTTATATAGGATCAATATAAATCAAAGAGATGTTATCATTTGTTAGCCAAGTCATAATATTTCAAAACTATTAATTTAATTCATTAGAGAATGGAAAGCTCTTGAGAAATGTTTTCATGACGGTTTTCCTTTTAGAAGTTATTAGTCAAAGAGCATGAGTGTTATCATGATCCAGTGCAACCTGTTAAAGTGATTACAGTATGTTTTTCTTTCGTAACAGGATATATGTAATGTATGCATTGAACTTTCCTATAATTCTCTACTGACCAGTTTTATAAAAGTTTTTTTTTCATCTTATTTTCCGGCTGAACTTCTAATGATCTTATTCCTTCTACTTTTTTTTTCCCTTTCTCAGTAATGAAAAACGTTAACTGAATCATTTATAAATTTAATAATTAATCTCATTGAATTTTACAATAATAATAAAAGGCTTAGCGAACCCGGAGGTTCGATGCCGATACCACTAATCGCTGTCTACAAATCTCGGTCCACCGACTACCTTCCAAACCCAAATTCATTAGATCACTCTTAATACTATCCTCCCACCTACGTTTCGGTCTACCCCTCGGACGTTTACCAGTCAGCTCAGCGTTTATTAACTTTTTAGGAATTCGTTCGTTACAGAGCCCAACAACTTTGCAAGCCCATTTCAACCGTCGCGATGATATCACTTCGATTATATTAACAGGGTGTATGCTCCGCAATTCCGCGTTGTGTAATCTCCTAAACTCTCCGGTTGACTCATCCTTTTTCGGACCAAATATTTTACGCAGTACCTTATTCTCGAATACCTTAAGGCGTTGTTCGTCCTTCAAGGTTAGCGGCCACGTTTCACACCCATACAGAACTGTAGGCAAGATAATAGTTTTGTATATTCTAAGTTTTAAGTTTCTGGACAAAATGCGCGACCTAAGTAATGTTGACACCGAAAAATAACAAGCATTTCCCGCCTTTAACCGCGCCTTTATTTCCTCTTGAATTTCGTTTTTTCTAGAAATCACAGACCCCAAATACTTAAATTTCTCAACGTGTTCAAACCTATTTTCTCCTATATCTATATCCTCAAAATCGCCTCTGTTTCTATTGCTAACCATATATTTCGTCTTATCCGTATTTATTTTGAGGCCAACCTCTTTCCCAGCTGTCATCAACGTTGCTGTATTCAGTTTTATAGTTTCCGCGTCCTCACTTAATAATACCAAATCATCCGCAAACCCCAGCACGGATATTCTACCACCCAGATCTAAACCCCTTTCGGTAAGCATTACCTTTCTAATGGCATACTCTAATGCTAAATTAAAAAGGACAGGTGAAAGGGAATCGCCTTGTTTTAACCCCGAGCGAACTTCAAATTTCTCCGAAAAATAATTACCTATTCTAACTTTATTGAATGTTTCGGCCATGCACATCCCTACTAGATTTACTAACTTCTTCGGTATTCCCTGCTCAATCAAAATGTTATACAGTCTCCGGCGATCAATGGAATCATAAGCCTTTTTGAAATCCACAAAAAGCTGATGAACTACACTGTTGAATTCTAATTTTTTTTCTAATATTTGCCGTAAGGAGAATATTTGATCGATAGTTGATCGGTTCCGTCTAAAACCACATTGGTAGTCTCCGATAATTTCCTCGGCATATTCCGTGATTCGACTAGTTAGGATCAACGAGAATATTTTATAACATACCGGGAGGAGTGATATTCCGCGATAGTTATTACACTCCGTCCTCGGACCTTTTTTGTGAATCGGAATAAGTATAGATTCTTTCCATTCTTCGGGCATTTTTTCATTTTCCCAGATCTTTTTAACCAAAAAATGTATTTTAGAAACTCCAGCTTCACCGCACGCTTTTATTATTTCACTGGAAATGTTGTCGATTCCCGCTGCTTTATGAGATTTTAATTTTCCGATGGCTATTTCGACTTCCTCCTTACTCGGTTCTTCAATTAACGGTTCAGCACTCTGATATTCAGAAGGAGGAGATTGATTATTATTTCCCGAATTCAAAATACTTTCAAAGTGTTTTTTAAATTTATTCACAATGTCCACCGGATCGGCCAAGATATTGTTATTTTCATCTCTAATTCCATTCATTGCTGGTTCAAACTGTTTACGCGATCTGTTTATACCCTTATACATGTCTCTTACGTTGTTTTCAATTCTATTAGTTTCTATCTCTATTATTTTGTTTTTAAGATATTCTCGTTTTTTATTTTTGAGGAATTTGGACGTTTCATTCATCAAGGCCCGGAAATTAGCAACATTGTTATCGCTTGGATTATTCAAAGCTTTTAGTTTCGCGGCTCTTCTTTTTTCGCACAAGTTTAGACAATCATTATCGAACCACGGTTTATTCTTTTTATTGTCCCTTTTTCCAAGACACAGATTACTTACCTCTTTAATATTATCCCTAATTCCGATCCATAGCTTGTCTACATCTTCGCGATCCTCATCTAAAGATTCCAAGGCTTCAAACCTATTCCTGATTTCTACCGTGAATTGATTTCTAATTGAAGGGTTTTTCAATTTATCTAGATCAAAATTTTCGGAACAAATACGGCTTTCTTTCCTTTTTTTTATATTAAGTTTTTGTCGAAGTTTCGCGATTACTAATTCATGATCTGACCCACATTCTGCCCCACGATAAGACCTCACGTTAATTATACTATTTTGCCATCTTTGTTGTATCAAAACATGATCAATTTGATTGCGTGTTTGTGAATCCGGCGATGTCCACGTATACTTATGAATATCCCTATGTTTAAACGTAGTACTTTTGATTGTTAGGTTTTTCGAGATAGCAAAGTTTATTAGACGGATCCCATTATCATTGCTATGTTCGTGCAAACTTTCTTTACCGATCGTCGGATAGTATACTTCTTCCCTTCCCACCTTTGCGTTTGCGTCCCCTAATATTATTTTCATGCAGTTTCGTGGTAGTTTATCATATACCCACTCTAGTTGATCATAAAATTCGCATTTAACTTCATCATCACTGTCTTCGGTAGGGGAATGTATGTTTATCAGCGCGATTTTAAACCACCGCCCCTGAAATATAGCCACAGATATCCTATCACTAAAAAATTTTACGTCCCTCAATGCGGAGAGCAATCTATTCCTTATTAGAAATCCAGTACCTAAACAATAATTACCGCTCCCACCGTACCAAATAGAATAGTTCCCTTCTGTTAACGAACCCTCCCCTGGCCACCGAACCTCTTGCAGTGCCACGATATCTACATTGTATCTCTTAACCTCGTTTGCCACCGATTTTAACCCACCCGCTGTATTCAAACTTCTTACGTTCCACGTCCCTATACCTAAATCTCTAATTTTCAACTTGCGCCATGAATCCCCTGAAGCAGTCCCCACCCGGAGACCCGAACGGGGGACTAGTTTACTTCCGGATAATGAGCGTTTTACCTCAGAGAGATCCATGACTTTTTGTGGTATTTTGTGAACTAAAAATATGTGAGTAGGGCGTTCAAACCTACGTCACACCCTCCAGCAAGCCTGGAGGGGCGCTCTCATTGTTGGTCAGCGAGTCCATCGGACTTAGCCGGGAGGAACTTCCAAGGAATTTCCACCGACCATCCCCACATCCGCCACCCGTGGGACGCTCCCCTACGCGGTAATGAGATCCGCGCGAGGAGAATTTTACAAAAAATTATATATTTTTATTAAAATTATATTTTGCAATTTTTTCTTGTAAAGAAAATATGAATATTATGGCTTATTTGCTAACTCTCCTAAGAGTCAAACCGTTTTTATATACAACTACATAGATAGTATTTAAGACGACAACAATGAATAATATGAAGCTATCACATAATTGACAGGAATGTTGATGAGAAAAGGAGGACTTAGACGCTTCGACGCTCAATCATTCGATCAAAAGATCGAATCAATCGATTAACGCGCTCTTCAAGCAAGCAGTAAATCAATCGGCCCTTAAATATTTTGATCAAAACCGTCCATACCCCCTGTTCAAATGCTTTCGCCAATCAAACTTTCCATCGATGCACATTTTATCTGCATTAATTGTCCATTGCCCGCACTCATTCTCTCGTTCATATTGAAGGATGAATATTATAGCACTTTACACACACACATTTTATCATAAAGAACTGATTGACAAATGTATTAGGTATCAGTAGTTTAATATATACGTACATATGAGTGAGCTTGGTTGACCGTGGATATACTTAAGGTGGTGCGGCCA
Source organism: Rhaphigaster nebulosa (assembly GCA_948150685.1). Taxonomy (NCBI): domain Eukaryota; kingdom Metazoa; phylum Arthropoda; class Insecta; order Hemiptera; family Pentatomidae; genus Rhaphigaster; species Rhaphigaster nebulosa. Next base: position 174,350,534 of record OX411308.1, on the reverse strand, counting down.
AACACATTAATAAATATATATATATATATATATATATATATATATATATATATATATATATATATATATATATAATAATAAATAATTCTTACTTATTAATGTGTTTGACCGCACACCCCGGCCAGCTTCTTCCATATGTGTGTGTGTATGTTTTTTAGAGAATAGGACTTTGTTTTCTTTATATCTTTCTTTATATCGTGTATATCAACTTATCAAAATACTTTAAAAAAAAAATAATAATAACATAAAAATAGTAGTTCACACAATTTGAAGTTAATTGTATCTCACAAGAGAGAACCTATTAAAATGTAATAATTAACTTAGAAAACGACGGCAAAAAGCGTTTTGTTTTGAGACAAATGGGGACCAACTGCCTTGGACGCAGATCTGAGGACAAAAGAGATGGCAGAGATAATTATAATCTCTGTTGTCCTGGTGGCAAATACCCAAAGATCAATTTAAATATCTCCTCGAGTGTTTTATATATCTCTCTATAGTTGTAGGCTTGGGTTGTTGGGTAGCGGGTGATGTTAAGGTGGCCCCGCACAATCTTTTTTTTTTTTCATCCATCCAAACATTCCATTCACTCTTTTCAATCCATTTCGTTGATTGATTGGTCTTCCTTTTAATTTATATAGAATAAACGGAACAATTAAATCAAAATCCAATAATTAATCATTTAAATTTTCTCCTCGACAAATATTCATATGTTGAGGAAAGTAAAAAATAATAATAATTATTTTTCGAAGTTGGCGAAGTTGCAAGGCATCTTTGAGGAGAGGAGTTCTAAAATATTTTAAGAAGGAGAATCTTGGTTGGGGGTGCAGTCAATAAATGAACACGCAATATGGATATGTTCCGACGTTTCGGCCTAAATTTTAGGCCATCATTAGGGCTAAGAAAAAACAAAATAACGACAGTGGTAGTACCAGTAATAATAAGAAAGATAACAAATAGTAAGATGAAAAAGTATAAAGAAAATTATGTTGATCATAATATGCTAGTATAAATAACGTTAATACAGTTTAGAGACAAAATGTTAATCATAATATGAAAAATAACAATAAATGATAAGAAATAAAGGAAAATGTGTTATTATAATTAGTATTTTACATGCATTTTACTAAATCTATCTTTTCATTCATTTTATTAATTTTTCTATCTATATTCTATATACTTATATTTTCACAATAATTTTATATAACTTTTTGTCATTATCCATTAACTTATTTTTGTTTATTTCTTATCGTTTATTATTATTTTTCACATTATGATTAGTTTCTATAATAATTTTTTTTCTTATTGTGTGTTAATTTATTGACCGCACCCACCACGAAGATTCTCCTTCATACTTTTCCACGGCTAACCATACTTTCACAAAAAATATTTTAAGCTTATATCTTGTATTAGTTGATACTTTATATATTTGATTTGGTGAGAACATAATTGATTCCATGTTGACAAAAGTTTATAAAAATTGTATCTAAAATATACGAAAAATCAGAGAAAGACCAACATGTGAGAACTATGCAGCCCTATAAGGGCAGTTTATGTACAATTGGATGCACAAACAGCGACTTTAGCACGAAAAAATTGAAATTTTGGTTATTTAGTATTGTTATGGAAATTGTTCTTATCCAAACTAGACTATTTAGTGAAATTGGACTCGAGATTGTTCACACTAATGATTCAATAAGACATGCCAAAACAACAAGAATGAATCCTTATATTTTCTCTCATTATGTGTTTATTCATCATTGAGTACAAATTTTCTGTTGAAATTGAAGCAGCTATGAAAAAACAAATTCTGATTGATTATATATTAAAGTAAATTATAACGCAAAATCGATTTTAAAAAAGATACAGAAAGGTTGCGCAGGATTGACGGTCTTGTGGCTATTATATTTATACTCCTAATTTATTGCCCAATTTTATAATTTAAAATTCATCTGTGAAAATAGTCTTATTTTTTTTTACAGGGAGTTCCGGGTCAACTGAAATATTCATTTCTTGTTTGTGTAATGATTATACAATATCAAAAATTAAGAAAAGTTACTTTTTAACTGTAATTATCACATCAATATGCAAATTTTGCGTTCATCAACCCGAGACGAAGTTGATAACTTCAGAAGTGTGTGCGTCTCGGGTTGATAAACGAATGGAAATCCTAGGTGATGTTCGCACAGATAACGCAGTTTGCATTTATTCAACGATGTCCTTCAATGTATTCAATTGTTTTTGGTTTATTATTTTCAATAATAGACCTTTGGAATCGACCAAGGAAAATTTTTTTGCAACCCCTCCCCCCTCAAAATTTGAGGTTTTACGTTTCAAGATACGTAGAATCCAAATATCGAATAAAAAAAAATCCGTCCGTCCGCCGTCCACCGTACGCCGTCCGCGGCTTTTCTCCGAGATTACTGGACCGATTTTCTTGAGATTCGGTACCAAAGTCACAGGTCACCCCGGGATGATCCTCGGAACTCGACATTACCATCCGTCTGTTTGTTTCAAAATGGCGGCCGATTAGAGATCTCATAAGCCCATAATTCGGCCATTTATAAAGATAGAGAGAAAATGTAAGGTGTGTTGAAAAATTGAAAAACAAAAAATCTATAATAATTGTCGATTAAAGATCTTATATACCCATAACTCGGCCATTTATAAACATATAGGAGAAATGTAAGGTGTTTTGGAATCAGCATAACGAGACATTAAAATAATAAAAAAGAAGAAAGGAAAAAACGAAAAATAAAAAAATCTCTATCTGTAAATGCTTTTGGTTTATTATTTTCAATAATAGACCTTTGGAATCGACCAAGGAAAATTTTTTTGTAACCCCCCCCTCAAAATTTGAGGTTTTACGTTTCAAGATTTTTTGGTGCTTTTATTGTATTTAAACGAAAGCTAACGAAAATCTCTACAAAACGAACTAGAAATCACCTAAATCGGACCATTATTAGCTGAGATATAGCGTAATGAACTTTGTTTTTACTTTTTCCTAGTGAAGTGCACTTCAAATATTTCCTATGTATCATTTTACATCACAGCCTACTTGCATTGACGCAGATTTTTTAATTAACACAGTTCGGCACTCTCACGGCGAACATCTTGTGACAAGCTACAAATTTCTTTTCCTCTGGTGCCTACTGCTTCATATTTTTTACTTTGACAGAATAGATATTTTTGTGGAATAATAAACAAGTGGAAATAATAAACCATTGTGTAATAATTTGCAGCGTTTTTTTTATGTCAAATCACTTCACATTTATGCGCGAATATTTCAGTTGATCGGAACTTCTTGCACAAAAAATAACATAACACTGTTTGTTTTCGCTGATGATTTTTGAATTAAAAATTAGACAATGCATTAAGAATATAAATATAATAGCCACAAGACAGCCAATCGTGCGCAATCATTTATGTATCTTTTTTAAAATCGATTTTGCGCTGTAATTTATTTTAATATACAATCAATCAAAATTTGCTTTTTGATAGTTTCATAACTTCAGTTGCTTCAATTTTTACTCAATGATGAATAAACACATAATGAGAGAAAATACAAGAATTTATTCTTTTTGTTTTGACATTTTTTCTAGAACTCTTAGTGTAAATATTCGTGGCTAATCTCTCCAATGTCACTTAATAGTCTAGTTTGGATAGGAACAATGTCCATTTCAAGATTAAATATTCAAAATTTGAATTTTTTCGTGCTATAGTCGATGTTTGGCTCACTGTGCGACGATTTTATTTCTGTTCTCGACAAATCTTTTGGAACGCCTCGAATCCAATAACCGTGTAAGATATAGAATCTGTTATCTCTCCCTCATTGGCTATGACGACTGGTTAGCAAAGTGCTCCCCTGTTATTTATTCATCTGCTCAAAGTGGACGTCAGGTGGCTCTTACTTAGTCCTTATGAAATATTTATTGTTAATTTCCGACATTGTAGCGATGGCTCATTCATTTTCACTAAGTTGCCTCTTTTGAATTTTTTTTTCACCCTCGGACCTTGTATTAGAGAGGCCTAGCCGTCCATCGATCGGGGTGTTATTAAAGATGGTGGACCCACTCTCATCTCCCCACGGTGGCCACGTGGTTAGAATTCCCAACTGGAATTCGACAGTCCACTATTAAAATTACACTTAAATTTTAATTGCAAGTCTAGTTACAGTACTGCCCTGCTTTTCCATCCATATGTGGAGAGCAAAACATGGTTCGGATTTCCCTGGGCAGATAGTAAATATTGTATACAGGTATGAATGTGTTCAACATTATTTCATTTTATATTTACTTATATTAATTTTCTTTATCTTGCTTGTTTACTTATTTTGCTATTATTTAATGTTCTACCTATTTATTTTTATTTATGATGTACATATTTTTAAAATTATTGTTATTTCTTTTTGTAATTTTATTTTATTTATTTATTTTATATTTTATCTATATATATAAATAAAATTAAAAATAATAATAACATATGTAAATATTATAAAATGACAAACAGAAATAACAATAATTTAAGAAATATGTACATCACAAATGGAAATAAATAGGTAGAAAACGAAATAATAATAATAAAATTTTATATATATATATATATATATATATATATATATATATATATATATATTTTATTTCTTTTCTTCTTTTTTTTCGTTTTCTCTGCCACATATATACGTGGTATGAATGGATTATTACATCACAAATACCTATTGCCCTTGAGCGTGGCAGATTGTATTATTCCTCAATAAAAACTTTAAAAAAATAAAGCTATAGTACTGAATGTTTAAAAACATCTTGAGATCATACTCAATCTGCAGATAATTGTGATTAAAACCGAGTTGTATCAGGTTTAGTAGACTAGTTCTCTGAATTCTTTACTCTCTTCAACATTCAAAATTATTAGCCATATGGTAAGTAAAGATCATATTACTATGATATCAAATTCATATTATTTGTGAGCAAATAAAAATCAAGTTAAATGAATAATGATACACAAAACGACAAAATCAGTACAATGAACTAGCTGGCAAAAGGTATTTGAAAAATTTACCATTTAGTGATATGAAAAACAAACTAAAATAATAATGATAAATATTAATTATAATCGGAAATGGGGTTTTTTTAAACATCAAGATTTTGTTAAAAATAATTTCAGGACTGACAAATACATTTCACTCGAACATTAGCATTGATTTTGATCACTCGTGGCAAAGCCTAGTTTTGAGGTCTCAATTTTCGAAATGCGAAGATGATACATAATAATAAAATGCTAGTTATTAATAATATCGCGATATAAAATAATTTAATAAAATTAGCTATGTATACATTTAATAAAAATCTCCACCTCCAGTACTAGGATGCCCTTGGGCTGAGGCCTATGGCATTTTCCACCTTGCCACCTGCTACTGAGGCCTGTAGCATTTGCCACCTTGCCACCGGCTGCTGAGGTCTGTGGCATTTGCCACCTTACCACCCTGCTGCTGAGGCCTGTGGCTTTTTTCACCTTGCCACCTGCTACTGAGGCCTGTAGCATTTGCCACCTTGCCACCGGCTGCTGAGGTCTGTGGCATTTGCCACCTTACCACCCTGCTGCTGAGGCCTGTGGCTTTTTTCACCTTGCCACCTGCTGCTGAGGCCTGTGGCATTTGCCAGCTTGCCTCCTGCTATTTACGCCCCTGCACACGTCCTCCTGTCAGCTGTTTGATCGTAACCTGTTCTGAAACCTCTCTCACATCACAACACACCCGTTACAATTTTATTACAGATAAAAAATTATTAAGTTTTTACAGCTTGAGCATCAAAGATTGATAAATAGAAACCTTCATTTATTTTTTACTTCTGTTTCTTACACAATTTGTACAAAATTGTTGCATCTGTTTACTACACATTTGTATTTCAAATGGATATTATTTTTTTTTTTCATCAAAATTTGTAAACTTGTACATATTCATCATTTGTTCCTTTTTTAATCTCTTATTATTATAAGAGATTAAATTATATATCTCTTATATTATTGTTTCATTTTTTTTTCAATTTATTATTAATGGTTGAAGTCACCCCATTATTTATAATTATTTATCATTTTTATTTGTTAATTCGTTTGTTCTAGTTAATTTACTCTAATGCCCACATTTTATTTCCTGTAGTGTTATTCTAAACGGACTTATCCCGGAATTAATACAGATTTTTTTATAATTATTATTAAAATAAGTAGAAGCTTAATAACCGGTCTAAAAAAACAAAAAATAAATTTTAAATGTTTCAGAGCTTTCCCTTCTTAACTGTATTTTTCCTCTCCCCCTACATTAAATCTGATTTTGTTTTGTTAAAAATATGAAATAATTATTAAGCCGTTCAGGTCAACTTTAATTGTATGTCTCTATGTACTGTGGTGTTCAGTGGACGGATGTGCGTGATTGATTGATGGCATCGGACCTTCTGGTTCGCTAATCCTTTTATTGTTATTTGTACATTGATATTAAAATGCATTTTAAAATTGTGTATTAAAATGGATTTCGAAATTTAATATTTATATGGATCATGTCATTTAATATAAAATGGATCCGAAGATAATAGTCGAATGTATAGGAAAGCATTAAGATTTTCTTTATTTGATTGTTATGACAGAATATTGATTTATACTGTATATTTTATTCCTTCAGGCCAGTGTGCGATGGAATAATAAACGAATAAAGCTCTACTAGCCACCAATTGTACAGTATAAATTTGATGGTTTAATAATACATGCTGAATTTATTTGTTCTTCTCTGTCGTAATTGTAATTGAAATAATTTTGCTCAGCGATTCCTTTTATAATATACATGATTTCCTATAGGCACATCTAAGTCAACTTTCATGAATATGATTACGCTTTAATGGTATTCAGTTACTGCTGAAATTGTTGTTTGAATTGGACCTCGCATGCATTAAACAGAAAGCTGTATTTCTCTCTACGTAATGTGATTTATTTTATTAACTCAGTCAACATTAGGTTTGGAGCTTACGTAGTCTATATTTTATTCCATACCATTAGTTATGCGCATGTTTTAAAGTTGATTTCTTAGCTGTGTAGATCAGAGGCACAGTAACAATACAATTGTGAATCTTTTATTTAAAGTTGCATTAGAAATTTAGTATTTTCTAATGTTCTTCTCAAACTGATTTCATAATGTAATCAATATCATCAGCAGTTGATTTTTTTTAAAGAGTCTTAATTGAATTTGGTCTTGTGTCATGAGTATGGTTATGCGTAAGTCTGTAATGTTTTGCTATTATCACTTTTAATACTGTATGTACTTGTTTGATACAAGATCACATTCGAACTTCATATATAAAATTTTATGACTAACTTCACAGACATACCAACTTATACAGTACATACGATATGCCAGAAACACCCGAAGAAGGCAGGAAAGGAGCTGGCTAAGGAATCTCCTGGAATTAATTATTTTTAAAGTCCAAGTTAGGAATAGATACCGATCGGTATTGAAGTCTCTCATGCCTTACATCCCAATCATAGTATGTAACATCACATCCAGTTATTGTGATGGGGTGAGCGACAGGTGTGGATATAAAAATAATAGATAAAAAAAAGTATCATAATTAATATAACGAAAAAAAGGCCTTCACTAATTAAGTTGTCGAATAATTTTAGTTTATTCTATCTGCAAAAATATCAACTATGTTCCTTAATTGGATTCTTAAAACTATAAATATATATTACATGCTTGTATATGTTTTTATTTATATTTTATTATATTATGTCATTTTGTATTGTCATGTTATTTGTTCATTTTCCTTAACCGCTTTATCGTTATGCACGTTCGACAGCATCGATACAGCCAGAAAAGTGAAAGACGCCCTCAACGGAGCTGACATATACTCAGGATGTTGCACGCTAAAGATAGAATTCGCAAAGGTAAGTCTAGAAATATTTTATTTTATTTTAATATATTTTTTTTTAAATTTAATTTTACTAATATTATGTATAGTAATGTATAACAGACATTTCTTGGTGGTATTGTGTAAAAGTAACCGGAGTGTGCTTATACCAAATTATATTATAGAAACTATATTCTACTCACTCATATCGCCTAGCAAGAAAACTGGTGTTCCTCAGGGCTCCATACCCCATTCCATATACTTGCTTACAACCAATGTATTATCAAAGCTACTTTGTGTGATATATTTCTAGCCAATTATAAAGACCTTGTTGCGGTCTCACTTTATATTCAAAACCTCCTAGCTCTTCTACAATAATGGTTTATTAAACGTCAAAGTTCCATTAACATTAAGTCGGTGCTAACAGCGTATATTTTCCTTCTTGGTTCTTGACAAAGCTTTAGTTTCATCGGATAAGTAAAATACTCAGACTAAAATCATATTTGCAAGTCTTACGACTTATTCATTTTACATATGACATCATTAATATTCAACGAAAAAATCAAGCCATCACACCAAATAAAAATAAAATTAAAGTAGTTATTTGGATAAAAGTTTCGCAGAGCTACTGGGCGTGGCCTCTTGACAGACCGGCGTATGTTTTTGGCACGGTCTGTACATCGAATATCTAGTCTTCCCCGAATAAAGTTAAGTCTTCGATATTGAAATCCAAAATCCAATCACTCCAATCTTATATTATTATTTAATATAGTTTATCTGTATTAACAATTTATGATAAATATTATAATTATTTTTCGAAATTTCTAGGTTGTAAATGATTCATTGCTGATTTTAGAACTTATATAATTTATGATAAGGTATTCATTTATTCTAAAATGAGATCTTCATTTATGGATTCTAGTTGAGGGGGGGAGGGAGGGAGAGTATATTTAATTTCAGGTTCTTTACTTATTTTAATAAATTATTTAAGTTTAATGCTAACTAATTAAGTGGAATAAAATAAAAGATAATTAAGATATTTACGAATAATAAAAGAATTAAAAAAAAAAAAAAAAAAGATAACCCATTATAAATATAACCATGCTGAGTTATAGAGAACAAACAAATTCTATAACCTCACGAATCATAAACCGCAACCTCCTAATTTCAATATCTTATAAAATTATAAATCAAAAATGCAAGAGGAAAATGAAGTATAAGCAAGTAAATAATAACCAGCTAAAATTCGTTCAGGCTGATATCCCCACCAAGATTAAAAAAAAGGTGGAATCAATGATCTTTCAAAAGAAAAGTAAAAATTAAATTTATGATAACAGAGAAAGTGATCGTCAATGGCCGCCACAACAGACTCTACATTCGATGTACAGACCATGCCAAAAACATTAGGCGACCTGTCAAGAGGCCGTGCCCGTCAGCAGCTCTACGGAAGTTTTACCGTTATTTATATACAAATTTACGGAAATTCAGAAGAAAAAAATATATAATAAACTTACTTAAACCACTGCAATGCCCTCGATAAGTCACCAGTCTTATATAAGCTCCATTCCTCCTCGCATCACTATCTTGCACTTAAACAAAGGTTCCATACTTACTTATCGACTATGAAATCACTATTTAAGCGATTCCACAACACACTCAAGAACAGTCCGCACTTAAGTTACCTGAAGCACGGCGATGCTTACTCTTCACAGCCGGAATAGAGATTTTCTAATTTTTAAGTGATATTTTAAACTTAGTTCAGGGCGGTATCATCGATTATAGTCTCAATCTTCATAAAAAACATATTCGTCTTTCGTAAGTATTATTACAGTTGCTAATTTTATAAATAGTCATACAAAGAAAATGAATAACAGCTGTTCTATGTACACTTCCTTAAATAATTAAAGTTTATTTGAATACTAATTAAACACATGTTTCATCCTTGCTAAACAAGTCGCTACCCTGGTTCGACGAGGTTCTAAACTTAATTTTAAGAAAATCTAATTTGTAAATTCAAAGTGCTAAAACTTTTTTCGTTATAAAAAAAAATTATTAATTTTCTCCTCACTATTTTAACTGTTGAAGATGGTTAATTTAAAAAAAAAATGCCATCCCTCTGATTTTACACGAAATACGCTGAAATGCAATTAATGTTATAAGGGTGATTGTAGAAGATAACAACAACTTCTCTTCAAAATTCTTTATTAACCAATCGAAAGACAAAATGTAGAAGCCAATAACAATTTCCAGGTCGAGAGCAATCGATATATCAATCAATAAAAGAGGAATTTTTATCAATAGCACAAAGATAACCAGCAATCAAAATAACAGCTGGCGAGAGATTTCTAATGGATCAATCACTCAAAGATATGTAAAAACTGAAAGTATAACAATAATATACAAAATAAATAATAACTGAAAATGAGTATTGGATTAATATAAATAATAAGGTTCATGTTGAGAGGTTACATGTTACTTATCACCAATATATAATAATAATTTTATTCATTTTTTTATATTTACTGTATTTTAATACAATTTTTTTAAATGTTATCTTGTTGCAACATGAAAACAATTTTTTAACAATGTATAACAACTATATAACATCTTATACTTTACTTTATAGACACCCCCTTTTTCATAAAAAAGTACAAGTACAAGATTTTACGCCTATGAATAAAACTGTAACATGTTAAAATATACTAACGCTTAAAATAGTTATATTAAAAAAAAGTAAATTAAAAAAAAATTATATAAATTAATATTATCTAAAGACGATAATTAACCTGTACCCTCTAAAAACAAATCTTTCCACTAGTATTTTTTTTTTGTACTTTCTTACGAAATAGGGCCCAGATATTATTAAATCCATCCAAACATCAATTTACAAACTGCTATTTATAATGTTATTTTTAAGACCTAAAGAAAATTAAAATGATTGTTTCAAATTAATATCGTATTTTCTATTGTATCTCATTCTCTTTTCCATACCCAAACAAACTCAATTTTCTCAGAGTTTAATATTCAACAATAATTCTTTTTTTATTATTAAAGTTTAAGATGTTCTCCTAATTGTATAAGCACCCCCGCTTCTTTCCCGCAGAGCGCTGCAGTAAAATATTGTAGGTGATTGTAATTTTCTGCCTTTTCGACGTGAACCATGAAGCGCGTAACTTTACGGGCGGGGTAGGCGCTCTCTTTTCCTAATTTTATCCTGCCTGTTACGCATTTTAAAATTTTGTTCTCGTTATATTTGTACCGGTAAATTACATAAGTCATTGTTTACATAAGTGATACTAATAGAATTTTACAGGTATCAATTCAAAACTGTGCAATTCGCAAGTAAACCAATTTTCAAGGACTTTTTGGTGACTGAATGTCGTGTTTGGACTTATTCGACCGTAGGAACTGTAATCGATATGTGTTCGAAAGCAAAAACTAACTCATGGAAGTTAAGAGAAATGTAAAAAAAAAAAAAAAAAAAAAAAAATGAGCCATAATTATACTTCTCTTTTGTGTCTGTTGTACATTGCCCACGTATGGAGCCTCCGCTATGTTGATCAATTAGAACAGGTCAACATGAGTTTTTATAAAAGAGCATTTTCTCTTTGTAGAACCACTTCTGGTTTTTTGATCCGTTTTTTGAAACAGTTACTGCCCACATTGGATACCTTATTATGAAATATAAGGCCAAATATCAACTGGCTAATCAAACTTTTAGAAATTGATGAACATAGGTACCCTAAATTATGCTTCCTCAAGCTCGGAAGTAAATTTAGTCCAGCAAACTCTACTTTTTCAAAATACGATTTGTGCTCCCAACTGAAGGGTCTGATTTTGATTGTGTCTGAAGGGGACACAATTGAGGAGTGAGATTTGATTTTTCAAAACGATCTTGCCAATATAAAGACTGATTTCAATAAAATTCTGAATAACTATGAAAGTTACCTACCTACATGAAAAAGATTTGGAACATTTACAGGCTCTAGGTTACAGTGAACATTTGAATCTTTTTTGCAACAGTTACCAAATCCCACATTGTTTATTAATTCCGGCTAACTTTAAATACACTAGGATATTTATGCAAATTAAGCCATCTGGTAAACACACATGATAAAGATTTCAATAAATAATACAATAGTCAGTACCCACAGTAAGAATGTAAAATGTGCAATAGAAAAATGAACGAAAGAAATTTAAGATTGACTTTACCAAGAAAGAGAAAATTTTAATGGACTAGTAATATTTGAAACTCAAACAATAGATGAAATCAGAAAATAGTTCTTGTACATTGCTGAAATTACCAATTATATGGTTGGGTAAATAGTTCATCTAAAACGGTTAGCCGTAGAAAGTACCAGATCTTGTATTTGGTATTCGGTCGTAACATCTAGTTGTTCACCTGCCTTTTTGATCACTACATCGGAAATTGTACTATACTTGAAGGTCATAATAGATTTTCATCAAAAATTATATTAAAATATAATGCAAAACTTCTCAAATTTGATATATATGACTAATATAAATAACATATTAGATTTTGGTTATAATTGGGAAACTGGAAGTGTTACTTTACTTTGTTTGTTTGGGTTTCAAGGCGTAAAACCGCTAGGTCATCAACGCCTGTGGCTATTTTTTTTTTTTTTTTTTTTTTTATTATTATTATTATTTTTATTTTTTTTTTTTTTTTTTATCTATAATTTAAAAAAATAAATAAAAAGAACTAAGTAAATATATAATAATAATAATAATTAATATATAATATATATACACACACACACACACAAAGATAACAAATAGATTCAGATAAATAAACAAAACAGATACATAGATAAACAAATAAGATATAATATATTATAAAAAACTATATTTTATTTATTATGTCATTTGCCTTTAGAAAGTTTAATACACGTTTTATCTTGATGTCATCGTTACCTAGACTGGTTGCGATATCGGGTGTAAGTCCTGATCTGGCTAAAACCGAAATATAAAATGGACATTCCTGAAAGATATGACTGACCGTGAGGATGTTTTGACAGTGTTGGCATTTCGGTGGCGGTTGCTTGCTAATAAGATAGGAATGGGTCAAATTGGTATGTCCTATTCTCAGTCTGGTTATTGCTCTTTCTTCTCTACGATTAGAACGATTTGACGTGGTCCATGGCTTTACTGATGTTTTAATGGCCTTCAGTTTACTTGGTGGGCTCTCATTCCACATGGACTGCCACCCATCAGTAATTTCTCTTTTGAGGGGAAGACTGAGTTCTAGAGGTGTTAAAATGGCAGCGCCTCGACCTGGAAGAGTAAGTGCCTGTTTGGCTGCTAGGTCCGCGAGCTCGTTACCGACTATTCCTACGTGGCTTGGCACCCATACGAAGTATACCGATTTTCTTAGATTTTCGAGCATTTGGAGGTAAGTATGGATTTTAAGTAATGTAGGGTGTTTTGGATATGTATTATTTAAACCTTTTAGTGAACTTAGAGAGTCAGTTATTATTGCGATGGTTGTAGGTGATATTGACATTGAGAAGTGAAGGGCTGAGACTATTGCATGGAGTTCGGCGGTATAAATGCTGCATAGTTTATGTAGTTTTATTTTGTGGGTTGAGCTATGGGTAACGAAAGAAGATGCTGTAGAGTCGGAGGATTTAGATCCATCTGTATAGATTAAGAATGGTTCCGGAATATTCTGAAGGAGACGGGAAAATTCAATTTTGTATTCCAAGGGCGATGTTTTGTTTTTGGGTAGTCGTGATAAATGTAACATAATTTTTGGTGGTTTGTGCGTCCATGGAGGAGTATGAATTTCAGGTTTATATAAAGGAATTTCTTTAAGGAACGAGGTAGCGGAAGAAATTCTCTCTGATAAAGGAAGTGTTGAATTAATTTTTTTTTCAAAGGTTTTGGAGAATTTTGGTTTGAAAATGTACCTATGTGTTGGGTGTTCCGTTTGAGGGAAGAGTTTAGAGATGTAGGTTATTGCCAGTTTTTTTCTTCTGAATAAAAGAGGCGGTAGTCCTGCTTCGGAACACAGACTGAGAATAGGACTGGTTCTAAACGCGCCGGTCGCGATGCGAATTCCGGTATGATGGACAGTATCGAGCTAATAAAGGATCCGGTAGCGGGCAGAACCATAGATAAAACACCCATAGTCTAGTTTCGAGCATACTAAAGATCGGTAAAGTTTTAGCAGAGTGATTCTATCTGAGCCCCAGGAAGTACCGCTGAGAAATCGTAGTATATTTAATTTTTTTGTTGCAGTTAGTTTTAGTGTAGAGACGTGTGGTTCCCAAGTCAGTTTTCGGTCAAAAATCATCCCTAAGAATCTATGGTTGTTTGAATATGGAATCGAGGAATTACCTAAAAGTAGTTCGGGAGAGGTGGGAGTATTTCTTTTTCTGCTGAAATGTAAACATTTAGTTTTTTCGGTAGAGAAACGAAGACCAATGGAGAGGGACCAGTTATTAATTCTATTGATGGCTTCCTGTAATTTAAGTTGTACGGTGGTAATGTTATCGGATCGACAAATAATGGCTAAATCATCTGCGAACAAGAGCGGTTTGACACCCCTAGGTAAGTTGAGTCCCAGGTCATTTATTGCTAGGCAGAATAGAGTGGGGCTAAGGACACAGCCTTGTGGGACACCGTTGACCTGTTCATGGTTCTCAGATAGTTCGCATCCTATTCTAACTCTGAACTGACGGTTTGAAAGAAACTGTTTGATAAAATAGAACATTTGCTCTCTGATTCCTATAGATGATAACTTATTGAGAATTACTGCGTGGTTTATGCTATCAAAAGCCTTCTTCATATCAAAGAATACAGCGATCATCTGTTGAGCGTTGATGAAGGCATATTGGGCTTCGGCCTCTAATGTAACCAGATGATCTATTGTGCATCGTCCTTTGCGGAACCCAGATTGAAATGGTTGTATTAAATTGTTATTTTCTATTATCCACATTAATCTTCTGTTGACCATACGTTCCATAATTTTGCTTAGACAACTAGTTAGGAATATGGGGCGATAGCTGTTTGGGTCCCGTTTGTCTTTTCCGTTTTTAAGAATCGGGATTATGACTGAATCGCGCCAGGTGCTTGGGAAGTGCCCAGTAGACCAAATGTGATTATAGTATTCAAGCAGCCATTTTTGTGTGTCGACTGGAAGATTTTTTATCATGTCGTAATGGATATGGTATGGACCAGGCGAAGTTCCTTTAACGGTATTTAAGATATTTTTAAATTCCCACATTGAAAAATCAAGATTATAATAGAGGGTTTCGGCATTTACTGTATTATCAGTTTCTATTTCGTCAAGGTTGGGACTATTTCTCTCGGAATTATATATCTCGGAATAAAAATTTGCAAAGGTATTTGAGACCAGTGAAGGGTTGTCAGACAATTGTGTATTAACCGAAATAGTGTAACGGGAGGAAGATGGATTTTTAGTAAGTTTATGGATTTTGTTCCATACGTCAGCTGACGTAGCAGAAGCATTTATGGAACTTATATATTCTTTCCAAGATGCACTCTTACATTGTTTGAATATTTTCCTGCATATAGCCCGCTGTTTTTTATATTCTATCAGGTTTTCGGATGTCATAGATTTTTCGAATTTTTTATACGCTTTACGACGATCTTTAATGGCTTTTTTACACGTATCGTTAAACCAAGGAACTAGCGGTCTTCTGGGTAAACCTGAGGTCATTGGTATCGATGATTTTGCTGCTTTTATGATCGTATTTGTAATTATTTCACAGCCTTCGTCCATGGTCATATCGGATGGTTGTGTTTGGGGTGGTGAGGCTAAGGAGGTAAAAAGAGACCAATTAACATTTTTCAACACCCATCTCGGTTTTACGTGCGTGGGATTCATGTTAGTAAATTTTATGAGTAGCGGGAAGTGGTCACTACCATATAGGTCAGGTAACACTGTCCAGTAAATATTACTAAAAAACGTTGGACTACAGAGAGAAAGATCAAGGGCTGAATATGTCCCGTAGCTGGAGCTGAGGAAGGTAGATTCTCCAGTGTTAAGTAAGAGAAGGTTAGAGATATCTAGAAAATTTTCTATTATTTTACCCCGCATGTTGATTTCTTGGGATCCCCATAGAGGATTGTGGCCGTTCAGGTCCCCAATAAAAAGAACAGGACGGGGCAGTTGGTTGTAAATATCTAATAGATGTTGAGTATCTATTGTACGATCTTGTGGTAGGTATATATTGCATACAGAAAAAGCAAAACTTCGGTGAACACTGACAGCAACCGCTTGAAGGTGGGTTTTAATCGGAATTGATTCTGAATATATGGATTTATGTACAGCTATTAAAACTCCATGGTGATTATGATTTGGATTGGGGCTATCTTTTCTATAAATTTCGAAGTTTTTTATTGTGATTTTGTCTTTTGTTGCAAGATGTGTTTCCTGAAGAGCTAGGCAAAACGGATCAGTATCACGTATTAATATTTTCAAATCATTAAAATGAATTTTTAAGCCATTACAATTCCATTGAAGCAATGACATATATGGTTATTATATTTAAAAGAAATAAAATAAAAAAGGAAAGATACATATATATGTATGGATGAAAATATATTCTAACTAGAACTAAGAATATACATTTGTTTTTGATTGAAAAGGAAAAAAAATCTATGTATTATTATTTTTACTAGGAGAGTTTTTTCCTTTGCTTTCCTCTTTTTGGTTTTTGAACCACATATCCATCTTCTTCCTGTTCATTATTAATTAATATTTGTTCATTAATTAAATCGACGGGAGGTGGGTCTGGTTTAAGTGGCGGGGGTCGAGGAGTCGGGGTGGTGGAAGGTGGTAGGCTTGGAGTGGGGGTGGTCGGTGGGAGATGGGAGATACCGGAACAGCTGGAAGGAGAGGGGAAAGGGAGAAGAGTGGGGGTCATTAGAGCACTAGCGCAAGACCCGGCGGGTTGGGTGATAACAGACGTAGTTTGTGTATGGCTACTATGAGCTTTAATCTGAATAGTTTCATTTGATATTTCTCCAGCTGGGCTATTTTTATTAGTCTCTATTTTGTTAGGATTATCTGGAAAATAATATAAAATGTTGGCCTGAATGGCAACATCTTTTTTTTCAGTATTTTTATTTTGATTTTTAGTTATTTCCGCGAAGGTTTTATTAAACTGAATAGGATTTTTCTCTTTATATATTTTTTTCGCTTCGTTCAGCGATACTTTATTATTCACTTGTATTGCTTTTATTTCTTTTTGCAATTTAAATACGGGACAGGAGCGATCAAGAGCATTATGTGAGCCGTTACAGTTAATGCATCTAGCCTGTAGATTGCACCTAATATTTTCCCCATGTTTATTCTGACCGCACTGGATACACACAGTTTCTTTTTTACATTGTGCCGTAGGATGAGAAAAACCCAAACAATTAAAGCATCGTAATGGATTAGGTATATACGGTTGAACTCTAATTGTTTCGTATCCAATCTGTATTGTATCTGGAGGTTTAGGGGTCGGGAATGTTATTATATAATTATGCGTTAGAACTTCGTTTCCATTATTTTTTGATTTAATTCTTACTATATCTTTAATAATTGGGGTAAGTTCTTTTTTAATTTCTTCTATTTCCATATATTGAAAATCGAAACAACGGATCACGCCTTTACTATAGTTAAGTGTGTTGTGTGGAGTTATCTGTACTGGGTATTGTCCACCAAAATCCGTATAGGATAGAAGCTTATTGGACTGTTGTCCATTTATTGTTTGTATTAGTAGAGACCCGTCTCTTAACTTTTTTACGGTTTTAACGTTTCCTACCAAGTTAGAAATTACTTTATGAATAAAAAAAGGGGAGACTTTTTTAAAGTCTTCTTCATCTATTCTTTTATCTAATAAATAGGTTGGTGATATGTTTTCTGCCCTTTGTGGTAAAATTTTGTCGGGGGGAAATTTGATTCGACCCCGAGCCCATTTTCTTTTTTTATTTATAGGACTAGTTAATTCGGGAGGGTCAGGAGGCTCTCCCATTTTTCGTTTAAAGAAATATTAAAAAAAAAAAAAAAAAATAAATAAATAAATAAAGAGTAGTGTTTTAACAAAATTAAAGAATTTCTTCCAGATAAATAAGACAAAATAATAATAACAATAAAGTAAAACAAACCGGAAAAAACAAAACAATAAATAAATTAATGTTATAATAAAGGAAAAACTCTTATCTGTTTAATACTCTGCGGAGAGTCTACGACTGTCTCGGCCGGAATCTAAACAGCTACTGATGTGTGTTACTTTACTTGTAAGGTTATCATTCTATAATGATATACAAGTAAAGTAACTGAATAAAATAAAATAAAAATCTATACTTATACTATATACTATATTTATATAAAAATTTATAACAAATGTAAAAATTCTCAAATTTGGTATATTTGACTTTTATGTCAATATAAACAACATACTGGATTTATGTTAAAATTTGATTACCGCAAGCGGTACTTTACTGTAGTTCATAAAAGGTTTTTTTTTTAAGTTTTATAATAGATTTTTTAAATGGTTCTCTATGAATTTTAAAAATAAAAGTGTCCATTAAAGGTTTCAGAAAATTAAATTCTGAGACTTAACACATCCTGAATTACGACTCAGGGCACCAAGTAACCAACGCCAATAGACGTCGCGATGCCGAGTGTCGTTTTTGAGATACTGCTCTGCTATCTTCCGAATCTAGTAACCATATAGTGAATCAGTATCACTTATTGCGCTACCGATTTATAGTTTGATTGGCGGACAAGGATGTCATGGGTCCACATCAGATTTTTATTTTGCTATCATTGTGATGCTTAATCATATTCTCCAGATTATCTTCAACATTTGCTGTTGATTACCTGAATGTTTTGATAAAATGGCATATGCTTTGCCGGAATCCTATTTTGAACTTACTATTAATTGCCCCATTCGATGGATGTCTTTGGCCGATGTAATTGAGGCGGGAGTTGAAAGTCTTCCATCAGCTTAAATGAATGATTAACGAATACTTCAACAAATTACTCGGCTATTTCTTATCAGGATCTTAATGAAAAGTCTTGCATATCGAAGGAGCAAATTTTTGTTTTTTTGGAAATATTTTCCAAACGATTCGGTTGACTAACACATTTTTCGTTTTGTACATAGTGGGCCACTATTGCTTAAAGTCTAAAGAATCTTCAGTTTTCAGTTCTTTAACTCTTCTGGGACGATCATGTTTTTCGCAAAATTATTTTTATGACTCCAAAATCACGGTCAATGTCGCTTACTTCTATCGTTTATACAATGAATGAGGATTACGCATTGTTCGAAGAGATCAAAATTATAATCGGCAGCCATTTTGAAACCAAAAGACG